>WSUB01000028.1:0-203051 GCA_019633425.1 Tulasnella sp. 424 | reverse complement strand
AATCCGCTGAGGTAGATAAAGATGAGGCAAGGCAGGAAAAACTGTGGATTGATGTCGGAGGTGGGCCAATCGGTTCCCATTAACTTGAGTATCCAGTCTTGGCGGGACGTGGAACCATCGAGGAATAGGGCGGTAATAGTGGGGAGTCGATGAAGTCGAGTGAAGACCGCGGGTAGGCTGCAGTCCAGTCGAATGCCTTGTTCCCTGAGTCTGAGAGTGACCTCGGTGCCGTCTGGAGACTGGTCGCCGAGTACCTCGATGGCCCAGTCTAGTAGAGATGTTACATGTAATTGGGACTGGCACGTATCGCCTGACGTCTGTATGCAGACCGATGGGCCGTTTCCTTCGCATCCAAACCCACTGAGCGGTCCAAGGTACATGGAAATGCTGATCATTGACGCTCTGGCTTGCTGGAATGCCGGGAGGAATGGGTCGAGAGATCGTCTTACGAAGTGAGGGGGTGAGGTAGCCATCCCATGTCGAAAATCAAGGTGGGTGCACGATGTGGCTTGAACATGCTCGAGGAGGTACAGGACTCGATCCGCGCCTTCGAGCCGGAGTGTCAACTCCCGAAGCTTCGGGAGTATCGTGTGCCGAGAGTTTCGATTGTGGTCTGTATTGTTGGATCGGCCATTTGTGAGAGATGGGTCGATACCGCGAGCCGTCCTCCTTTCAATGATTGTAAGAGACGACAGACCAGGAGACTCCGGCAGCATCTCGATGATCTTGTCCACCACGAGCGTTGCTTCGGAGCAGATTGATAGGACAGAGAGACCGGAAAACTTGAAAGAGCTTAGGAGGAAGTGGAATCCTCGACCTATGTCAAGTCTTCTCAGTCTTGGTGCGTGTCCGCCAAACGCTTCCACCGGGGGTGTCGCAGGGACCGGAAACGGTCCACGGTCTACGGCTTCGACTTTGAGCTCCTCAAGAAATACTGCTGGAGATGTGAGCATTGTTTGTAGAAGGACGTAGGTCTCTGATGCCATTTTCAGAGATGCGACCCGTACCCTTGAAACGTGTGGTAGAACCCGGTCCACGTACGCATTTTCGTAAGCTCTGCGAGCCTCCACAGCCCTCGCCCAGTCGCTCGTATCTCTTGGCATACCATCTCCTTTGATGGAGTACTTGATTCCATCGAGGTTTAAGTAAAGAGGCTGGTTGAGGGACCTCACGAGACAAGCCTCCACTCCTGGAATTGGCAGTCCCGCCACAATGTGCGCCCACAGCTCTGATCTCCCCTGAACGACATTTTTCAAGAATGTGCTAACGAATGATAATTGTAGGAGGCATGTGTAATAGCCTCCGTACACCCTGTTCCGTTTGAGACATCGCTCCACGATGGCGAGGAGGAGCTCTATTGGCAGCTGATAGAATGGTACCAGAGCGTTCCGCCGTCGACGTAGTTCGATTAGTTTTGTTGAGTGAATGTGTTGGTTGGGCCCTGGAGAGTTCGTGAGGAGGTCTTCAATCCGTTGATCAATCCCCGAGATGGTCTCTCTGGTGTTTTGATTAGTCAACGTGGGCTAACAGGAGCTCGGCCATGATATGGTAGGACGAACCTGGTACGGGCGCCATCAGGTTCACCAGAATTCTCAAGACCGTCCATGGGGAGCGGCGGGGAGGTCTCACGTGCTGGAGAGCCGAAAAGGATGATGATGGGTCAAGGATCGGACTTAAGCCATTCGCAGCAGATTACGACTGTGCTATCTCCGTCCCACCATCTCTCTCCGCTCATGTCAATATACGGGGTGAGGAACGGCCGTTCGTCTGATCAAGGGTTCAGTCTAAACTACAATCTCATCATTCGCTCGACTAGGCCGTCTACCACGGTTCAACAACTATCGCAAGGCCTACTCCGATGTCGAGGTCAAAGTTCGGGATGCAACATCAACCGATCCATGGGGACCTTCCGGAACCCAGATGAACGAGCTCGCGCAGCTGACGTATAACCAGCAAGACTTCGTCGAAATCATGGAGATGCTCGATAAGCGCGTCAACGCCAAGGGCAAGCACTGGATGCATGTCTTCAAGGTGAGCTGTTGGGGAGGGGGGCACTATAATGGAATCGCTGACTGGGCATCCGCAGTCCCTTACAGTCCTCGACTACCTCCTTCATGCCGGGTCTGAGAACGTCGTCCTGTACTCCAACGCCAACATCTATGTCATCAAGATTCTCAAGGAGTTCCAATACATCGACGAGGATGGGAAGGATCAGGGTGCCAACGTTCGACAAAAAGCCAACCGTCAACCTTCTCATGGACGAAAGCCGTCTCAGGTAGCAGCGCCGAAACCGAGCTCACACAAGAGATCGCATATTGGGCGAAGATCCCGTTGTCACTGGGGACGACGACGAGAATGGTGACGTGAGGCGGAGGAGTGAAAACTCGCAAGCTTGGGCACAAAAGTGGAGAAACCAGGAGCCAGAGGACTTGGAGAAGGCGCTCGAGCGGAGTCGACGGTCCTCCGCAGACGAGACTCAGCGAGCTGCGTACGTTGCCCAACATCAAGAAACCGCGAAGTTGCAGGCCCTTTGGAATCAAGATCAGCAGCAACAGGCACAGTGGTCGGCTTCCCAGCAGCAGCAGCAAGCCAACCTGTTCGCTCAGCCTTCTCTCCAGGCTCAGCCAACGGGCTATGGGTCGAACAACCCATTCGCATTGGCTACTGGCCTCGCTCAGATAAGCTCTCCACAGCCTCCCATGCCCAGTTTTGGCTCCCAATCCCTTTCTCCAGCATCCGGTGCTGCTCCTCAGCAACCTCACAAGGCGACTAGCCCACAGCCTCCTCCGAGCCGTACCGCGCCCGACACGTTTGGTAACGTAGGCATGCTTTGGTACGATCTAGCTACGGGCAAGACCTTAGATCTTCAGGAAGCCGACCATTTGTTCGAAGGAGAGAAGCGCCGTTTGAAGGCAATCGAAAATTCCAACTCGCGTGCTCTGTTTGATGATGACACCCCTCCTGCTGGCCTCGCCTCTCAAAGGAATAACCCTTTCACACCTGTTGACACTTCCCTCCCGAATACCCAGCAAACCAGACTTCAACGTCAGGACTCGACCATCACCAACAACCCGTTCTTTAAAGAGATTCAGCGAGCTAGGGAGTTGACTGCTGAGTGAGTTGGACATTCAGGTGATCGTCATTTTATTTCTAGCTGATTAGGATACCACGTCTCGCCGGTTAGGGCCGAGTTCCCGCCGGTCGGCTCAGGGAGACATTTTGGGGGTTGACCAGCTGACAAAGTAAGCTCGTGCTGGTGAGAACTGGTACACTGTTCAGCAAGCCGGTCCACCAGTACCGTCAGCACGCTCTGCGATGCTACTATGAAGCTTTTTAGTGGTGACCCACGGAAAGACGCATTGGACGTAATTTAAATAGAAAGATAGGTATGCGAAGATTAATAGCGATTGAATACATACGTTTAATATTCTTCATTCTTTGCTCCCGAATCATTCACGCCAATAAACGGTGAGTTCCTTGTGAGCCCAGCACTCTGGTCGACAATGAACCGCGTATTCCCGGCTTTTATTCTGCCCACAGCGCACTTGGCGCAGTCAAGATCAATAAAGCGCTGAGATTTTCCTCGAGGAGCTGTCAAATGGACGGATAGCGCAGCCTTTCTAGCACCCAGTGAGCTTGTGGTCCCGCCGACCTGTAGCTAGCTGTACATCGAACTTTAGGAACTGTCTTTCGAAAGCATTTGTCCCACCCTCTATCTTTTTGTGCTCCGACGGAGTATACAGTTTCTCTGGTTAGGGGTACAATCACTGGTCATCGTGCATGGATGCTTTTTTTTTGAGTGACGACATGATTCCGCTCACGTGCAACGATATACATTTCCCGGGTGCAGTACATAGTGTCTCGCACTTCCACTCTTCTTCGCTTCTGATGGACGCCTCTCCCCGATTGTATCTCTGTCCAGACTCAACATCGCTCATCAGCCGCATGCGCTCAAACGCTCCTTCCCGCCACATCACCCAACCAAACATTTGTTGAGCTATTGTATTCCGCAATTTTTCTCACTAGAACCTGCTTAATAACGATTAAACACCATCCCCGCAGCCAAGCGGCTGGTCTTGCTTAGAGAATGACGCTTCCAGGCTTGGGTACTTCTGCCAGCAGCCAGGTTCTAGTCGAGATATTCCGTTCGGTGGTAGTTCAACTCTATTGACAGAGATTCAATGAAGGCACATCTCTCAAGCTGTATCACAGAGAATCGATGGTGGCGAGTAAGAAGTTGAAACGTCAGGTGGTCTGTAGTGCGAGGCATTCGTGGAACGGCAACTTACCACTGGTTCAAAAGGAAGATATGGGTATTCTGAAACTCCGACACAACGTTCTCCAACTATAGCCCTGATTTTTCTCGTATAGCCGCTCAAATGACAACCTCCAAATTTGAGGAACTTGAGTGGTGGTGGGAGTTGTGGAAGTCGGCGCTCGTCCTGGGGGAGAGATTTGCCGTAGCGTGCTTCCAGCACCTCGACAAGGTCTTTCCCGGGAGAGTCAAATCCGCTGAGGTAGATAAAGATGAGGCAAGGCAGGAAAAACTGTGGATTGATGTCGGAGGTGGGCCAATCGGTTCCCATTAACTTAAGTATCCAGTCTTGACGGGACGTGGCACCATCGAGAAACAGGGCGGTAATAGTGGGGAGTCGATGAAGTCGAGTGAAGACCGCGGGTAGGCTGCAGTCCAGTCGAAAGCCTTGTTCCTTGAGTCTGAGAGTGACCTCGGCGCCGTCTGGAGACTGGTCGCCGAGTACCTCGATGACCCAGTCTAGTAGAGATGTCACATGCAACTGTGACTGGGACGTATCACCTGATGTCTGTATGGAGACCGATGGGCCGTTTTCTTCGCATCCAAACCTACTGAACCGTCCGAGATCTATGGATATGCTGACCATTGACGCTCTGGCTTGCTGGAATGCCGGGAGGAATGGGTCGAGAGAACGTCTTACGAAGTGCAAGGGTGGATCTGCCGTCCCATGTCGCAAATCAAGTTGAGTGCACGATGGGGCTTGAACGTGCTCAAGGAGGTACAGAACTCGGTCTGTGCCCTCGAGCCGGAGCGTCAACTTCCGGAGTACAGTGTGCTGGGGGTTTCGATTGTGGTCGGCATCGTTGGCTTGGCCATTTGTGAGAAATGGGTTGAAACCTCGATCCGTCCTCCCCTCGACGATTGTGAGAGACGACATGCCGGGAGACTCTGCTAGCATGTCGATGATCTTGTCCATCGCCAGTGTTTCCTCGGACAAGATTGATAAGGAAGAAAGACCGGAGAACTTGAAGGAGTTGATGAGGGAATGGAATCCTCTGCCAATGTCAAGCTTTTTCAGACTTGGGGCGTGTCCACAAAATGCTTCCGCAGGGGGTGCTGCAGGAACCGGAAACGGTCCAAGGTCCATGTCCGTCCTTTCGACTTTGAGTTCGTCCAGAAGAGGTGCCGGAGACGTAAGCATCGCCTCTAGAAAGACGTAGGTCTCTGTTGAAATTTTCAACGATGCGACCCGTACTCTTGAAATGTGTGGTAGAACCCGATCCACGTAGGCTATTTCATAAGCCCTGCGAACCTTCGTAGTCCTCTCCCAGTCGCTTCTATCTTTTGGCATGCCCTCTCTCTTGTCGGTATACTTGGCAGCATCGAGATATATATAAAGAGGCTGCCAGTGGCCGAGGGACCCCACGAGACAAGTCTCCACTCCTGGAATCGACAGTCCTGCTACGATGTGCGCCCACAGTCCTGATCTTCCCTGGACGATATTCTTGAAGAATGTGCCAACGAGTGATAAGTGTAGAAGGCATGTGTAGTGGCGTCCGCTGTGTTCAAGACACCGCTCCACGATGGCTAGAAGGAGTTCTATGGGTAGCTGATAGAATGGTACTAGAGCATTCCGCCGTCGACGTAGCTCGATTAGTTCTGTTGAGTGGGTTTATTGGCTGGGTCCTAGAGACCTGGTGAGGAGTGTTTCAATCTGGTGGTCGATGCTCGAGATGGTCTGTCTGGTGTTTGATTATTCAACATGGGCTAACGGTAGTAGCTCAGCCGTGATATGATAGGACGTACCTTGTATGGGCGCCACCAAGTTCTCCAGAATCCTCAATACCGTCCATGGGGAGCGGGGAGGTCTCACGTGGGATTGTGATGGGTCTTTCGCTGCGACGCACAGATCGGCAACTAATTATTCGGACTTAGACCATTCACCGCAGATCACGGCTGTGCTCTTTCCCTCCCACTCACCACCACTACGACAGTTCCCCCGATACTCGTCTCTCATGTCATTAGAGCTCTTCAGCAGGGGTGAGGAACGGCCGTTCGTCGGGTTCAGTCTAAACTACAATCTCATCATTCGCTCGACCAGGCGCTCTACGGGTGGCGAAGAACTATACCAAGGGCTACTCCGATGTGCAGGTCAAAGTTCGGAACGCAACATCCAACGATCCATGGGGACCTACCGGAACCGGGATGAACGAGCTCGCGGAGTTGACGTATAACCAACAAGACTTCGCCGAAATCATGGAGATGCTCGATAAACGCCTCAACGACAAGGGCAAAAACTGGAGGCATGTCTTTAAGGTGGGCTGTCGGGGAGGGGGGCACTATGATGGAATCGCTGACGGGGCATTCGCAGTCCCTTACGGTCCTCGACTACCTCCTCCATGCTGGGTCTGAGAACGTCGTCTTGTATTTCCAGGATAACCTCTATACCATCAAGGCTCTCAGGGAGTTTCAGTACATCGATGAGCATGGCAAGGATCAGGGTTCCAACGTTCGACAAAAAGCCAAGGACATCGCCAAGCTCCTCATGGACGAAAGCCGCCTGAGGAAGGAGCGTCGATTCCGTGCCCACATGAGAAATGGCGTATTGGACGACGATCCCGTTGGCACACGGGCCGACTTCGAGAACGAGAACGTGAGGCGAAGCAGTGAAAACTCGCAGGCTGGGGCACAAAAGTGGAGAAACCAGGAGCAGGAGGACTTGGAGAAGGCGCTCGCGCTGAGTCGACAGTCCCTCGCAGACGAGACTCGGCGAGCTGCGTACGTTGCCCAACAGCAGGAAACGGCGAGGCTGCAGGAGCTTTGGGATCAGCGTCGGCTGCAACAGCAGTACCAACAACAGCAGGAAACGGCGAGATTGCAGGCGCTTTGGGACCAGCGCCAGCAACAGGCGCTCCAACAACAACAGCAGCAACAAGAAGCTCTCCTCGAGCAGCAGCAGCAGAACCAAGAACAGCAAGAAACGGCGAGGCTACAGGTGCTTTGGGATCAGCATCAGCAGCAACAAACGCTCCAACAACAGCATCAGCAGCAAGCTCTCCTCATCCAGCAGCAGCAACAGGCTCAGTGGGCCGCTTTCCAGCAACAGCAGCAAGCTAACCTGTTCGTTCAGCCTACCGTACAAGCTCAACCAATGGTCTATCGGTCGGACAACCCATGGGATCTTCAGGAAGCCAACCATTTGTTCGAAGAAGAGGAGCGCCGTTTAAAGGCAATCGAGGATTCCAACTCGCGTGCTCTGTTTGACGACGGCACCGCTCCTGCCGGCCCTCCCGCCCAAAGGAATAGCCCCTTCACACTTGTTGACACCTCCCTCCCGAATGCCCAGCAAACCGAACTTCATCCTCAGTACAATCCGTTCTTTAAAGAGACTCAGCAAACTAGGGAATTGACTGTTGAGTGAGTCGAACCTCTAAGTGATCGTCGTTTTGTTTCTAGCTGATTAAGATATCGCGTCCCGCCGGTTAGGGCCGAGTTCCCACCGGACGGCCCAGGGAGACATTTCATGGGTTGAACAGCTGGCAAAGTCAACAAAGGCCGCCCAGTAAACGTCTGCTGGTCAGCTATACATGGGAACTGGTGCACTGTCCAGTAAGCCGGTCCACCAGTACCGTCAGGACGCCCTGCGATGCTACTATCAAAGTTTTTGAGAGGTGACCCACGGAAAGACACATTGGGGGTAAATTAAATATTAATGTAGGTATGCAAATTAAAGCGCTTGAATACATATATTTGATATTCTTCATTCTCTGCTTCTGAATCATTCGCACCGATAGACCGTGACGTCCTTGCGACCCGAGCACTCTGGCCGACAATGAACCGCGGATTACGGGCTTTTATTCGGCCCACAGCGTACTTGGCGCAATTAAGATCAATGAATCGCGGAGTTTTTCCTCGGGGGGCTATCAAGTGGGCGGATAGCGCAGCCTACCTAGCACCCAGTGAGCTTGTGGTCCCCCCGATCTGTAGCTGTTATGATCACTCCAACAAATAGCTGCACATTGAGCTTTAGAAAATGTCTTTCCAACCCATTTGTCCCACCTTTTATCCTTTTGTGCTCCGACGGGGTATACACCTTCACTCTTTAGGGGTACAAGCACTGGTCATCGGGCATGGATGCTTTTTCTGAGGGCGATATGATTCTGCTCATGTGCAACAATGTATATTTCGCAGGTGCAGTACATCATATAGTGTCTCGCATTTCCACTCTTCTTCGCTTCTGACGGACGCCTTTCCCCAGTTATATCTTGGTTCGGACTCAACATCGCTCATCGGCCGCAGGCGCTCGAACGCTCCTTCCCGCCTCACCAACCAACCAAACATTTGTTGAGCTATTGTTTTCCGCAATTTTTTTCACTAGAACCTGCTTACTAGCTCGCAAGTTATTCGTCTCCACTGAGCTCAGTACTGCACGAGAGTGGTCAAAGTATGAACCTATTCGCTCATCCTACCTGCTCCGAGCTGCTCTGACCCAAGCTCCACCAGCCTCTAGGTCTGAACAAAACCACTTTAGCATGTCCGTCCGTCAGTTCTATGATCACATATGTACTCTTCCACATCAATGACTCTAAATCCTGAGACCGGTAATCCTAGCTCCTCCGTGATGGTGCGCATGCTCTGAGTAATTAAGCCGATTTTCTCTCGACGAAGATCCTCCCTGAGGGCCAAAAGTCTCCGCGTCTTCGTTTCGATTAATTGCCCCTGCACATAGTGAACACCTTCTCCGAACTCGGTTCACTCTTCCTGTTTGCCCGATCCTGATGCCCCAAATTTCGTCGTGTTTGATTACTACGAAGCTGACCTCCATCAAGGTACCGGGCCCCGCTGTGCTTGCCGGCCCTGTTAAGTTTATAATAGGACTGCCTCTTAGAATTGAACCGATGTTACCGAGGTAGAGTTTTCCACGGTGCGCCCATCCTTTGCTGTGACGCAAGGATCGGCGACACGCGGACTTAGGCCATTCGCAGCAGGATTGCAGCTGTGCTTGCTCCCGTCCCACTCACCACCACCCGCGGTTTTACGACAGCTCCCTGAAACCCCGACAGCTCCCTCTCATGTCATTACAACACTTCGGCAGGGGTGAGTAGTGTCCAGCATCGCTGGACGTTCCTCTTCAAGGTCTCAGTCTGAACTCCAATCTCATCCTCTACCCAACCAGGCGCTCTACGAGTGGCGAAGAACTATACCAAGGGCTACTCCGATGTCCAGGCCAAAGTTCGGGATGCAACATCGAACGATCCATGGGGACCTTCCGGAACCCAGATGAACGAGCTTGCACAACTGACGTATAACCAGCAAGACTTCGTCGAAATCATGGAGATGCTCGATAAGCGCCTCAATGACAAGGGCAAGAACTGGATGCATGTCTTCAAGGTAGGCTGTCGGGGAGGGGGACACTATGATGGAATCGCTGACTGGGCATCCGCAGTCCCTTACAGTCCTCGACTACCTCCTCCATGCCGGGTCTGAGAACGTCGTCCTGTACTTCAAGGACAACATCTATGTCATCAAGACTCTAAAGGAGTTCCAGTACATCGACGAGGATGGCAAGGATCAGGGTGCCAACGTTCGACAAAAGGCCAAGGACATCACGAACCTCCTCATGGACGAAAGCCGACTCAGGGAGCAGCGTCGAAGTCGAGCTCACATGAGAGACCGCATGCTGGGCGAGGGTCCCGTTGGCACCGGGGACGACTTCGAGAATGAGAACGTGAGGCGGAGAAGTGAAAACTCGCAGGCATCGCAGGCTAAGGTACAAAAGCGGAAAAACAAGGAGCAGGAGGACTTGGAGAAGGCGCTCGCATTGAGTCGGCAGTCACTCGCGGACGAGACTAAGCGAGCTGGGGAGTTGACCGCTGAGTGAGTCGAACCCCCCAAGCCGTTATGATTTTACCTGACACTCTCGTAGGGAACAGGATCTACAGAAAGCACTTCGTTTATCCAAAGAAGAGGAGGAACGTCGTTTGAAGGCAATCGAGGATTCCAACTCACGCGCTCTCTTCGACGACGGTACCCAACTTGCCGGCTCATCCGCTCAAAACAATAATCCCTTCCCACTTATCGACACCTCCCTCCAGAATACCCAGCAAACCGGGCTTCAGCCTCAGTACACGGCCTTCACTGGTGGCAACCCGTACTTCCAACAGCAGTATGCCGCTCAACAAGCTCAGCTTGAACAGCAGGCAGCATACGAGCGGATGATGCAGGAGCAGCAAGCTGCGTACATGGCCCAGCAGCAGGAAACGGCGAGGTTGCAGGCCCTTTGGGATCAGCACCAGCAGCAGCAGGCGCTCCAACAACAGGCGCTGATGCAACAACAGCAGCAACAGCAGGCTCTCCTCCAGCAGCAGCAGCAACAGCAGCAGCAACAGGCTCAGTGGGCGGCTTTCCAGCAACAACAGCAAGCCCAGCAGCAAGCCAGCCTGTTCGCTCAGCCTTCTCTCCAGGCTCAGCCAACGGGCTACGGGTCGAACAACCCATTCGCACTGGCTGCTGGCACCGCTCAGATAGGCTCTCCACAGCCCCCCATGCCCAGCTATGGTTCCCAATCCCTTTCTCCGGCATTCGGTGCTTCTCCTCAGCAATCTCAGCAACATCAGCAATCGCCTAGCCCACAGCCTTCACCGAGCCCGACTATGGCCAACACCCTCGCGAACGCGCGCAGGCCGAATGCCATCACCGGTGAAGCTCATTCACGACTGGACAACTTGTTCGCTAATAGGTATGCGAGCTTTCTTTCCCTGGTAATCTGGAGACGACGTCTGACTGATGGTTTGCGTTTCAGGGACGATGGACAAGACACGTTTGGTAACATAGGCAACCTTCGGTACGGTCAGGCTGCTGGCAAGACCTTGGCCACCCAGCCCACTGGAAGTCACAATCCATTTGGGAAGCCAACGGGGGCGACGAACGAGCAACCATTCTTCTCCATCTAGACGGTCCTTTTTAGCCAAGCTGCTTAGGCCTATCTCACTTGCCCCATACCGACACCCTTATACCACATCTTTTTTTCTCAAAATGTCTCTTATAACTTCTCGGCTATTCGTAGGACTTGACACTACTCATAATTTGATCGCCGCCCTCGTCGGAGCTTTTGACAACTGTTCCAGGTGGAATGACATATATACGGTTTGGGCAAGTTGCAGAATGGGCGAACCGCGAGTTGAAGCATCCTCGAACTGCCATCCTCAAGCAATCCCCACTCACCGGAAGCGCAGCAGTGGCACGGTGCTGAAGATGCGGCGCTGATTCCCACGAGAAAATGCCAATTAGGTAAGAATTCCAGATCAAGCTCATTCCGCGAACGTCAAATTTCTCCTTCATCCGCAAATTTCTCCTTTATCCTTGGAGCAGAACCAAACTAGTTCCTTCTCAGAATCATCCAAGGCAAGTTCGCGCTGATCAGAACCGCCAGGAACTTCATGTCCGCATTTATTCATTCGAATCTCCTTCAGGTGTTGTATAACAAACTATACTATTAGAAGAATACTTTCATGGGACTTTCTGGCCTTCGAAAGCCTTGGTGGGGGTGGAAAGCGCGGGCTTGCGCGGAGTTGGAAACGTTCGACATCGCTTTCGCCTTCAAGGAATATTGCCAAAATCAAGTCGGTCAAATCTTAAAGGGATTACAAACACGTGTTTGGTCGGAGTGGGAGCGGCAAGATTTGACGGCCTACTCTCAGCAGGCGCGTCAGCTCACGAAGGCCGACCTTGAAACCACATATCGCGCAATGTTTACCGGTCCACACGGCGCCGCCCTCCGACACACCGATTGGCTTCCTCTATACGTTTTAAAGGCTACCATATCTCGGGAACGCCTTCGAGCCTCTACTAGGGACACGGACCTCAAGGTGTGCACGGTTCTCTGGGAGCATACACCGACCGGCCTGTGCGGTTTGTCCTTCTTCAACAATCACCTGGACGACAATGCAAAATTTTCAACTTTTGTGGTGGATGGAGCTTCAACCAGCCGTCGTAACAAGTGGGCCATAGGAGAGAAAGGGAAAGGCTTCACGTTGGCCACTCAATACTTTTTCGAGGAGGTTGAGCAAACTGTCCAGCCACTCGCACAGCCAAGAAGTCTCAGGCCAGGAGTATCTTTCCGAATTGGCCATCAAATCGGCGAGCTTAAGTGGAAGAAAAGCAAAAATGATGCCGACGAGCTCAAGGTTATTCTTGATGACCTCACGCCAACAAACCTTGCCGGATTGATGGCTCTAAGAGGTAAGATGCTTCCCGGTAGCATCGGGCGAGAATATAGGCATAATAGACTCAACTATATCTAGGCCTTAACGACAATGAAGATTCGTCCGATGGGTCATCCGATCCCGAAGGCGACGAGTCGAAAAAAAGGGGCAAAAGTGTTCTTCAAGCTACGATCGCAACTAGAGCCACTCAGTCACTGAAAGCAATTTACAAGCGGAGATTCAAGTACAAAATGTCAGAAAAGAACCCTGCAATACCAGAACCATCATCACCCGCCCACGAAACCTCGTTCGTCTCCAAGGACGAGGTCTCGATCACAGTCTTGGGACTTCCCAAGTCTTCCCCTTCCGAAGTCTTTTCGGGGATCTATGGGATTCTCCCTTTGGAAAAGGCATGGTCCCTGCCAAATTCCCAGGTCCAGTTCTTCAAGTTAGGGGAAGATGAAGAAGTTGCGTTCTACCTACGGGATCAACTTGTTCCCTATGGCCCGACGTTGGGTCGCCTCAGCGTTAACTACCACGGAGATATGATGGTTACCTCTGATCGAAGAGCGGTTATGACGACTGGAGATGATTTTGGCGCGTACTGCAAGGCTCTAAGCGAAGCGGCTGATAAAGCATTCCGTCACAATCATGGTGATCAGCTTGGGCTCGCTACAGAGATTGCTTTAGAAATCCTGGAAGAAACCGAGGGAATGCAAGTCCATATTGCACGAATTCTAAAACCGGCCAACACAGAATCGGGGGGCGGATATCGAGCCGCATTCAAGCGAGCCTGGAGGATTTTGAACCCAAAAGCAACTAAAGATGCAGTATTTTGGCCATACCCTACAAGTCACCCCGATGATTTAGAAATCATCGAAGAGCTTGAAATGGTTGGTTGTGCCGTTTCCGATCGCGTTATGACCATCTTGGAGAAGTCCGGCGCGTATACACGGATCCGACCTCATACGAAAACACTGCTCCTCGCGGCACCCGAGGTGCAAGACGAGGTTCCCGGATTAGAACGTTTCCGTATTGGCCTCGGGTCCGTTTTAGGTCAGGATCACTCGGTTAGTATATCCATGCGGGAGTACAGCTACTCGACGCCCAAGATTCTTTGGGACCCGGATGCTCGGGAATTCGTTTTCGCATTACCGGATGCCTGCGAAGAGCACGGAGAGGAGAGCTCTTGTTTATGCTGGGTGGGCCCATGTATGTTCGAGGCGATCGAGAATTGGAAAGCAACACAAGTGGGGCCTGGGCCCACCATGTCGAGCATATGCCGTGCCTATGCGGAGTGCATGGAAGGCGTAGAAGGAATGTATGAGCCGGAGGAGGAGGAGGAGGAGGAGGAGGGGGACCACCCTATGGACGATGGAGGGACTTCCGTCGAATCTAATGCTGCCCCGGACCGTTGAGTTCATATTTTTTAACATCGTGGCTCGGTGTCGGCCTTCTAACCATGCATCGATTTCTCAGCGGACGATGTCATGGTCAAGTTCGAGCTTTTATCTACCCAAATGCGCGAGTTCGGGGCTTCACTCCAACAGAGGAACGACACCACCACAGCCGAAAGGGCCCAAATTATCGAGCTGAAGAAACAACTTGAAGAAGCTAATCAAAATTTGGAGAGAGAACGCACGCAGCTGCAGACATCTGCCGAGGCAAAAGCACAGCTCGAACGAGAAAGGAATGAACTCGAAGACAAGCTCGAACTCACGCAGCAGCTTCTTCAAACACAATGGAGCACGCGTTCTGAAGAGCGTCAGGCGAAACGCCGCAGAGAGGAATGATGAACGGTGACGGGATACCGGTGCATACGCACACAGCCGTATCGTTCGAAAGAGGGTGGGGTTCCACTTCTGTAATAGAAACATCAATGTCGTCGCCTATAGATCAAACTTTCTTGAGGGTTTGTGTCTCTGTCACACTCGAGATACTTGGTCATAGTCCCGCATCACGCCGTGGTCTCGGAATCCAGGCATACATGCTAGCTTGGACAGTGTGGTCCGCTATCAGCGGGAGGATAAATCCACAAACAAAACCGAGTAATCCCGCATTATGTTCCAAGTAAGAAGAATTAGAGAAACATATTAACATGATACAAAGTTAAGGGAAATGAAGCACAACACCAGAAGACGAGATCCATCGGGATAGGAGGCTGAGCCCCGCGGTAATAATCTCGTGGAGAGTTTAGGATCACCGAATGCTAAACTAGTTATAGACAAAATAATATGAATGCATGACCAAATTATTTCCAAATAGAAGGAGAGAGAAACGGAGCGAAAAAGGGTTAGGAAGAAAACTAAGAGGAGAGACTTCCCAGACGAACTAAGTTATGTAGCACCAAACTCTTCTCGAATTACCACGGGATCACAACTCACGGAGTGACACGTAGCAGAATACTGAGGAGTAAATTTAGGCCGTAGCCTCGGCTCGTCCTTCCTTCTTATCGACGTCCCCCTCTTTCTCTCCAGCGATGTTCTTTTCCGTAACGGCATTCTGAACGTCACCGAGATACCAGTTCGGCATGAAGAACGACAAGCCAAGTGGGATGACGGCTACCAATAGTCAAACGAGACACGACAGTTTCCGTATCAGCAAGTGAACTCGAAAAGGAAAACAAGAGGGAAACCGTAACGCACCAATAACAACAGCAGCGATCAACATTCGCTTCATAACCTCGTCATACGCCAAGATCGCTCCGGTACGTTCGGGGCTTCCTTCGGGGTAAGTTCCGACGGTGATGATTGAGCCGAACAGAGTGGAGACCTCTTCGTCGCTGAGGAAGGGCAAGTTCTTGCGGAGTTGACCTGGCATGGTGTTCCTATTGGGTGGAAGAAAACACGTGAGCTCGCCCATTCAGATTGACGAGAGAGGGGTGCAAGAGAGACGTACGACCAAATTGCTCCTGCGATAGCGTTACCCACCACACCACCGATTTCCGTGACGAGCAGGACCAACGCGGTGACGATGGCGACGTCTCGGTGAGGTACGGAAGCTTGAGCTCCGACTCCCGTGGTAATACTGGCGATGCCTCCTCCGAAGCCTTGAATGATTTGAGTGATGACCAATTCGGCAGCGCTGGTTTATTGTCAACGTCAGCGCGCAACTTAGAAGAACGAGATGAGGAAGCACACACGTACCTGCCACGAGCACCTCTCGAATGGATCATTATGCCAACACCAACCAACCTGACGACAAGACCAAAGACCAAAAGCCACTTGAACCGGTGAGTGAAGCGCATGATCACTCCGGCCATGATGGCGAATACGGTAAGAGCGACCGATTGAGTGTTTGCGAAGTACGTGAGCTCGCGAACGGACCTTTAGGAGAGAACGTTAGGAATCGGTTAGTATAATCACGAGAGAGGAGAAGTTGGGTGGTGGGATCGACGCACCAAGATGGCTGGGTGATGTAGACGAAGGAGTACAAGTAAGCGTAGGTGAGGTAGAACGAGACCTTTGAACCACGCGGCAACAATTCCATCACGGTCAGCAACCCAATGCAGCTTTTCAATATTGTTCAGCGAAACGACTCACAAAATCAAAGAAACCAATCAAAGAAGCAATAACTACGCTTGGGTTCCTCAAGAACCTTCCGGGAGCGAGAGGCTTGGGACTAAACTTCCACTCGTAAATTGCGAAGGCGATGAGGAAAATGGGTCCAAGGACGATCATAGCGATCATAGAAGCTAGACGCATCGAAGGGTTGGTGAGCTTCCAGCAGGTTTTCGAAGGAAGGGGGGACTCACGATTGTGCCACCTTCCTTTAGCGTTATTCGCCAACGTCAAGGGCAACAGGAGCAAAGCAACTCCAGCGGAGAGCAAAATCAATCCGAAAACGTCGGTGTCGATGACTCCGCGTTTGATTTTCTCGGAAATGGGCGTTGAGTGTTCGTGTTCGAGGTAGCCTACACAGAGAGGCCAGATAAGCTGGGATGACGAGGGAAGGAGCAGCGAAGGTTAGTCGTACCTCGCTTGTAAGCGGCATGTTCAGCCCAGAAAAGCGTTACGATGAGAGGAGCAAGCGCGACTGGGACGAGGATGGCGAACATTCCATCTGTTCACCCCCCAAAAAGAGGTCGATAATAACGGTTCATCAGCACCCCACCAGCCGAAAAGAAACAGAAATATGTAAACTTACATCCCCATCTCCAGCCCGAGAAAGTAGGTCCCAAGACGGACTCGGAGATGAACGCGGATACGAACGCGTTCAAGATGAAGGGTGCTGAGGTCAAGCCTTGGACGAGGCCTCTGTATTGCAGGGAGGTGATATCGGCTACGATAATGGAGGTGAGGACTTGTAAGCCACTTTTGGTGGACGAGGCGAAATATAAAAGGAGAGGGTGTTAGAGATGGAGAGAGGGGGTATACACTGAGAGATCAGGTAACGCACGTGTAACCCAACGCGTAGACGACGATTCCGCCGGCGAGTTGGTTCGTGTTGTGGGCCGAGGCGATGACGATGTAACCTGGACAAGACCCGGAGCGAGTAAGTGAAACCGGAAAAAGTCTCACAAATATTCAGAGCGGAACACGTACCGATAACATAGAAAAGCAAGACAGAGCTGTACGCGATGGGACGGGAGGTGACGTCGGCAAGTTTGGCGACGATGGGTTTACCGACCGCGACTATGACGCATAAGGTGGTTACGATGAGGACTCTGGGCAAGAGTGGGGCACTCACTGATGATATACTGAGCGACTTGAATGGAAGCGATAAGTGAGTGCTTTCCAAAGGACGACTGAGCCCAGGAGAGGTAGGTCCAGGTGGTCGTGCCATCAAGAGAGTAGATGTACGACGCGAAGGCAATTCTGCATTCCAACACGATCAGACCGTCATACCAGAGGGGGAGGAAGGGGCAGCGGACGACGTACCCGAGATACAAGAACCATTTAGCGCGTCCGCGATAAATCTTTGCGGCTGCCTCCACCTTCTTCACACCGATGTGAGCATCTTGAGTGTCGAATTGGGGGTCATCGTGGTTGACGCTAGAGTCAGAGGTGGATGGGTGCGTAGGGGGTCGTTTCTCGACGTCGGTCGTGGGCTCGGACATGATAAATTTCAATGTCGACTGGTGAGTGGAGATAAGAGGAAGAACGGGAGATGGGAAGGGAGGGAAGCACACGACCACAAGAAGCGAAAGCAGATGGGCAAAAACAGAAATTACAAGGGCGTTTTTATCAGATAAGTCAGATTCAAAGCCCTTACGAAAAATCCTTTTATTTTGTTTTTGTGTAATCACTTACGTCACTGATATTGGATACGATGGGGTCGAGGGGAGTGCGCCATGTGGAGGGAGATGGTGCGACATCTAATCAGATAAACAAACCTGACCCCGAGCCGAACCGATAAAAAATTTCATGTCTTGCCGTTGGTCTTGGCAGGAGCCTTAAATGCTGTTGTTGTGGCTGATCTTCGTTGCTCGTCAAGAACTTGGCACGTCACCTGCTGATTGCGTCAAGTGAAGGGACCTGCAGCCACTAGCTGATAAACACAGGTCCTCGGGTGTTCGGCAACTCACAAGGAACGGGCGGAAAGGAGTCGTCGCCGAGCCTGAATGTTAAAGGGGTTCGTGACTTCCGGCGGTATCCCAAGTCCGGAGGAAAGGATGACGGGAAAAGCGGACCGTTAAAAAAACAGCAGGGGAGATCGAGAGGTTGACGTTACGTACGGGTTTTATCGGCCGGCTTCGATTTCCTGCCGTGGGTCGATTTGTGCCGCAGCGGAGAATAAAATCCTTAAAAGAAGATTGGCTAAATGGCGCGAACTTGGCTGCGCTCAAGGATAAGCGGGCTAGAAGAGGCATGTTGACTGGTGAGGTAACAAAGCTTCGCGAAGTTCGGTTCGAGTTTGACCTGTTCACACGACGCCACCGTTCTTGTTCCTACCCCCTGCGTACGTGTGACTTCGAATACCCGCCTTTGATCGTTATCCCACTTCACGAGAGTGTTATTATGAGTCAATGATATTCCATCTCGATCTGCGGCGAAGTCGACCACTGTTATTTCCAAAAGTGTGAAACGGAAGCGATCGGTACCTGAACCCCGGCAGCCGAGACCCCTTCGTTCCGGACCAGCGAACCTTCTGACCTTTTGTGTATGCACGTGGAGAGAGCAAAATGACAAGCTTCTTCTGGAAATCGCGGAGAAGAAGGCGGTTGAACCACATGTCAAAATCGAAGCGAAGGCACAGAAATAACCGAGCCCTCAAGCCGACACGATTATCCGTGCACATTCCGTTGTTTTCCTGTTACTATGAAGCTGATCCATGACCATTCTGGGTGGCGAGTTCTGACGAAGTGTGCCACAAACAGGACGGCCGTCCCGGTACTCCCGGCCGGTGGCTTCCAACAAGTATGGCATGGTACGAAGAAATGAGCCGAGATCAAAGCATTCTTCGACTAGTCATACTAACAAGGTACCTGCCAAGCTGACTCAAGCCCTCGCCGCAACCAGCGAATTCCCGACGGCCGAGCTCAGTGCCTGACCAATAATCGTTATCTTATCGTCAGGGGTTGATATTTTATCTCTTTATCGGAAGGCTTGGCAGGGACTGCCCACGCAGGAAGCCATCACCACACGACAGACTCAGGGCAGGCAGAGTTTCCGACGTTTCGGTACTAACAAGAAGCCTCGGTGGTGGCGTAACGAAGCCGAAGGCAGCGCTTGAGGGAGAGACGATGTACGCGGGGGTACAGATCTACTCGACAACCCGTTTTAAGAGAGTTAGATGCAGCTAATTCATAGGATGGGTGAAGGATACAGGACGGAAGACCATGCAGGCCGGTGAGGGAATTTCCTAATGACGGCGCGTTCTCTCATATAACACCCCGATGGCGCCACGAACTCCAAACGACAGCAAACACGTCTTCAGTCCCAACTGGAATCACTCACTTTCCAGGAGAATAAGACTCGGTAAGGAGCAAAGTTGCTCTTTCTTGTACAAATTACAAGCCATAGAAACTAATTCATTAGCCAGGATCGTGCCTTTCTAAGATACAACGTTCTGGCGAGAGTAGGCGCGAATCGAGGATTTCGGTAAGTCGCGCACACTGCTGCGCTTCGTTGCCACCAAACACCAGACCTTCATGCTATTGCAATACAGGTGAAATTAAGAAGATGATGTCGTACAATCAATTCGATAACGAAGTGGCGTCGCCCCCGGTGGCCGTGCTTCAACATATAGAAGCTCGAGCATTCATATCCCAGCTTCCCATCGAACTTCTCGTCTATACGCTTCATTCGGTGCTCCCGTACGTGGACTTCATGTCAGACGGAGCAGTATCAACTTCGATCTTCTATATGCGGAGCTCTACACCATCCGGCGAGTAGCGAAGAAATGGCAAGAAATCATCGATGGAACTCCCTCGTTTTGGACGGTTATCCTTTCTGTTGTCCCCGCTCACGTCAGCAACACGACCATTCTTCGCTCTGGTGCTCTACCATTAGTCGTCATATGTGAAGTCGCATGGTCGAGCGAGCACCAGCCTGTAAAGGAATTCCTGCAAGCAATTGCACATACGCGGCCCCGCTGGTCTGCCATCGTCCTGGAGCTATACGACGACACGTATATGCAGGAGTTCCTAGCAGCTCCAGCTCCCCTGCTCCAAGCATTAGTCATACGGGGCTCATGGGACTATGACCTGGACAGCGAACCGCTGGAGCTGCTTGGAGGCCACACAAGCAATCTCCGTTATGTCGACATTTTCGAGGTTTCCATTCGGTGGAAGATGGGGATGTTCACGGGATTGAAAGCTTTAATCCTTACAAGCGTGGCTCACAACGGCTTGACGACTAGTCACATCCTCGAATTCCTCAGGAGAAGCCCGTATCTAGAATACCTCCATATTCAAGGTGTGCGCATCGCCCCCGACAGCCCACCTTCTTCCCCAACCACCACACTACCATATCTCAAGTCCATTGATCTCCAGTGTGATTCTAACGCTGTGATAGATTCGATATTGCGACACATCCAAGCGCCATCGTGCAGCAAGCTTATCGTGAGCGTGGACAAGCAAGGCGGATTTGACCCCATCCGTTTCATCAACGAGACGTTGAATCCGTTCCACCGGATTCTTCAGGAGCTTCACGTCCGCAACGGAGCCTCCGATCTCTCGATCAGCCCCTACGAGTTTAAATGGCAATCCTTCCCCACACCTAACCCGGAGTATGGCTTCTCAGTCTTGATCAAAGGCCCCCTCGACTCCCTCGCCATTCGTTGGGTAGAGCAAATCCTCCAGAAAGAATCTGGTCTCCGGCTCAACTTCGAGCTTGGACACACACTAAGACAGGCTGTGTTTGAAGCCCTTGCCCCTATGCGATGTGTTACAAGGGCATCGATAACGGGTCAAGGGTGGAAGCCCGTTCGCCGGATTTTTCACTTCCTCAGCAGTCCTCTCAGTCCAAGCTCCTCGCTACCGTCCCTTCCGTGCCTTCGCGAGCTTCTCATTTCCTCGATGGAATGGAGCGTTCAGGACCTGCTCGACGTGGTGCAGTTCAGATCTTCCGCGCTCCCGTACGTCACGGTGGACCGACCTAACCTAACAATCAAAGTCTTGCGCGGAGAGTTCAAGCGGGATGGCAGCCCAAACTCCATGTTTGATCTTTCCATGCTCTGCAAAATTAGGGCAACCGAAGGTGTTGCAGCTCTTCGGCTGGCTGGTACACAGCGTGCAGATGGAATGTTGGCAATAACTTGGAATGAAGAGGCGTCGGAACCAACGTGGGGCTGAAGAGTGACGAATACATCTGCAACCAATCTCAAGCTTTCATACTTCCATGCTGAGCTTCAACCATGTAGCTAGTTAATCGAGTATATATATTAGATACTGCAGCAATCTGTTGACACCCGGGTATTCAGGACTTTCGACTGTTTTACTACGGCTTGGGAACCTCGTGTGATGCAGAACCTGTAACGAAATTGCAGTCGTTGACCGCTCTTGTTGCAACGGGAGAGATGATGAAGCAACCTCCCTAGAAAGTAACGAGCGGTTCCGTTGACCGCGATACATCGTTCAAAATAGAAATCGGGAAATACATAACCAGAAGAAGGTCGTTGGGTGGAGTTTTAAGGATTCCTAAGAAATCGTTTCGGCTTTCACGGTATGTGGAGTTTGAAGCACGAAATTCGACGAGCATGATGTCATGTACACTAGAAATTGGAGTCTCGTAGCACTGAAGGGGATCTTGCTATCATCGTGATTGAGAGCTTGCCGTGCGGGAATCGAACCGAATTCTGTTTTCGCCCGACTCCAAACGAGAGCAAACAGGTCCTCAGTCCCAACCCGAATCCTCCACCTCCAGGAGAACCAGTCTGGGTAAGGGGCAACTGGCTCGTTCTTGAACATATGACAAGTCATGAACTAACTGGGGAAGAAGGTTGTTTTCAAGAAACATAGGTTTCTAGCGCAATTCGGCTCGAGTTTCGCCGATTTCGGTGAGTCGCGCATATACTGGCTTGCTGCGCTTGGTCGCGAACTAACGCCGCCCTTCAAGCTATCGAACTACAATTGAAATTAATACGATCATGTCCTGCACTCAACCCGACAACGAAACGATGTTGCCCCCGGTGGTCGTCCCTCAACCAAGAAGAGCTCTATCATTCATACTAGACATGCCTCGCTTCGCTACGGCAGCAAGAGTTAGGGGAAGGGTGGGTTACGAAAGGCCAAAGCGTAAAATAAAAAGGGAGATGGGTCAAAGCGGGGGGAGGGGGGAACACAAACGAAGAATGAGTGAAATAAAATACGCAATATATCTTCATTCAGTGAAAAGGGACGGAGATTAGGATCGTAAAAAAAAGGGGGACGATCGGAAGAGCGGGGGGATTGGGAAAAGCGCAAGAACAAATAGCACCATCGCCAAGAGCGAGGTATGCTTAAGAGTGTAGTTATCCCAGCTCCCAACCGAACTTCTCATCTATACGTTTCATTGGGCACTCCATTATGTGGACCTTATGCTATATGATGCCGCAAAAACTTCGCGCTCCTATATGCAGATGCTATACATCATCCGACAAGTTGCGAAGCGATGGCAGGAAATACTCGACGGCACTCCCTCGTTTTGGACGCTTATCCTTTCCACCTTACCACCTCACATCAACAACACGACCATTCTCCGCTCTTCTGATCTTCCTTTAATTGTCATATATGCACCAATGTGGTTGGGCTATTGGCCCCCGCCTTCGAAGGAGTTTCTCCAAGCAATGGCACAGACGCGGTCTCGCTGGTCTGCCGTCGGCCTGGAGATACACGACGACGACGACACATACATGTGGAAATTCCTCGAAACCCCTGCTCCCCTACTCCAGAAATGCGTCATACGGGGCTCATGGGATGAGGAGGAGGACACCAAACCGCTGGAGCTGCTTGGAGGCGACACAAGCAATCTCCGCTATGTCAACATTTCCGTGCCTTCTGTTCGATGGAAGATGGGAATGTTTACGCAATTGAAAGCCTTGAGTCTTTCAAACGCAGCCTCCGACGGCTTGACGATCGGTCACACCCTCGACTTCCTCAGAGCAAGCCCGTGTCTGGAATACCTCGATATTGGCGGTGTCGACATAGCCCCCGTTGGTCCACCAGCTTCCCCAGTCATCACACTACCATATCTCAAGTCTATCAACCTCTACTGTAATTCTACTGCTGTGACAGGTTCGATATTGCGACACATCCAGATGCCATCGTGCAACAGGTTCATCGTGAGCGTGGACATGCGAGGCGAAATTGGCCACATGGCTTTCATCAAAGAAACTTTCAATCCCTTCCGAGAGATTCTTAGAGAGCTTCACGTACGCAACGGAGGTTCTAAATTCTCGATCCACTCCCGCGGGTTCGGATGGGAGTCCTTCCCCATACTTCACCGGAAGTACGGCTTCTCGGTCCACATCACAGGCACCCTCGACCCCCTCGCCATTTGTTGGGTAGACCAAATCCTCCAGAAGGAATCTGGTCTCCAAGTCGACTTTAATCTTCTTAGAGCCGCCGCAGTTAGCCAGGCTGCGTTAGAAGCCCTTGCTCCTATGCAATGCGTAACTGGGGCATCGATAGAGGGCTTCACGGGGACTCGGAAGAAGAGTGTTAGCCGGATCTTTCGCTTCCTCAGCAGCCCGCTCAGCTCACGCTGCTCACTGCCGTCGCTTCCGTGCCTTCGGGAGCTTCTCATCTCCACCACAGGCTGGACCGCTCAAGAGCTACTTGATATGGTGCAATTTAGGTCTTCCGCGTTTCCGGACACCACGACGGACCGGCCGAAGCTAGCGATCAAAGTCTGGCGCGGAGCGTCCACATGGAGCGGTAGTACAAGCCACATTTTCAATCTTGCCACCCTCACCAAACTCAGGAGTGTCGAAGGTGTTGAATCTCTTCGGTTTATTGGGGAACGGCGAGCATATGGTGCGTTGGCAATAACTTGGAATGACGAAGCATCGGAACCAACCTTGGGTTGAAGAACGACTGTATCTGCAAGATTAGCTGCATATTTTTCTCTTTGATGTAGCGCAGAACGTATTGCGTCTTAGTGCGCAATGGCTTTCATTATTCGTATACTAATAGATATCAAACAAGAATGATGCCATCCCTACGCAATAGAACTGAAATCCTTTTGAATCCCAACTTCGATCTCCAGCCATATTGGCTATAATATCTCCTCGTTCCAGGTTACTCACTTCCAAAGAAACCCGGAATCGTCGTGGCTGGGGGCTTGCCGTCCGGAAACCTTTCATGCGTCAAGCTCGAGAGCGTGTTCATTGTTCAGTTTGGGATACAGCCCAAATGAGAGCAAACAAGTCCTCAGTCCCAACTGGAATTCCCTCACCCGAATCGTAGATTTCGGTAAGCCGGCCGGCTGCTGCGCGTGGTTGCCAACTAACACCGATCTTCATACTATTGAACTACAAGTGAAAGTAATACGATGTCGTCACACATCCAATCCGATAACGAAACACTATTGCCCCTGGTGGCCGTCTCTCAACCGAGAAGACCTCTATCATTCATATCCCAGCTTCCCACCGAACTTCTCATCTATACGCTTCATTTGGCGCTCCCCTATGTAGACCTTATGTTAGATGATGCCCCAAAAACTTCGCGTTCTTACATGCGGATGCTCTACATCATCCGACGAGTTGCGAAGCGATGGCAGGAAATACTCGACGGCACTCCCACGTTTTGGACGGTTATCCTTTCCACCTTACCACCTCACGTCAACAACACGACCATTCTCCGCTCTTCTGATCTCCCATTAATCGTCGTATATGAACCAATACGGACGACCTATTGGCACTCGGCCTTAAAGGAGTTTCTCCAAGCGATGGCACAGACGCGGTCCCGTTGGTCTGCCATCAACCTGGATATACACAACGACCCATGCATGCGGGAATTTCTCAAAACCCCTGCTCCCCTACTCCAGACATTCGTCATATGGGGCTCATGGGAGGATACCATGGACACCGAATCCCTGGAGCTGCTTGGAGGCGAGACAAGCGATCTCCGTTATATCAACATTTCCGGGGCTCCCATTCGATGGAAGATGGGAATGTTTGCGCAATTGAAAGCCTTAACTCTTACGAACATAGCTCACGACGGCTTGACGATCGGTCACATCTTCGACTTCCTCAGAGCAAGCCCGTGTCTAGAATACCTCCATATTGACGGTGTCCGCATCGCCCCTGCTGGTCCACCATCTTCCCCAATCATCACACTCCCATATCTCAAGACCATCCTCCTTCACGCTTCTTCTAATATTGCGACCGCTTCGATATTGCGACACATCCAAGCGCCATCGTGCAGCAAGTTCATCGTAAGCTTGGACATGGGAGTCGAATTACACCCCATATCTTCCATCAACGAAACCCTCAATCCCTTCCAAGGAATTCTTAGAGAGCTTCACGTACGCAATGAAGGCTCTAAACTCTCTATCCAATCCCGCGGGTTCCGATGGGAATCCTTCCCCATACCAGACCGGGGGTATGGCTTCTCGGTCGACATCACAGGCATCCTCGATCCCCTCGCCATTCGTTGGGTAGAGCAAATCCTCCAGAAAGAATCTGGTCTCCAGGTTGACTTTGATCGTAATGCCTCCACTAGCCAGGCTAAGTTTGAAGCCATTGCTTCTATGCAATGCGTCACCGGGGCATTGATAACGGGTCGACTGGGGGAGAGTAGTATTCGCCGGATTTTTCGCTTCCTCAACAGCCCGCTCAGCTCATGCTGCTCACTGCCGTCGCTTCCATGCCTTAGAGAGCTTCTCATTTCTACGGCAGGCTGGACCGCTCAAGAGCTGCTTGATATGGTGCAAATTAGGTCCTCCGCGTTCCCGTACATCACGGTGGGGCAGCCGAAGCTGGCGATCAAAGTCCGGCGCGGAGCGTCCACATGGAAGGGTAGCGCAAGACTTGCTTTCGACCTTGCCACCCTCTCCAAAATCAGGAGAGTTAAAGGTGTTGAATCTCTTCGGTTTATTGGGGCACAGCGAGCAGATGGTGTGTTGGCAATAACTTGGAACGAAGCAGCATCGGAAATAACCTGGGGTTGAAGAACGACTGTATCTGCAAGGTTAGTTGCATATTGTTCTCTGTGATTTAATGCAGAACGTATTCCGTCTTAATGCACAATGGCTTCCATTATTCGTATACTAGTAGATATCAAACAAGAATGATGCCATCCCTACGCAATAGAACTGAAATCCTTTTGAATCTCAACTTTGATATCCGACCCTATTGGCTATGATATCTCCTCGTTCCGGGTTACTCACTTCCAAAGAAACCCGGAATCGTCGTGGCTGAGCGCTTGCCGTCCGGAAACCTTTCATGTGCCAAGCTCGAGAGCGTGTTCGCTGTTCATTGTGCGACACAACCCAAATGAGAGCAAACAAGTCCTCAGTCCCAACTGGAATTCCCTCGCCCCGGATCATACTTTTCGGTGAGCCGTGCCGGCTACTGCGCTTGATTGCCAACTAACACCAACCTTCATGCTAGAAGTGAAAGTAATACGATGACATCACACATCCAGTCCGATAACAAAACAGTGTTGCCCGTGGTGGCCGTCTCTCCACTGAGAAGAGCTCTGCCACTCATATCCCAGCTTCCCACCGAACTCCTCATTCATACCATTCATTTGGCGCTTCCAAGTGTGGATGTCATGTCAGGGGGTGCAGCGATCACTTCGCGCTCATACATGCGGATGCTCTATACCACCCGACGAGTTGCGAAGCGATGGCAAGCAGTCATCGACGGAACTCCCTCGTTTTGGACGCTTATCCTTTCCACTTTACCACCTCACGTCAACAACACGACTATTATTCGCTCCGCTGACCTTCCATTAACCGTTGTATACGAATGCGTATGGAAGAGCGGTCATCAGTCCCCGATGGAGTTTCTCCGAACAATTGCACATACTCGGTCCCGGTGGTCTGCCGCCGACCTGGAGATATACGACAACACAGGCATGCAGGAATTCCTGGCCACTCCTGCTCCCCTGCTCCAGACTGTCGTCGCGCGGGGCTCATGGGATGATGACCAGGGCACCGAACCGCTGGAGCTGCTTGGAGGCGAGACAAGCAATCTCCGCTATGTCAACATCTCCGGGATATCCATTCAGTGGAATGAAGGACTATTCACGCAATTGAAAGCCTTAATCCTCTCAAACATAGTTAACAACGGCTTGACGACCAGTCACATCCTCGACTTCCTCAGAGCAAGCCCGTGTCTCGAATACCTCCATATTGAAGGTGCCGGCATAGCCCCCCTTCGTCCACCTTCTTCCCCAATCATTACACTGCCATACCTCAAATCCATCGACCTCCGGTCCGATTCTAGTATTGTGACGGATTCAATATTGCGGCAGATCCGAGCGCCGTCCTGTAGCAACTTCACCGTGAGCGTGGACAACGAAAACGTCGACGGATTTGACCCCATCCTTTTCATCAACGAGGCCTTGAATCCCTTCCAAGGCATTCTTAGGGAACTTCACGTCCGCAACGGAGCTTCTGATCTCTCGATCGACTCCGACAGGTTTAAATGGCACTCCTTCCCCGCACCTGACGAGGAGTGTAGCTTCTCGGTCTCGATCGGAGACTTTCTCGATCCCTTCGCCATTCGTTGGGTCGGGCAAATCCTCCAGAAAGAACCTGGCCTCCGGGTCGGCTTTGGTCATGGTTCTTCACTTAACCAGACTGTGCTTGGAGCCCTTGCCCCTATGCATTGCGGGACAAGGGTAATAATAGGGGGTCTGGATGGGAAGGCAGTTAGCCAGATTTTCCGCTTCCTCGGCAGTCCTCTCAGCCCAAGCTCCTCGCTGCCGTCGCTTCCGTGCCTTCGAGAGCTTCTCGTTGTCTCGGTAGGCTGGAGCACTCAAGATCTGCTTGATATGGTGCAATTCAGATCATCCACGCTCCCGTACATTACGGTGGACCAGCCGAAGCTAACGATCAAAGTCTGGCGCGGAGCGTTCGCATGGGGCGGCAGCCCAAGTCACCTTTTCGATCTTGCAACGCTCACCAAACTCAGGAGGGTCGAAGGTGTTGAATCTCTTCGGTTTGTTGGGTCACAGCGTGTCGATGGTGCGTTGGCAATAACTTGGAACGATGAAGCGTCGGAACCAACCTGCGGTTGAAGCACCGAGATATCCGGCAGCCATAAGCGTTCATGCTTCCACATTGTAATCCCCCTTCCCACTCCGTAGCTGGCTAGTTGATTATACTAAATACTGCTGAAACCTTTCGACATCGTGGTAGCTAAGGACTTTTCAACTGTTCTACGAGATTCTCAATTTATGCAGAGCCATTCCTTCTTGGTGCGCAACGGCTTCCGTTATACGTGTAACAGTTTCGTCCGCTTTCACGGCATGCGTAGTCTCAATAAGAACGTAATCCGACGAGTATGTATAATGGTATATAAACTGGTAGGACTGGTTAAGCAGCGGCGGAGGGGTCGAAACCAAAAACCGCCTCAGATGAGCTGGCTTTCAACCCAAATTGGTACCCCTGCTTCTTCGCTCCAAATTATTGCTAACATGCCGTCCAGTTCCTTCGAACCAACAAACTGAACACGTTCAACACCGTTGGTTTGTCGTATTTTGGCGAGCATGGCATAGTCGACAATAGGCCGGGGAATATTCCGCCAAGTGAAGGCTCCACGCGTGATGCTGATTGTAAGAAGAGGCCGTTCCACCGTCTCCAGAGAGAGTGAATTGGACCTCGACTGCACCATATCGAGTAGATCATGATCGTTCCATTCTGGAGATGCCAGCTGAACTTCTCGAAGACATGGCAACGGCAACGAAGCACCTGCCCGGAGGGGCACGCTGATGAACTGCAAGATTGAGAGTACTTCAATCCTGTATCGAAGATCCTCGACGACCACCTTTGTTACGCATCGCATAGGCGCCATGCTCTCCATCGCGTCGTAGGTAATGTCGGCGTCCCGGTCAAAGTCAATGCTGAGATCAGTACCGCTTTGTAGAATCTGCTCAACCCACCAGATGCAGGGGATCGGGTTATGACAGCGTACTTTCACTGAGAAATCGTGCCCCTCGGCACCTTCTCCAAAGATGTACCAATGAAACTCGGTCAAACTGAGCGAAACTCCAGACGATCCGTTGCGAACGTGGATGGCTTGGAGTACTCCTCGAAAGTGGTGCAAGGCTTCGTTTAGGAAGGGGAGGAGGTCGTCCCTGTCTGGCAGGTCCGCGTCCAGGTAGAGGTCAATGCAGGCTGGCGCTCGAATTTGGCGTAGAATGTCTCCGGTTATGTCGCAATCGTTTATATCAATGGATCGGAGGTGGTGAAGTGTGATAACGGAGGAAGACTGCGCGCCGTCGTCGATTGCGCGAACGGCATGGAGCCGGAGACGTTCCAGCTGCGGACTTGCACGAAGGAAATCGAAAATGTGACCGACTGTCAAGCCATCCTGACCGACTCTTGTGAAATCCAACACCTTTAATTGGATAAAGAGACCCGCCCTCCATCGAACTGAAACTGCCGACAGATCAATGTACCGAAGACTTGCTGTACATCCACCAAGCAGTTCCAACGGTTCCAAGCCTGGTTGTCCGCTAAATCTGCCGTGTAAAGCGATGTGTTGCATGAGAGGCGCAGGGTCTTGTAGATATTCTGGCACGACGGGTCCGCTGTATGACTGCCACCGAGGGAGCGCCTTGACTGCTGTACTCAGGAAGTCCTCGGGCGAAGGGTGTTTATCCTTGCTCCCATCCCTCGGGTATCGATACACGATGATCAAAGGGTGACTGCCCGATAGTAGGAGCGCTGCGTCGTTGACATGAGGTGGGAGAGTGGACAGGAGGAGCGCCCAGAATGAGGGTGTTCCGTCAACAACGTCTCGCCACTGCTTCGACACTCGCCGCAATGTGTAGAGCATTGGCATGTAGGAATGTACTCCATATCCTAAGGGCCACCACCTAATATCGGATAAAGGGAGCGCCAGACGGAGTATTGAGACGAGAAGTTCGGTGGGGAGCTGGGAGATTGGGGGAAGGGGGATCTCATGGTGTGGATTCGGAGTTCCATCTGAAGTCGCGCCATATCGAGAGTGGTCGGTCTCCATTCCAAGTCTTCTGGATCTGATTGAGCGGAGAAAGGGACCAAAAGAAAGGACAAATTTGAATTAAACGGTTCTGTGAGACATGAGATAATAGGTAGAATCCACTGGATCGACTCACTCCGTCGTCGGCGAACTCAATTCCTCCGTTTGACGATTGTCGGGCCAGTACACAACCGTCTCCTGGCTGGGCTGCGAAAAGGAACTGTTTGCGCTGATCGAGACGGCGAACTAAATTGTGTGGTTGGCCGCGGGTAGTGAACGTTTCAATGGGGACTAATGAGCTGTTTGTACTTGTTTTAGTTCTGGATCCGTTCCTCGAGGCCCGCGTCCCGGATTGCCACCTGCTACGATTTTCTTAAATTGGATTAACTATTGAAAGGTAGTTACCGAAGACGTAATTAGTTCCCACTCGGGGGCCAGCTTGGAGATGTGCCGGTGTTCCGAAATATCCTCCTGCTACGAGCCCTCTGTACACTGACGAGAAAGGGTATGCGCATGCGCTGTTCCTGGCAGGAAGTCCCTGGGTGAAGGGTGTGGGCCCTCGAGAGCGATCGATGCATACACAAGTGACCCATCGGAGAATACATATATCTGGTCGTGTTCTTGATCTGGGACGGTTAGGTTTGAAAATTGATAGGGAGGATAAGTGTCCAAATTATGACGAGCTACAGAATGTACAGTCTTTCCATAAAGACTTCGACGCTGAGGCGAGCTCCCGCGTGCTTCGACACCGATGTGTCATCTCTAACGGATCTCCGCTTCTGGTGGGTGGCATCCGAACGAACGATTCAGGGCCGTAGAGCAACAGGCATCTTCACCAGGGATGAAGAATGAGTTCATTTCATAGTTAAAAAGTCGAATAAGTCCTGATATTCAACCTCAAACGCGTCATACCTACCGTCTTTCAACCCCAAATTGGTTCACCTGCCTCTTCGTTCCAAATTATTGCCAGCATGCCGTCCCGTTCTTTCGACCCCACAAACTGAACACGTTCGACACCGTTGGTTTCGCGTATTTTGGTAAGCGTGGCATAGTCGACGATAGGTTGGGGGGTATTTCGCCAAGTGAAGGCACCACGCGGAATGCTGATTGTGAGAAGGGGCCGTTCTTCTGCCTCCAGAGAAAGTGAGTTGGACCTCGACTGCACCATGTCGAGTAGATCCTGATCGTTCCACTCTGCGCATTCAAACCGAACTCCTCGAAGACACGGTAGCGGCAACGAGGAACCTGTGCTAAGAGGCGCGCTGATGAACTGCAAGACTGAGAGTACTTCCATCCTGCCTCGGAGGTCCCCGACGACCACGTTTGTTACACATCGCATACGCGCCATGCTCTCCATAGCATCGTTGGCAATGTCGGCGTTCCGGTCAAAGATGATGCCGAGACCAGTACGGCTTTGTAGAATCTGTTCAACCCACCGGATGCAGGAGAGTGGCTTATGGGAGTTTATTCCAACAGAGAAACCGTGACTGTCGACATGTGGTCCAAGAGTGTACCAAAGGAACTCCGTCAAACCGAGCGAAATTTCGGATGATCCGTTGCGAGCGTGTATGACTTGAAATGTTCCCTGAAAGTGGTGCAAGGCTTTGTCGAGGAAGGGGAGGAGTAGGTGGTCCGTGTCCACGTCCGCATCCAGGGAGATGCTGGTGCATGCTGGTGCACGAATTTGACGCAGAATGTCTCCGGCTGCAGCGCATTCGGAGATATAAATGGATCTGAGATGATGGAGGGGGATGACGGAGGAAGACTGTGCGTTGTCGGAAGCTGCGTAGACGTTATGGAGCCGGAGACGTTCCAACTGCGGACTTGCACGAAGGAAATCGAGGATGTGACCGACTGTCAAGCCCTCCTGACCGAGGTCTCCGAGATCTAGGACTTTTAACTGCGTAAAGAGGCCCGCTCTCCATCGAACCGAGACTTCCGACATCTCGATGTACCGAAGACTTGCTGTATGTCCGCCAAGTAGCTCCAATGGTTTTAGGGTTGGTTGTCCAAAAAATGGGCTGCTTAAAGCGATATGGTGCATGAGAGGGGCCGGGGTTTGGAGATATTCCAACACGACGGGTCCGCTATACGACAACCAACGGGGGAGTGCCTCGACCGCTGTGCTCAGGAAGTCCTCTGGCGAAGGGTGTTTATGCTTGTTCTCACTCCACGGGTATTCATACACGACGATCAGAGGGTGATTGCTCGATCGTAGGAGGACTGTGTCGTTGACATGAGGTGGGAGAGTGGACAGGAGGAGCGCCCAGAATGAGGGTGTTCCGTCAACAACGTCTCGCCACTGCTTCGACACTCGCCGCAATGTGTACAGCATCGGCATGTAGGCATGTAGGCCAGATCCTAGGGGCCACCACCTAATGTCGGATAAGGGGAGCGCCAGATGGAGTATTGAGACGAGAGTTTCGGTGGGGAGCTGGGAGATTGGGGGAAGGGGGATCTCATGGCGTGGATTCGGGGTTCCATCTGAAGTCGCGCCATGTCGAGAGATGTTGGTATCCATAACAAGTCTTCTGGATACGACTGAGCGGAGAGATCAGCCCCAAAAAAGGACAAGTTTGAATTAAACGGTTCGGTGAGACATGAGATAATAGGTATAATCCATTGGATCGACTCACTCCGTCGTCGGCGCGCTCTAATCCTCCGTTTGACGCTTGTCGGACTAGTATACCAATGTCTCCTTGTTGGCTGCGAAAAGTAACGGTTTGTGCTGATCGAGATGGCGAACTAAATTGTGTGGTTGGCCAACCAGGCGAGGAGTGAACATTTCATTGGGGACTAATGAGCTGTTTGTACCTGTTTTGGTTCTTGATGTCATCGAGGTCCCGGATTGCCACTTGTTACGGGTTTCTTAAATTAACTAAGCGATTGAAACGTAGTTACCGAAGACGGGATTAGCTCTCACCCGGAGGCCAGCTTGGAGATGTGCCGGGGTTCCGAAGTATCCTGGTATTACTTGGCCCTCTGTTCACGGACCAAAGAGCTCGAGGGCATGTGTGCCCTATTCCTTTCGATAAGGTCTTAGGTGAACGGTGCTCATTCCCGATAGAACATTTGGTCGTGTTCTTCACATGAGACGGTGTTGGCGGATTCGGTTGGAACCATAGCGCTACCCTTTATGGCGGTTGCTAGACACCCGTAGCGTACACTTTCTATACGTTACTGTTACTATTGTGTAACCTCCCATTAAGATGTAGTTCCCTTTATACTTACATACTATATGTAACGACAGTACTGGCCTACGATAACAATTACGACCTCATTATCACCCGGTCCCCTCTCATTTCATTCTGCCAACATACGGTAGGTTTGAGACTACGAGTGTCCAAAGCACGGCGAGCTACGAAATGTAGAGCCTTCGTACGAAGACATCGACACTTAAGCGAGCTTTCCGCGAACTTCGACACCGATGTGTTATCTCTAACCGATCTCCGCTTCTGGTGGGTCCCATCCAGTGAAAACGACCGATCCAGGGTCGTAGGACGGCGGATATCTTTAATAGGGATGAAGAATGAGTTTATTCATGGCTAAAAGGTCGAATAAGTTCCGATATTCAGCTTCAAACGCGTCGTACGAACCGGCTTTCAACTCCACATTGGTTTACATGCCTCTTCGTTCCAAATTATTGCCAGCATGCCGTCCCGTTGTTTCGGACCCACAAACTGAACACGTTCGACACCGTTAGTTTCTCGTATTTTGGTGAGCGTGGCATAGTCGACAATAGGCTGGGGGGTCCTCCGCCAGGTGAAGGCTCCGCGCTCCATGCTAATTGTGAGAAGGGGCCGTGCTTCGGTCTCCAGAGAGAGCGAATTGGACCTTGACTGCACCATAAAGAGTAGATCCTGATCGTTCCACTCTGCACCATCCAACCGAACTTCTCGAAGACATGGTAGCGGCAACGAGGCACCTGCACCAAGAGGCACGCTGATGAACTGGAAGATTAACAGTGCTTCGGACCTGTCTCGGAGGTCCCCAATGAGCACGTTCGTTACACATCGCATGGGCGCCATGCTCTTTAGAGCTTCGTAGGTAAAGTCCGCGTCTATGCCAAATGCGATGGCGAGACCAGTACCGCTTTGGAGAATTTGTTCAACCCACCGGATGCAGGGGAGGAGCGAATGACAGTTTAGTTCCACGGAGAAATCATGGCCGTCGACACCCTCTCCAGGAGTGTTCCAAATAAACTCGGTCAAACCGAGCGAAATTACAGATGATCCGTTGCGAGCGTGTATGGCTTGAAATGTTCCCTGAAAGTGGCGTAAGGCTTCGTCGAGGAAGGGGGGGAGAAGGTCGTCCCTGTCCGGGTTCACGTCCAGGTAGAAGCTGATGCAGGATGGTGCTCGAATTTGGCATAGAATGTCCCCGGTCACATCGCAATCGGAAATAGAAATGGATCGGAGATGATGGAGGGTGATAACGGAGGACGACTGCGCGCTGTCGTGAGTTGCGCGGACCCTATGGAGCTGGAGACGTTCCAACTGCGGACTTGCACGAAGGAAATCGAGAATGTGACCGACTGTCAAACCGTCCTGACCGACGCTTGCGAAGTCCAACACCTTTAATTGGGCAAAGAGGCCCGACCTCCATGGAACTGAAACTCCAAACAGCTCGATGTACCGAAGACCTGCAGTACGTCCACCAAGCAGCTCCACCGCTTCCAAGCCTGGTCGTCTGGGGCGTAAAGCGATATGTTGCATGAGAGGCGCTGGGGCTTGGAGATGTTCTGGCACTACGGGTCCGCTATATGACAACCACCGGGGGAGTGCCTTGACGGCTGTGCTCAGGAAATCCTTGGGCGAGGGGCGACTATCCTTGCTCCCATCCGGATCTGCATACACAATGGTCAAGGGGTAATTGCCCGATCGTAGGAGCGCTGTGTCGTTGATGTGAGATGGGAGAGTGGACAGGAGGAGCGCCCAGAATGAGGGTGTTCCGTCAACAACCTCTTGCCACCGCTTCGACACTCGCCGCAATGTATAGAGCTTTGGCATGTAGGAATGCACTGCATATCCTAAGGGCCATCGCCTAAGGTCGGATAAAGGGAGTGCCATATGGAGTATTGAAACGAGAAGTTCGCCAGGGAGCTGGGAGATTGGGGGAAGGGGGATGTCATGGTGTGGAGTCGGGGTTCCATCTGAAGTCGCGCCATAGCGAGAGATGCTAGTCTCCATCCGAAGTCTTCTAGCTCCCATTGAACGGAGAGAGTAGCCAAGATGACCATAAATTTAAATTAAAGTATTCAGTGAGACATAGGATAATAGGTAGAATCCATTGGATCGACTCACTCTGTCGCCGGCGCGGTCAAATCCTCAGGCTCCGTTTGACGCTTGTTGGACTAGTACACCACTGTCTCCTGGCTGGGCTGTGGAGACCGGCTATTCTTGCGGATCGAGATGCAGAACTGAGTTGTATGGTTGAGCAAGCTGGTATTCTTCCCGAAGAGTGCACGTTTCATCGGGGACTGATGAGTTGTTTGTACGCGTTTTGACTCTTATTCATCCACTCTACGCCCATTCTCAGATTGCCGCGTGCTACGGTTTCTATAAACTCCTAATAAGTAATTAGCTATCGGAAAGGTGGTTTATCAAGTCTAATTCGTAGATCTGAATGGTAGGATCCTACGTACTCATGTCTGCACGTGGCCGCACCCAGGTACTTTCATTCACGATCAAGCTATTCCATTGAATCGGGAAAATGAACGCAACGTTACGCAGATCCGCAGAAAAGGAGTCTCTTACAAGGTAGACTATCCTTATCGAAGAAATAATTAGTTCCACACTTGGCGGCCAGCTCGGAGAGGTGAGGTATACCTCGTACTAGGGGCCCTCCGCACGCCCAGAAAGGGTACGTACATGCGCTGTTCCTTCCAGGAAGTCCCTGGGTGAAGGGTGTGGGCCCTCGAGAGCGATCGATGCGTACACAAGTGTCGCATCGGAGAATCCATATATTTAGTCGTCTTCTTGATTTGATACGGTAGGCTTGAGAGGATAAACGTCCAAACTATGACGAGCTACAGAATGCACAGCCTTTCCATAAGGACATCGACGCTGAAGCGAGCTCCCGCGTGCTTCGACACCGATGTGTCATTTCTAACGGATCTCCGCTTCTGGTGGGTGGCATCCAGTCAAAACGAACGATTTAGGGCCGTAGGACAGCGGGCATCTTCACCAGGGATGAAGAATGAGTTTATTCTATAGTTAAAAGGTCGAATAAGTCCTGATATTCAACCTCAAACGCGTCGTACCTACCGTCTTTCAACCCCAAATTGGTTCACCTGCCTCTTCGTTCCAAATTATTGCCAGCATGCCGTCCCGTTCTTTTGACCCCACAAACTGAACACGTTCGACACCGTTTGTTTCTCGTATTTTGGTAAGCGTAGCATAGCCAACGAGAGGTCGGGGGTTATTTCGCGAAATGATGGCTCCGCGCTTCATGCTGATTGTGAGAAGGGGCCGTTCTTCGGTCTCCAGAGAGAGGGAATGGGACCTTGATTGCACCATGTCGAGTAGATCCTGATCATTCCACGCTGCACCATCCAACTGAACCTCTCGAAGACATGGTAGCGGCAACGAGGCACCTGCACTAAGAGGCGCGCTAATGAATTGCAAGATTGAGACTACTTCAATCCTGTTTTGAAGATCCGTGTCGACGACCACTCTTGTTACGCATCGCATGGGCGCCATGCTCTCCATAGCGTCGTAGGTAAGGTCGGCGTCCATGCCAAATGCTAGGCCGAGACCAGTACGGCCTTGGAGAATCTGTTCAACCCATCGGATGCAGGGGAGCGGCGTATGACACATGACTTCCACCCACATATCGTGGCCGTCGACGACGTCTTCGCGAGTGAACCAAATAAAGTCGGTCAAACTGAACGAAATTAAGGATGAACCGTTGCGAGCGTGTATGGTTTGAAAATTTCCCTGAAAGTGATGCAAGGCTTCGTCTAGGAAGGGGAGGAGGCCGTCGTCCCTGTCCAGGTCCACTTCCAGGTCGAGGTAAATGGAGGCTGGTGCTCGAATTTGGCGTAGAATGTCTCCGGTTATGTCGCAATTGGAAATATTAATGTATCGGAGATGATGGAGTGTGATAACGGAGGACGACTGTGCGCCGTCGTCAGTTGCGCGGACCCCACAGAGCGCGAGGCGTTCCAACTGTGGACTTGCACCAAGGAAATCGAGAATGTGACCGGCTGTCAAACCGTCATCACGGACGTTTTTGAGATCTAGGACTTTTAATTGCGTAAAGAGGCCCGCCCTCCATCGAACTGAAACTCCCGACAGATCGATGTACCGAAGACTTGATGTACATCCACCAAGCAGCTCCAACGGTTCCAAGCGTGGTTGTCCGATATATCTGCCGCGTAAAACAATATGCTGCATGAGCGGCGCCGGGGCTTGGAGATATTCTGGCACGACGGGTCCGCTGTACGACAACCACCGGGGGCGTGCCTCGACCGCTGTGCTCAGGAAGTCCTCAGGCGAAAGTCGTGTATCCTTGCTCCCATCCGGTTCTTCATACACAATGGTCAAGGGGTAATTGCCCGATCGTAGGAGTGCTGCGTCGTTGACGTGAGGTGGGAGAGTGGACAGGAGGAGCGCCCAGAATGAGGGTGTTCCGTCTACAACCGCTTGCCACTGTTTCGACACTCGCCGCAATGTGTAGAGCATTGGCATGTAGGAATGTACTTCATAACCTAAGGGCCATCGCCTAAGGTCGGATAGAGGGAGTGCCATATGAAGTATTGAGACGAGAAGTTCGCCGGGGAGCTGGGAGATTGGAGGAAGGGAGATCTCATGGTGTGGAGTCGGGGTTTCATCTGAAGTCGCGCCATATCGAGAGATGCTAGTCTCCATCAGAAGTCTTCTGGCTCCCATTGAACGGAGAGAGTAGTCAAAATTACCATAAATTCAAATTCAAGGATTTGGTGAGACATAGGGTAATAGGTAGAATCCATTGGATCGACTCACTCTGTCGCCGGCGCGGTCAAATCCCCAGGCTCCGTCTGACGCTTGTTGGGCTAGTACACCACTGTCTCCTGGCTGAGCTGTGGAGACCAGCTATTCTTGCGGATCGAGACGCAGAACTGAATTGTATGGTTGACCAAGCTGGTATTCTTCCCGAGGAGTGCACGTTTCATCGGGGACCGATGAGTTGTTTGTACGCGTTTTGGCACTTATTCATCCTCTCCGCCCATCCCCAGACTGCCGCGTGCTACGGTTTCTATAAAGTCCTAATAAATAGTTAGATCTCGGAAGGTTGAGTCTCGTAGATCTTCTTGGTAGGATCATGTCTGCGCGTGGCCGCACCCAGGTAATTTGTATTCACGATCAATCCAGTATATGAAAGCAACGTTCCGCAGATCCACGGAGAAAGGGGCCGCTGACAAGGTGCACTATCCTTATCGAAGAAGTAATTAGTTCCACACTTGGAGGCCAGCTCGGAGAGGCGCCGGTGTTCAGAGGTATCCTCGTACTACGGGCCCTCCGCACGCTGACCAGAGAGGGTATGTGCATGCGCTGTTCCTTCCAGGAAGTCCCTGGGTGAAGGGTGTTGGCCCTCGAAAGCGATCGATGCGTACACAACGGTCCCATTGGAGAATACATATATTTGGTCGTGTTCTTGATGTGAGTCAAAACGAACGATTCAGGGCCGTAGAGCAGCGGGCATCTTCACCAGGGATGAAGAATGAGTTTATTTCATAGTTAAAAGGTCGAATAAGTCCTGATATTCAACCTCAAACGCGTACCTACCGTCTTTCAACCCCAAATTGGTTCCCCTGCCTCTTCGCTCCAAATTATTGCCAGCATGCCGTCCCGTTCTTTCGAACCCACAAACTGAACACGTTCGACACCGTTCGTTTCTCGTATTTTGGTAAGCGTAGCATAGCCGACGATAGGTCGGGGGCGATTTCGCGAAATGAAGGCTCCGGGCTCCATCCTGATTGTGAGAAGGGGCCGTTCTTCGGTCTCCAGAGAGAGGGAATGGGACCTTGACTGCACCATGTCGAGTAGATCCTGATCATTCCACTCTGCACCATCCAACTGAACCTCTCGAAGACATGGCAGTGGCAACGAGGCACCTGCACTAAGAGGCGCGCTAATGAATTGCAAGATTGAGAGTACTTCAATCCTGTATCGAAGATACTCGACGACCACTCTTGTTACGCATCGCATGGACGCCATGCTCTCCATAGCGTCGTAGGTAAGGTCGGCGTCCACGCCAAATGCTATGCCGAGACCAGTACGGCCTTGGAGAATCTGTTCAACCCATCGGATGCAGGGGAGCGGCGTATGACACCTTACTTCCACCCACATATCGTGGCCGTCGACAACTTCTCCACGAGTGTACCAAAGGAACTCCGTCGAACCGAGCCAAATTTCGGATGATCCGTTACGAGCGTGTATAGCTTGGAATGGTCCCTGAAAGTGGTGCAAGGCTTCGTCGAGCAAGAGGAGTAGGTCGTCTCTGTCCAGGTTCGCGTTTAGGTAGAAGTGGATGCAGAAAGGTGCTCGAATTTGGCGTAGAATGTCCCCGGCTACATCGAAATTGGAAATAGAAATGGTTCGGAGACGTGGGAGCGTGATAACGGAGGACGACTGTGCGCTGTCATGAGTTGCGTGGACCCTATAAAGCTGGAGACGTTCCAACTGTGGACTTGCACCCAGGAAATCGAGAATGTGGCCGACTGTCAACCCGTTGTCACGGACGTTTTTGAGATCTAGGACTTTTAATTGCGTAAAGAGGCCCGCCCTCCATCGAACTGAAACTTCCGACAGATCGATGTACCGAAGACTTGATGTACATCCACCAAGCAGCTCCAACGGTTCCAAGCCTAGTTGTCCGATAGACGTGCCATGCAAAGCAATATTTTGCATGAGAGGCGCCGGGGCTTGCAGATATTCTGGCACGACGGGTCCGCTATATGACTGCCACCGAGTGAGCGCCTTGACTGCTGTACTCAGGAAGTCCTCGGGCGAAGGGTGTTTATCCTTGCTCCCATCCCTCGGGTATTCATACACGATGATCAAAGGGTGACTGCCCGATAGTAGGAGCGCTGCGTCGTTGACATGAGGTGGGAGAGTAGACAGGATGAGTGCCCAGAATGAGGGTGTTTCGTCAACAACCTCTTGCCACTGCTTCGACACTCGCCGCAACGTGTAGAGCATTGGCATGTAGGAATGCAAGGCATGTTCTAAGGGCCACCGCCAAAGGTCGGACAAAGGGAGTGCCAGATGGAGTATTGAGATGAGAAGTTCGGTAGGGAGCTGGGAGATTGGGGGAAGGGGGATCTCATGGTGTGGATTCGGGGTTCCATCTGAAGTCGCGCCATATCGAGAGATGTTGGCCTCCATCCCAAGTCTTCTGGCTCCAATTGGAGAAAGCCAGCCAGAAGACGATAAATTTGAATCGAACGGTTCGGTGAGACACGAGATCATAGATAGCCTCTATTGGATCGACTCACTCCGTCGCTGGCGCACTCAATTCTCAGGCTCCGTTTGACGCTTTTCGGGCTAGTATACCACTGTCTCCTGCCTTGGCTGCGGAGACGAACTATTTGTGCTGATAGAGATGGCGAACTGAATTGTATGGTCGACCAAGCTGGTATTCCTCCCGAGGAGTATGCGTTTCATCGTGGACTAATGAGCTGTTTGTACTAGTTTTGGTGCATCGAGACTCCGCCTACTCAACAGGAAAAAGGGTCGAAAGGCGTCATTGATAACTTTGTTGATAATTGTCCGAAAGTTGGGTGATTTACTATATGACTAAGCAAACCTTTCGGAAAGCTCGCCGCAAGTTTTCATGAAGAACTTTAGGCTATTTTCCCTGTGACTGCCCACGTTCCGGATTCGCCACTTGCTACGATTTCTAAAATTCCAAGTGGATAATTAGACATTGAAGGGTATCTAAAGCATATGGCAGCACAGCAGAGGCCATGGGGTTGTCGAATCGGGGAATATTTGGTCGTGACATGGGACAGTAGGTTTGAGAGATATGCGTCCAAAGTATGACGAGCTACAGACCGTCCAGCCTTCGCATGAAGGCGTGGGTGCTTAGGTTCTCGCAGTCCTCGACACCGATGTGTCATCCCTAACGGGTCTTAGCTTCTGGTGGGTCCCATCCAGTAAAACCGACGGGTCAGGGTGGGTAAGGCAGCGGAGATCTTCCTGTTAATACGGATGAATGACGGGTTTCCTCGTTTTTCAAAACCTCAAATAGGTTTCCGATATCCAGCCTTTGGAGCTGGTATTGCTTCGAACGAGCGGGATCAGCACCAACTTGGCCCCTTCCAGATTGTCTGCGCGCGTTCACAACGACACGAAGCTAATTACAGGTGGGCCACCCTTGTAAGACAAAACTCTTCTTCATTTTTCCAACAAGCTATCCGAGTCTACAGTGCGCGACCTATCAGCTCTTGCGCATCACCACCAGCGTTGATTCGGGGTCTGTAGGGAGGCGGGGTGCGGTTGATGGAATGCCCGCTTCAGCGCATGATCTCAGATTATTCACTGAGCGTCCGCTACAAGTGACCCGCGAGGATAACGAGCTGGGTTCGATTTAGGGAAGTAGTTGGATGGGAGGGTGGGGTTTCGCTTAAGTTGCTTGCCTCCTGAGTCCTGACTGCTGCCCTACGCATCACCATGTTCATACAACGACATTTGAGTCAGCATAATGGGTGGTAGATGCCCATTCACACAATATTGGTAGTATTCAATATATTGGACAAATACGAGTCGTAAAAACTCCCGAAGTAAGTACACGAAGCGTCCCGCTGATTGGACCGAATGATTGCTATGGAAGGTTTTAGAAGCCGTATGGGTGTTGGAGGCGTGAGGGTTGTCTGATGTGGGCTGAGCTACGAATAACGTGATTCGTAGCTCAGCGTGGATGGTATCCCCGAGTTCGCTGAGGAGGTCTCTTTCGCGACGGGCAAAGATTGGAGCCCGACCGTGAAGAGGGCAGCCGTCATTGTGCTCGTAGTATTGACACACCTCGATAGAGACCGATTTTGCCGTGAACGAACTGAAGGTTGGGAGGCCGAGTGAGAGCAAAAGTGCCACAACAGACAAAATGGTAACAACATGGTTAGGTTAAGTGTCCCGCTGATTGGACCGACTGATCGCCATGGAAGAATCTAGAAGCCATATGAGCGTTTGAGGCGTGAGGGTTCTCTAATGTGTTTGTTCATAGCTCGGCGTGGATAGTATCCCCGAGTTTGCTGAGGAGGTCTCTTTCGCGACGGGCAAAGATTGGACCCCAACCGTGAAGAAGGCAGCCGTCATTGTGCTCGTAGAATTGACAAACCTCAATGGAACCGATTTTGCTGGGAGCGAACCCAAGGTTGGGAGGGCGAGTGAGGGCAAAAATGCCACAACAGACAAAACGGTAACAACATGGTTTCCCTCGTCCTTGTCGAGAACAAAATTCTTCGAGTTTGCGCAGTCGTTTGTTGAGCGAGAAAGGTGGAGTGGAAACGACTCCTAAAGCTGGGTGGTGAGGCTGAGGTGTTGTGGTTAGAAGGGGGGGACAAAAACTGGTTGTTCAGGCGCGTGCGTCATCACAGCTTCAACACAACCCTCGGCTCGCAGCTGAGTGAAATTTTTTTAGTCACCGAAACGGAACGGTCTGCTGAGTTGCTCACCGCCGTCAGTAGTATCCAGCTAAGAGTTGCTACTAGGCAGGGGCGGAAATATCGGGAGCAGCCTAAAAGAGTGTCGGAAGCAAGCGAAAGAAGATGGGCCTTTGAGTGATTTGCAGAGGTAGGGGGAGGCGGGGTTTGAGTTGCCGAAGTCGCCGTGTCGGATTTTGTTGCGGGTGTCACGGCGACAACCGGGGACAAAACCTTTGCCTGCTTCACTCAACCATCATCCCATTTGTCCTGCCCCCCCAAGTGTATATATTGGCAGGCGAAACCTCTCTTCCCTCTCTCATTCCATCTCCCCATCGTCGTCCTCCCCTCTTCCCCATCGTCGTCCCTCCACATCAAGCGTCGAATCTTCCATCACTCAGCGCAAAAAGCTTATTTTTCCTGAACGTTAGCGGCAGGTAAGTGACTTGAACCCATGATTACTTTCATCAAGGCAATAGTCTAACTCATAATATTGACTTATCTCCAGTTGTTTGTCTTCGAACTTTCTCTGCAAGCAGAGTTTGATCGCCATCAATCGTCGAGAGTTTTACGGAGTCACCCCGAGTAACCTTTTTTCAAGATGGCGTTTACTTTACGCAGAAACCATGCCACTTTCCTCTCTCTCGAACCCACCAACACCAATACCAACGCCAACCTCGCTCCTGCTCCTGCTCAAGCCACGTCATCGGCTGCACCCACCGTCCCCGCCACCCGTACGCCTGCGCCTTTGCGCAGGTCTCGCGCAACGTTCATCCCTCTCGAACCCGCCCCTACCAACACCCCCGCCCCTCCTCCCCCCGCTCAAGCCTCTTCGTCGACTGCACCTAGTGTCGGCCCCCAACCGTTACTCAGGTCTCGCGCAACGTTCATCCCTCTCCCTCTCGAAGCCGCCCCTACCAACACCGCCGTCCCTCCTCCCCCCGCTCAAGCCTCGTCGTCGACTGCACCTAGGGTCGCCCCCCAGCCGTTACAGAGGACGCATGCCACTCTCATCCCTCTTGAACCCGCCCCTACCAACACCTCCCTCCCTGCTCCTTCCGCTCAAGCTACGTCGTCGACTGCACCCCGCGTCGCCCCCCAACCGTTAAGCAGAAGTCATGCCACCATGATCTCTCTTGCGCCTCCCGAATCCACCTCCGCCACTGGCAGTCTACCTCCCTCCCCCACTCAAGCGACGTCATCCACTACGCCCCCCGTCCCTGCCCCTGTTCCAACGCCCGCCCCTTCCGCGCCCACTTCCGCTCCCATCGCCGAACTTCCCTTCCCTCTGCCCGAGGCGGATATGCTCTACGCTTGCAACTACGCTTGCGGACCCAAACTGTGCGACTGGTGCTCCAAGGATCGTCCTCCCATCGGCGACGCGAACCCCATCCCCCACTTCATCATCTCTACCATCATTCGCCACAAACTGCCGCATAAGTTCGAGTCGCTGGAGCGGATCAAGGACCGTGAGATCGCCACGGGCCTTGTGGACCCGCCGAATGTCGGCGAAAGGGATGACGCTGAGTATCAGCCAGGGGGTGACTTCCAGCCGCCGGCATGGGGTTCGGACAGGGCTCGCCCGAAGAAGTCTGCTATGAAACGCACAGTGAGTACTACCCTGAGTGATCACCCTGAAGTATAGTTACTGACTTTACGCTTTGTCCGAACAGTCTACCCGCTTCGCTCCATACCCCGACCCATCGACCCGAAACGCCCTCGTCCGACGCTCGACCGAGGATATCAAGGCTGCTCTCGACGAAGCTCACGCTAACCGGATTCAGTCTAACTACGAAGGTCCCGTCGCCATCGCCATTCGGAACGAAATTTCCGATCTCAACATCCCGGGCGAAGCGCCTTTCAAGTGGGAGCCCGAGTATACTGGCCCACCGTCCGACACGCTCCCCGAAGGTGATACCCTCACCAGCGAGACCACCGCCGACGCCGACTTGATGGAAGAAGATCTTGAAGACGAGGCTGCTGTGGTTGAGATGGTGCTCACAACCCAAAGCAAGGTAAGACCGTTGCACGTATACTGAGGCCTGGCCTAAATACTCATACGTTATTTACTGCTTTCCTTCTACAGAAACGTCGATACGCGGAAGACGACGACGATACCACAATCAATTCCACCCCTAACGCTTCGCCTACGAAGAAGCTCCGGACCACCAGACGGCTCCCTGGCTCCCAGCTCGCCGCCTTCTCTCTACCATCCTTCAAACTCCCCTCATTTACCCTCACCATCAGCTTCCCATCCCTCTCCGCCACATTATCATTCCCCTCTCCTATCCGCTCCGCCTCTCCGTCGGCCACCTCGACCGCGGTCGCCACGGACTCTTCATCGTCCGATGGGGAGCCCTCTTCTTCGCCTCGCAGGCAACGCGTCGGCAAGAAGAAGCTTCGCTTCCTGCTTTCCGACCCCACCTCCAACCACCCGAAGTTCGGTATTCGGGACAACATCTACTTCCACCACCGGCGCCTCAATTCGACCTCCAAGAACGGACGCAGCCAGAAGAAGAGCAAGGTGTATGTCCCGCAAGACAAGGAGACTTGGACACCGGAAGAGATCGAATTCGCGGCGCTGGGCAAGGAGGACTGGGACGAGATGCGGAAGACGTCTCTCGAGAGGAAGACCAGCCTCAAGAGCCTCCAGGAGCGCGTCAAGAGGTCTGAGGCGATCGACGCCTCGGCCGAGCGCTTCCAGAAGCTGGTCGACAAGTACGAAGAGGATTGCAAGGAGGTCGACCTGACTGGAGTGAGGGCGCGGTTCATCCGCCCGAGGAGGAACGAGATTCCTAGGGAGAAGAACAAGGAGGCGATGCCGCGCCTCGGGCCTCTGGACGAGATGAGGCGGCATTACCCGGCGTTCGACCACCCCGCCTGGGACGGCGTCGATGCGGCCGCCATCGCGGCGTGGACGAGGAGCGATCACTACAAGTTGGTGGTCAACGAAGTGATGCACTCGGTGGCGCGGGAGGAGAAGGGGAAGGGGAAGGCGAACGCGGAGCCTGATGAGGCTACCGAGATCGCGACGATAGTGGACGAGGACGAGGAGAAGATGCGTAGGGAGTTCTTGGCGGCGGAGGTGGATGAGGTGGAAGCGCCTCGGAGAAGTGGTTCGGGGTCGGCTTGGGGGGCTGCGCCTGGTGGTGAAGGTGACGGTGGCCTCAACAGGCAGATGGCGATGAGCGCCGTCGACTTCGAGGGTCAGTGGTCCGCGCCTAGCGCGCATCATCCCACTGACTCCGATGCGGAGTGGTCGACCCCGGGGGCTGGTCCCTCGACTTGGGCCAGCTCCTTCTAATTTCCCCCCTCCCTAACACCCCTCCCCAACGTCCTCGACAACGACTTGCGATCTTGGCCGAGAGCTTTCGTCGTCGAGGACTAACTGGGGTGTAGGTAAGGTGGGCTTGCTGTGATGGAGGAAGGAATTTCGAGACGGGTTGCAGAGTATTTGAAGACTTTCCTTTCCTTTCATCTCTTCCTCCCTTGGCGACGACGGATTTTCTTCTTTTCCTCGCGCTGCTCCCTGTGATGATGGGAGCAGGATCGACGCCACCTGTAAAAGGTAAGTTCGGGTCTCTTTTTCCTTTCCGCCTTGGGCGCATGGCTGACGTTCTTGTTTCTCCACTTCCAGGCGGCTTTTCCATACATTCTTCCACATTTCTTTTCCTTTTTTTATTTTCCTTTCATCATTTCTCCCTTCCGATTCTCGCACTTCACATCACTAAGGACTTGTGGCTGGCCCTCGGCGCTGTCGCCTGTTCTCCCCCCCCCCCCTTCCCCTTCCATCCGAGCTTCCCCAGGGTCTTGCACCAGCAATGCGCGCAGGCCGGGGAAAGATCGCGAGTGCGTTGTCTTGGTACGTGATTCCCTTGTGCTTTGGAGTTCGCGGCTGGTTACTGACCTGATCTGGTCTTTGTTCTTCCTAATTTAGCTCGTTCGCGACCGCTCGGCTCCTCACCCCCACGTTTTCGTTCCACTTCCATCACATTTCCCCTCCATTTTCCATTTTCACTTTCATCACTGTTTCGTTTCCACAATTTGCTGTTCTCGTCATCCCATTCAACCCCATTCCCATGTACCTTCAAGCATCCTTTGTCACCCCCACTTCATTGTCGTCTGTAGTTCCACATTTTCGAGTTTTCGTCTTCACTCTCAGCTGTTCCCTTAGTATTCCCATTTGTCTGTATCACGTTCTGTTGTCTGTTGTTTTTTCCCCTGTTCCTACCCCGTCCCCTCCCCCTCTGTTGTCTCCTCCCGTGTATCGTTCCTCTCCCCCTTGTTCATTCTTCGTTCATCGCGCCTCGAGTCTTCCCTCATCACCACCACCGTTGCAAAACGTCTTTGTTTCATCTCCATTTCCTTTCTCGTCTTCTGTTTCCGTGTTTCCTGTATCTCTTTGTCTCATTTCCTTTTCTGGGTTGTCTGTTGTATCGTGTCTTCCGTGAAATTCGATTGACCTGAAGATTCGATTGACCTGAAGATCGTGAACTCAGCTCGTGTCGTCTCTCGTGAGTGTCTAGAGGGATAATGAATTTCTTTTCATTTGGGAGATGCGTCCTGTTTGCTTCCGGACTTCCGTACCTCAGGCGAGGGACGCTAACTTAGCGTTGCCTTCGGAGTACAGCCTCGCGTGCAGGGCGTCAGACGCCTTCGAGCTCGATGTTAAATGCTGGGTACAATGACGCATGCGGCAAGGGTTCAGCTGGTCAGAGCAATCTAGAGGAACCTGATGTAAAACGGTCGAGTGGGCCGTCGATAACCAAGGACAAACATCACATCAGTCCCAACTGGAACGGACTCGGGTGAGTGTACATGAATGCTAACTGAGGTTATCATCGATCGAACTAAACTGTTGAACACAACCTAAGGACATCACTCTGCGTTTCAACCTGAACCTGCCAGACCGACGATGGAGACCCACAGCCACCCTGACACCGCTCTTCCCGCAATCTCTCAGCTCCCCACAGAGCTTCTCATACAAGCACTTGATTGGGCACTCCCTTCAGCTGACTTGGCTTCGGACCGCATGGGTGTTCGTCTCCACTCCTACATGCGAATCCTCTATACTCTGCGGCTCGTCGGGAAACGATGGCAAGACATCATCGACGGAACTCCCACATTCTGGACATGGCCATCGTGTACCCCACCGCGCCCTGGAAGCGAACCGGACCCATTTCACCGGCGAAGTTCCTGCGAGGTATAGAGCATACACGCAACCGCTGGTCCGCGTACAGCGGACCGATTATACGAGAATACCTCGAAACGCCAGCACCTCTCCTCCAACACGTCACTTTATATGGATCAATGGGCGGTTCCAAACCTTTGGACCTACTCGGTGGATATTCGACAAGTCTTCGACACGTCGAACTATCCCACCTTTCAATTCCGTGGAAGATGGGACTCTTTACTCACTTACACGTCTTGAAGCTTACAGCCGTAGGTCCGAACGGCTTGACAACCGGTCATCTTCTCGACTTCCTTCACGCTAGCCCACGCTTAGAGGTCCTAGAGCTTACAGGCGTCGAGGCAGCTATCAGCAACAAAGCATATTCTTCAGCGATTACTCTCTCCCACCTCCGATCGATTGAGGTCGGGACCTGCGATTATGATCTAGCCAAGGCCGTTCTATCGCACATCCGGGCCCCATCCTGCATCGAGTTCGACATATCCCTGGAGGTATACGAACGCAATCTCCCTAATTTCTTGGAAGACACCTTGCAGCATTTCCGAGGGCCACTTCGCGCCATACACGAGCACGTTGGAGGTTCTGAGATCGCGGTGGGGGGTGAAGCAGTTCGTTGGGAGACCGCTGCAGGAAGGGTGGAGGACCACAGGTTCTGCCTGTCAATAGAAGGTGCTACTCCAGCCAACTGCATTCCATTCGTCGGATGGACTCTGGATGGCGATTCTGGTCTCAGTTTTCACTTTGACCACCTGGTGGACATTAGCGAGGCTTTATTGGAGACTATCGCGCCCATGCGATGTATGACGAAGGTAAAAGTAGGAGGAGCTACGTATAGAGAGGAGACACGTCGGATCTTGCAGTTCCTTGGCGAGGGTTGCAGTACACAACCATTGCTGCCGTCACTTCCAGGCCTTCGGGAGGTCGAATTGAGATCTGTAGAGTGGGACGCTCATGACCTGATGGAAATGGTGCACTCGAGGTTCGGCACGCTCTCTTGGGATACCATGGAACGGTCTCTGCTATCAATCGCCATTTCGCGCGAAGCGCTTTCCTGGATAGCTTACGCTCCACCTATTCTCGATTACGCCGTGCTTAGCAAGATTCGGAACAGCAACGGCATCGAAAGTGTCCGGTTCTCCGATTTGGGAGATGTCAAAGGAATGATCGGGATAACCTGGGACGAGGAGACTTTGAAGCCGGTATGGGGTTAACGATGAAAGCTCGTATCGGACAAAAGTTTATTTTTCCTCTCTTCGTTGAGCCGTTATCTTTTTAATCCCTCCTCTCGATTACTCCTGCTAGCTACAGTTGTATCGTTAATATACATACCTCTTGCAATGCATGACTCCCTATAATGCCTAGCATTCAGTCCACCAAATCTATGGTTGTTTTGCACGAAAATTCCTCCCTTGTCCCCACAATCTGTCCGCCAAACGCATATCTAATTTGTGGTCCGACTATAGTCTTAGATACGCGCTCACAATATTTGTCTCATAGTTATGCTTGCTCTCACATTGTTGTTTTCCCATCTAAAATGTCGTGGGTCGAGCCCCGAGTCGATATGGTAACAACCAAGGCCAAACACTCCATCAGTCCCAACTGGAACCTATAGGCTCACGGATGTAAGCCCCTTAGCTCCGGCGCGAGCTCCTCCGCTAATGCTCCGCCTCCGGAGCAAGGGCTTACGCGTGAACCTATGGAACCTACTGCATCAACGGACGTGGGTGAGTGTACCCAGCACCATATACGAATGCTGACTGAAGTTATCATAGATTACACTGCCTTGATGAACCCAATCCGAAGGGGATCACTCTGCGTATCAACCTGAACCTGCCAGACCGACGATGGAGACCCACAGCCACGACACACCTCCTCCCACAACCCCTCAGCTCCCCACAGAATTTCTTATACAAGTACTTGATTGGGCGCTCCCTCCAACTGACTTGATGTCAGATCTCGTGGAAGTTCGCCTACACTCCTACATGCGAGTCCTCCACACTCTGCGGCTCGTCGGGAAACGATGGCAAGAAATCATCGACGGAACTCCCACATTCTGGACATTTTGTCCTCTCCACTCTTCCGCATCACGTCAACGACGCAATTATTCTCCGATCGAACAACGGCCCCTTGGCCATCGTGTACTCCACCGTCACTGGCACGTTTGGAGACAGGGACTTCTTGCGAAGAATAGCGCATACATACCCTCGCTGGTCCGCGTACAGAGGACTCGTCGTACCAGGGTACCTCAAAAAGCCGGCGCCCCTTCTCTGCCACGTCAGTCTACACGGAATGTTGGGCGATCAACCTTTGAAACTACTCGGTGGATATTCCAGTTGTCTTCGATATGTCATGCTATCCGACGTTCGAATTCGGTGGAAGCTGGGACTCTCTACTCAATTAAATGTCTTAAAGCATAGGCGCGTGGGCCGAGATGGCTTGACAACCCGTCATCTTCTCGATTACCTTCACGCGAGCCCATGCTTAGAGGATCTTGCGCTAGAACTCGTCGGCGCAGCCACCAGTAACCTAGAATACCCTTCAGCAATTACCCTCCCTCGTCTTCGACGGATTACATTCGTTGGCTGCGGCAATAATATAGTCGAGGCCATTGTCTGTCACATCCGGACCCCATCCTGCATCAAGTTCCGGGCGGAGATAAGTGACATGTACGGGCCGTATGTCCCTAACCCCTTGAACCAAACCTTTCAGAATTTCCAAGGGACATTTTACGCTATACACCAGCGTGCTGGGTTTTCCGAAATCCACCTTGGCCGATCCGGGTTTCAATGGGCCAGCCGTGCAGGAGGTTGGGATGGTCACCAATTCGACTTGGCTATAGACGCAGACGTAGCAAGTCAAATAACCTGCATTCGCTGGGTCGAACGGATTCTTCACAACGATTCTGGTCTCAGGATTCGTTTTAGCGAAGGGGCAGACACTAGCGACGCTGTATTGGAGACCATACTGCCCATGCGATGTGTGACGAGGTTGCAAATAGGAGGAAGTGCGGGTAGAGAGGAAACACTTCGACTCTTCCAGCTCCTCGGCGAGCGACGCAGTACACAACCATCTCTACCCTCACTTCGAGAGCTTCGATTGACGTCCGTAGGGTGGGACGGTCAAGACCTGATTGATATGGTGCACTCAAGGTTCGATAAGCTCCCCGGGGACATGGAGTGGTCTCTCCTATCAATCACCATGGCGCCGGGAGCATGTCCATGGCCAATGCGCCCCCGACCAATCCTCGAGTATACCATGCTTACCAAACTTCGGAACACCAACGGTGTCACGAGTGTCCGGTTTCTTGATTTAGGAGACTCCTGTGGAATGCTAGGAGTAACCTGGGATGAAGGAGCTTCGAAGGCGGTACGGGGTTGACGATCAGTAGCTTCAATGGTACAGAGAAAACCAAAATCCTTCATCTTTTTATTGCGCTGCTTTCTCTTTAACCCCTATTTTTTCCTCCTTTCGATTACTTGTGCTAGTACACCCTAGATCCGTAATCACTATCTTTGTCCGGAGAACGATATTTTTCGCTGTGCCGCGTTGTAGGTATTTTTCTCCTCCGAGTCTTTCTCGTTTTCTGCGGTGATGGGGCCAAACAACGACCGCGACAGCGGAAGTGGATCTCTCGAAGAGTATTTTCGGTCACCCTTCCCGACATAAATCCATAGTCAATCATAGCAGGTCAAAGTCCGAAAATTATCTAAGACAAATCTGTCAGGCATCCAAGCGAGGGCAAACGGCTGATCGGTCTCCTCCACAACGGTCGAGCTTAATCAGAGAACCTGATATATTGGAGCCTTCACTACTGCCTTCGAGCCCCATGTTCAACGTTTGGTAAAAGGCGCAGTAGCAAGTTGCAGGAATTTCAGTTTGTCCGAGCAAGGTGTTAAGCCAGGGACCATTAATCCGAATACAACCAAGGACAAACAACTCGTCAGTCTCCTCCAAAACATCCAAAACGCATCAACGGGACTTGTGAGTAAGCTCCTCACATCGCGCCGGAGCTAAGGGACTTACATCCGTGAACTTCGTGCGTACACGTGTCAGGTATTTTGGCTTAGAGTGCAAGGGAATACAACCAAGAACAAACAACTCACCAGTCTCCTCTTGAACGCATCAACAATCTTGAAGAACTTGGGCCTGATAGAGCATCTTGTGAGTGAACACCATGCCGCACCTGATGAAGACTAACGCTATCTTGTGAGACATTGAACTGCTCAACTCGACTCTAGGCAGTCACTCTACATTTTAACCTGGCCTACCCGACTGGAGATGGAGACGGACAACCCCCATGCCAACCCACTTCCAGCAATTTCTCAGCTCCCCACAGAGCTCCTCGCCGAAGTACTTCATTTGGTGCTCCCTCCAATTGTATTGGTGTCGGAGCCCGTGGAGATTCACTTACACTCCTACATGCGAACGCTCTACCGTCTACGGCTCGTTATGAAACGATGGCATGACATCATCGACGGAACTCCTACATTCTGGGCTTTTGTTCTCTCCACCCTACCATCTCACGTCAACGACACGACCATTCTCCGATCAAAAAACTGCCCTTTGGCCATCGTGTACTCCACCACGTCTGGGAACGGAGGCGAACACACTTCGCCCGAAAGCTTCTTGCGAGGGGTAGCGCAGACATATACTCGTTGGTCCGCCTACCATGGACCCGTTGTACGAGAGTACCTCAAAACACCGGCGCCTCGCCTCCGGCACATCAGCCTAGCGGGAAGGTTTGACGATGTCGAACCTTGGGAACTACTCGGCGGACATCTCACAAGTCTTCGACACGTCGATTTATTCCAAGTTCCAATCCAGTGGAAGATGGGACTCTTTACCCAGCTGGACACCTTGAAGCTTAGGCTCGTGGGCCAGAATGGCTTGACGACCGGTCATCTCCTCGATTTCCTTCAGGCAAGCCCCTGCTTAGAGCATCTCGAGCTCGAGGGAGTCTGCGCCACGACCATCGACACAACCTATTCCCCCGTTATCACGCTCCCTCGTCTCCGATCAATTAGGCTCTCTTTCTGCGCAAATCACCTAGTGGAGACCATTCTCCATCAGATCCGAGCCCCATCCTGCTTCAACCTCTCAACGTTCGTAATTTGCATGCACATAGACGAGCCCGATCTCCCGAAATTTTTGGACGAAACCTTGCAGCCTTTCCATGGGTCGCTTCGTGCCATACACCGGCATGTTGGGTTTTCTGAAATCCTACCCGGAGTATTTGGGTTTCAGTGGCGCACGCCTGCTAGACATGCGGATGATCACGAGTTTTGCGTGTCCATCGCCGGTCCTAATCCGAGTCCAATCGTATCCCTCAGTTGGGTCGAACGGATTCTCCAAAACGATTCTGGTCTCAGTATCGACCTGCGCTACATGGCAAACCTAAGCGGGGCCGTATTGGAGACCATCGCGCCTATGCGATGCGTGACAAATGTAACCATCGGCGAGACTGAGGGGAGAGAGGACACTCTTCGAATCTTGCGATTCTTCGGCCAGCCCCTCAGGACTAAACCATCACTGCCGTCGCTTCCCTGCCTTCGGGAGCTTCGATTGGCAGCCACAGGGTGGGACGCTCAAGACCTGCTCGATATGGTGAACTCGAGGTTCGATACTTTCTCTTGGAGTACCATGGAACGGCCTCTTCTATCGATCGCCGTGTCACGCGAAGCATTTTCCTGGGTAGCTGGCGCTCAACCTATTCTCGACTACGCCGTGCTTCGCAAGATCCGGAACACCAATGGCGTAGAAACTGTCCGGTTTTCCGATCTCGGAGATCTCGAAGGAATGCGAGGGTTAACCTGGGATGAGGGGGTTTCAAAGCCGGTATGGTTCTGACGATGAAGGTCAATACGGGGAAAAGTTGATTTTCCCTCTCTTAGTTGTGCTGTTGTCCATTTAATTCCTCCTTTCTATTATTCACGCTAGTTACAGCTGGGCCCCCAATATGCATACTTCAGCAATGCTTGGTCCCTCGTAATGCATGGCATTTCGGTTCACTAAATTATAGATAGAACGAAAACTACCTCGTCACGCATAAACCCGCTATAATGCATAGAAAATTCGCCTGCCGAACCTATGCGTTATTGAGAGTCCAACTGTAGTCTTAGATACGCATTCACGATGTTTGCCTGAAGAATAATTATGCTTGCTGTCGCATTGTTATTCCCCCCTCTTTCACTCTTTTTTTCGACAACCGCGAAATGGGATATCTCAAACGGAGTCTTGAACGACATGTACAGATACGACGCCTGTCTACAACTGGTTGTGGCAAGTAAGTAGGGGGGCAGGTTGGTGTAAGGCTGCGAAAGTTGTTTCCAGACAAGTCCGTGATCAGGCGTTCAAGCAAGGACAAATAGCTCTTCGGTCTTCTCTGCACCAATCGACTCCGTCAGATAATCTACTATCTTGAGACATATACCTAAACCTTCGAGCTCGATGCGTCGTAAAAGGTGCAACTGGCGTGAATTTCGGCTTCTCAAAGCAAGTGGTCGAAAGGGGCGAGCCAGGGGCGAGTCTAGTACAACTATGGACAAACATCGCGACAGTCTCATCTGAAACCAAAACGCATCAACTTGAAGGCTTGTGAGTAAACGCCACACCGCATCTGGATGATGACTGACGCTACCATATATGGCACACTAAAGTCTTCGACTTGGCTGTAAGATAGCCATTGAACGTTTCAACATGGACCTGCCAGACTCGGGAATGGGAACAAGCTACCCTCAATACGGTGCAGCTTCAGCCAGCAATGCCACCCCTCCTCCACCAATCTGTCAGCTCCCCACAGAACTCCTCGTCCAAGTACTTCATTCGGTACTCCCTCCAGTTGACCTGGCGTCAAAGCCTGTAGAGCCACGCTTACTCGCTTACATGCGAAGGCTCTACAATATGCGGCCAGTCATGAAACGATGGCATGAAATCATCGACGGAACTCCATCATTCTGGACGTTTGTCCTCTCCAGCCTGCCATCTCACGTCAACGACGCGATCATTCTACGATCGAACAACGGGCCCTTGGCCGTCGTGTACTCCATTGCGATTGGGAATGCGGACGAACACCCTTCGTCAGGAGACTTCCTGAGGGCAGTGGCGCATACGTACCCTCGTTGGTGCGCGTACAGAGGACCGGTCGTAACAGGATACCTCGGAACACCGGCACCTCTTCTGCGCCACGTCACTCTACTGGGGAAGTTTGACGATGACGAACCTTTGGAACTCCTCGATGGGTGTTCAACAAGTCTTCGATATGTCGATGTATACCAAGTATCGATCCGGTGGAAGATGGGACTCTTTTCTCACCTCAACGTCTTGAAGCTTAGGCGCGTGGGCAGGAATAGCTTGACAACCGGTCATCTTCTCGATTTCCTTCAAGCAAGCCCACACTTAGAGCTCCTAGAGCTCACGGACGTCGAAGCAACCAGTAGCACCCTACATTATCCCTCGGCCATTACCCTCCATCTCCTTCGATCTATTATGGTCTGTGCGTGCGACAATAACGTCGTCGAGGCCATTCTATGTCATATCCGGGCGCCATCCTGCATCCAGTTCTGGGTGACCGTATTTCAGCTAGACGAACCAAATCTCCCTGAATTTTTGGATGCAAACTTTCAGCATTTCCGAGGGTCGCTTCGGGCCATACACGAACACGTTGGAATCTCTGAAATCGTACTCGATTCATCCGGATTTCAATGGCAGACCCTTGCAACAAGTGCGGATAGCCACAGGTTCTACCTGTCCATAGACTGTACTGCTCCATCCAGCTGCATTAGTTGGGTCGACCGAATTCTCCGCGGCGATTCTGGCCTCAGTATTCACTTTGGCCATGGGGCGGACGCGAGCGATGCCGTATTGGAGACACTCGCGCCCATGCGATGTGTAACGAAGGCACTAATAGGAGGAAATGCGGGTCGAGAGGAAACTCTTCGGATCTTGCGATTCCTCGGCAAGCTACGCAGTATGGAACCTTCGCTGCCGTCGCTTCCAGACCTTCGGGAGCTTCGATTGACGTCCGTAGGGTGGGACGCTCAAGACCTGATTGATATGATACACTCCAGGTTTGACGCGCTGTCTTGGAAGACCACAGAACGGCCCCTTCTATCAATTACCATGTCCCGCGGAGCATTGTCCTGGACAGGTAGTGCCCGACCCATTCTCGACTACGCAATGCTTACTAAGATACGGAACACCGACGGCGTTAGCAGTGCCACGTTTGTCGGTCCACCAGAGCTCGATGGAATGCTAGGAGTAACTTGGGACGAGGAGACTTCGAAACCGGTATGGCGTTGACTATAAATTGTTGCGTAGAGGAGGAGCACCATCTTCCCACCCTTCGTCGGACTATCGACGCTTTAACTTTCCATTTTCCGGTTCCGAAACTTCCGTTACTTACGATAGTCTGTATTGAATCGGCAATCACAATGTTTGTCTTGGGAGTACTCTTTTCGCTCTGGCGTTATGATTTCTCTCGAGTCGTTTTCCTTTTCCTGTGCTGGGTTAACGAGGGAGTGGCCGCGAAATTATGCATTCAAGCTATTTGACACAAGGCGATCCAGCGTCGATCAACATATCATGAACCAAAATGAGTACAAACAGCTCGTCAGTCAACTATGAAACGGACAAGTAGTACTCCTCACGAAGAATACCAGCTTGGTCAATCATACAATTTGCAAATCAACACAAGTAGCTCATTGCCACAGCTCGGTCAGGAGACGGTGGTGCATTAGCCCAAAACCTCAAACAGAGGATTACGTACGTCAACGACAGAGTGAGTCGATCCATTGGTCTTCTTGGCTTTTCTCTCAGCTCAATCTGTATCGGAAGACTTGTAATGCCGACCGACATCCCTCAATATGGTGCTACCTCGGATGGAACTCCCAATCCACGCCATGAAATTCCCCTTCCCCCAATCTCTCAGCTCCCCACCGAACTGCTCGTCTCAATACTCCATCTTGCACTCCCCTTGTCCGACCTTAGTCAATGGCCCTTAGGATATGGAGTACATTCCTACATGCCGATGCTCTATACGCTGCGAGGAGTATCGAAGCAGTGGCAAGAGGTGGTCGAAAGAACACCCTCATTCTGGGCGCTCCTCCTGTCCACTCTCCCACCTCATGTCAACGATATAGCGCTTCTACGATCAGGCAGTCACCCTTTGGCCATCGTGTACAAACGTCCAAGGGATGGGAGCAAGGATAAACACCCTTCGCCCGAGGACTTCCTGAGCACAGCGGTCAAGGCATTCCACCGGTGGTTGTCGTACAGCGGACCCGCCTTGTCAGAATATCCCGGAACCCCGACGCCTCTCATACAAAATATCACTTTAAGCGACACATTTCACGGACAATCAACCGAGGAACCCTTGGAGCTGCTTGGTGGCTGTACGGCAAGTCTTCGGTACATCGAAGTGTCGGGAGTCTCAGTTCGATGGAGAGCGGGCCTCTTTACGCAATTAAAGGTCTTGGACTTGACAAGGGTCGGTCAGGACGGCCTGAACCTAAGTACCATTCTCGATTTCCTTCGTGCAAGTCCGCAGTTGGAACGTCTCCGGCTCTATAGGGTCCGCGCAACTCACGACAGCGCGCAGTCGTCCTCCGTTATCACGCTCCACCACCTCCGATCCATCAGTATCTACGATTGTGACGTAACCGAACACATTCTACGCCAAATTCGAGCACCGTCTTGCATTGACTTCGAAGTGGATGTAGTTCCAGACAGCGACCACCTAGTCCCCAGGTTCCTGGACGAAGCCTTGCACCACTTTCGAGGGATGCTCCAAGCCATACACGCTCGCAATGGATCATCTGAAGTTATCTTCAGCTCGTCGGGATTTCATTGGTACATCCCTGGAGGTGGTGTCGACGGCCACGATTTCTATGTGGTAATATTCTGTTTTTCTCCGATCTCCTGCATCCGATGGGCCGAACAGATTCTACACAGTGATGCTGGTCTCAGCATCGGTTTTAGCCTTGATGCCGACACTACCGACATAGTTTTGGAGAGCATTGCGCCCATGCGATGTGTCACGAAAGTGGTCGTCGAGGAACTTCGAAACAAGCACGAAATCCTCCGAATCTTGCAGTTCATCAGCAAGCCTCTCACTGCAGGTGCCCTGGTGCCGCTGCCATGCCTCCGAGAGGTTTGGCTGACAAGTACAAAATGGAACGATCAGGATCTACTCGACATGGTGCAGTCAAGGGTTAATTATCTCTCCCTGGAAACCGAAGAACGGCCCCCTTTAACCATCAGCATTACGCGCGGAGCTTTCACTTGGCGAAATACGCCTCGACCTATCGTCGACTATGCTACGCTCAACAAAATCCGGGAAATCAGCGGTATTGAACGTGTTCAGTTTGTTGGTTCGGAAGAGCTGGACGGCATGTTGGCGGTAACCTGGAACGAGCAGGCAGGGGTACCAATCTGGGGGTGAAAGGGAAGTTTGTATCAGGCGAAGCATTCCCGTTTCCCGCCCCTCCATTGTGGCTGTTATCCATTTATTCTTCTGTTTGTTCACAAGTGATGTCACATACAATGCAGCGATTTAGTTTTCAATTCACGTAATCCCTCATGAGACTTTAAGGGAACAATTTCATCGCAAACCCGAAAGAGATCTGAGGTCCAAATTCATACTTTCGAAAGCTCATCCTGCGCCAAATTCAAGCACCATGATGCCTAAAATTGTACCTGAGCGCGGATATTGAGCAGGAACCCGATCTTCCCCGGTTGGTGGACGACACTTTGTATCCATTTCGTGGGGCTCTGCGTACAATTCACAAACAAGCAGGATAATCAGAAATTCTACTCAGGTTGGGTGGATTTGAATGGCATACACTTGGCGGGTCTGACGCTACCCAAGGACTTTTGCTCGTCGTCAGAAGTTTCTTTGACCCATATTGCCTTTGTTGGGTTGGAGAGATTTTACAAAGCGCACCTCGCCTTCGGATCCATTTTGGCTATGGAGCTAATCTCAGCGAGGCCGTGTTGGAGAGCATTGCATCTATGCGAAGCGTGACCAAGGTGCTCATAGGAGAGGTTCAACGGAGGGAGGTAGTAGACCGATTCTTTCAGTTCCTCGGCAAACCTCTCAACACAGGGAGCTTGCTGCCATTGTTACCTTGCCTTCAAGAGCTTCTGATGAGATGTATGGGGTGGGGTGCTTTAGGACCTCCTCAACCTGCTACAGGCGAGGTATTGTGGGCTTTCGTCGGGTATCATGGAACTGCCTTTGTTGAAGATCGTCGTGTGGCGCGGAGCTTTTTCTTGGAGTGGTAGGACACGGCCAATATACGACCTCGCTACACTTATCAAGATTCGGAAAACCCAAGGCGTCGAAGGTCTTTACCTTTTTGGAGTAAAGCACCCCGATGGCACTTTGGGAGTAGCCTGGAACGAGTATGTAGTGTAAGCAGTAGGGCTGGCCATCAAAGTTGAGGTTCAGAAGAATATCTCTACGCCATCATTGTCGTTTCTGTCTCTACTGGTACATCTATAATGGAAGCCATTTCCTGCAGAGATGAATAGGTTCTTCATCACATGAAGTTTTCAAGATGTAGTAAAACAGTTGAGCAGTCTGGGAATACCGAGGCATCAACGGGTTTCGGTGGTACCTAATATACTCGACTAACTAGCTGCGGCATAGAAAGATGGGCCGCACTATAGAATCATGAACGCTTGAGATAGGTTGCAGATACTGTATCTTCGCGCTTCAACCCCAGGTTGGTTCCGACGCTTCGTCATTCCAAGTTATTGCCAACATGCCATCCGCACTCTCTGCCCAGACAAACCGAAGAGATTCAACGGATTCGGCTCCTTTAAGTTTGGAGAGTGTGGCAAGATCCAAAATAGGTGTTGGGCTGCGGTCCAATGTGGGCGCTCCGCGACGGATATTGATCGCTAGGTTAGGCCGGTCCATTGCGATCCACGGGAACGCAGAGGATCTGACTAGCACCATATCGAGCAGGTCCTGAGCGCTCCAGCTTATTGAGGAGATTTGAAGCTCTCGAAGGTATGGAAGAGACGGCAGCGAGGAGCCTGGACTGAGGGGCATGCTGAGAAACTGAAAAATCTGGCGATTCGCTTCCCCCCCTTGACCCGTTATCAATGCCCTCGTCACGCATTGCAAAGGGGCCAGGGCTCCAAATACAGCCTGGCTAAGCGTATCCTCATGACCAAAGCCGATCTGGAGACCGGGTTCTTGCTGGAGGATTTGACCTACCCAACGAATGGCCAGGGGGTCGAGGAAGCCCCCGATGAAGAGCCAGAAGCCATATTCCCGTTCAGGTATGGAGAGGGATTGCCATTTGAACGCTAAGGAGTTGATAGAGAGTTCAGAAGCTCCATTTCGTATATGGAACTCCCGAAGGATCCGTTCAAAGGGTTTCAGGGTTTCGTTGATGAATCCGATCGGGTCAAATCCGTCTCCATTAATCACCCCCACGACGAACTTGCTACACGATGGCGCTTGGATTTGCCTCAATATCAAATCTGTAATAAGACTAGAGTCGCACTGGAGGCTGAGGGATTTGAGATACGGGAGTGTGATGATTGGAGAGGAAGGTGGACTATCGGGGGTTATGCCGACACCGTCTATATCGAGATGTTCTAGGTGTGGGCTTGCTCGGAGGAAGTCGAAGATCTGACTAGTCGTCGGTTCGTTAGGACCAACGTTCTCAAGAATTAAGGCTTTCAACTGAGTGAATAATCCCATTCTCCACCGAATGTTTGCCTCGGAAATGTTGACATAACGGAGATTGCGTGTCTGGCCTCCAAGCAGCTCCAGCGGTTCGCTGTCCTGGCTATCGGCCCATGAGCTGCGTATGACGACCGTCTGGAGTAGGGGAGCAGGAGTTGTAAGGAATTCCCGTATGGATGCCTTGTCGTCCAACTCCAGGTTGATGGCAGAACAGCGAGACCGCCCATGCGCAATTGCATGGAGGAACGCCTCGTAAGACTGCCAATCGTTTTCTGACATAACCTTGTATACGACGGCCAAGGGGAGGTTACCAGAGTGAAGAATGGTCGCGTTGTTGACGTGAGGAGGGAGAGTGGAAAGGATCACCGTCCAAAACGAAGGAGTTCCGTCGATCACTTCTTGCCATCGCTTCGCAACTCGTCGAATAGTGTAGAGCCTCGACATGTATGAGCGAGAAGTGATTGCTGCTCTCTCTGACATGAAGTCCCCTTCCGGGAGCGCCAAATGGAGCGAATAGATGAGAAGTTCGGTGGGAAGCTGGGATATGAACGGTAAAGCTTTTTCTTGTTGAAGGACGGCCACTAGGGGCGACGCCACTTCTTTATCGGATTGAGTGGATGGCATCATCGTATTACTTTCACTTGCACAGAGGTCGGTGTTAATCGATAGCCCAGCACAGCAGCTTGCATGGCTCACCGAAATTGATGATCCAAGCTGAGTTTCCCGAGACGCCTTGGTTCTAGAGTAAGGGACCCTCTTGGCCGATTAGCTTATGACTTTCAGCTCTACATGAAAGCAGTTTGCTCCTTACCGAGATTGGTTCTCCTGGAGGTGAGGTGAGCAATTTGAATCTCGACTGAGGACCTATTTGTTCAAATTTGGGCAGGCTTCGTCGCGAGCGCGGCCCACGCAAACGCTTGACACAGAAGCGGTCGGACGGCAAGCTCTTGACTATGAACATCCCTGGGTTTGAAAGAGAGGGAGTAATAAAGCCGTCATCAGTGCTTTATAGGAAAGGCTTTGTTGGAACAGGGTCCAGGCCGTCATGGGTTCCCCCACAGGCTGTATCAGTTTCCGTTCTATTTCCTCCTCTAGTCCCGCGAAATAGCTGTATCAAACGCTCGAGAAACGTGCCGTGTACTTTTGCGTACATTGTCGTTCACTCAAACGCTGCGTTCGGCTGGGTTACGCCATGGCCAAAGGTTTCGTAGCACCGCAGCGCAGGAAACTCTGCCTTCCCTGGGTTTCGTGGAGTGGTAGCTTCTTGAATGGGCGGCCCCTGCAAAGCTCACCATAAAGAATATATGTTAAATCGTGAAAATAAGATAACGATCTTTGGCCAGCTTTGCACTTGGCCGTTGGAATTTGGTGATTGCGGCAGTCGTGCGAGCCAGCTTGGCAGGTAACCGTCGCTGCCTTATCTCCAAGAGTTCTGATGAGATACGCCGGGTGGAATGCTCAAGGCTCCCTCAGCATTCTACAAGTGAGCTTCTGTAGGCTATCGCGGGGAATCACGGAACCTAAAGCTCATCGCGTGGCGCGGAGACGTTTTCTTAGGCAAGCTGTTCGAGATGAGGAAAACGATGCAAAAACGCAAAGGTTTCACACGAAACCTCGAAAAGGATCCCAAAACGACGCGGAAGCGGAGGTAATACGCTTGTTTTTGCCTGTGTTTTTTGCAATGTTTTCCTCATCTTGAACCGCCCTAGTGGCAAAACACGGCCAACAAACCATCTCGCTACACTTGGCACGATCCATGGAACCAAGGTTTTAAAGGCTTTTACCTGCTAAAAAGAATCCTGATGGCATTTTGGGGGTAAACTCGAACGAGAAGGTACCATAACGTTGACGATCAAAGTTGGGATTTGAACGAATTCGAGTTCTATTGCACGCCCTACTGTTCTTGTTTTGTTTCTGCGGGGACACTCGGAATGGAAGCTTTTGCACCCCAAAACGGAATCGGGTCTGCATCAAATGCAGTCTCCAAGACGTAGGAAAACAGTCGAAAGGTTCACTAACGTCAGTATATTAACAGGTTTCTGCTGTATCTACTACACTTAACTAAATAGCTAGGGAGTGAAAAAAGAAGCATAATATGGAAGCATAAACGTTTGAAATAGGTTGCGGAAATCTTCGTTCTTCAACCCCAGGTTGGTTCCGATGCCTCTTCGTTCCAAGTTATGGCTAACGTGCCATCTGCATCCTGCAGCCCATCAAACTGAAGGGATTCAACACCTTCAGCTCCCCTAATTTTGGAGAGTGTGACGAAATCGAGAATAGGTCCTGGGCTGCCATTCCATGTGAAGGGTCTGCGCCGGATCTTGATCGTTAGGTTAGGCCGGTCCATCGTGCTCCATGAAAACGCGGAGAATCTGACTTGCACCATATCGAGCAGGTCCTTAGCGCTCCAGCCAAGCGAGGCAATTGAAAGGTCTCGAAGGCATGGAAGCGCTGGCAGCAAGTAGCGTGGGCTGAGGGGGGTGTTGAGAAAGTGGAAAATCTGGCGAACTGTGTCCCCCTGTTGACCTCCTATCTGTACTGTTGTCACGCATCGCATTGAGGCGAGGACTCCAACCACGGCCTGGTTAAGTGCAGCCCCAGGACCAAAGTCGATCTGGAGACCTGGTTCGTTCTGGAGGATTCGTTCAACCCAACGAATGGCCAGGGGGTCAAAGAAGTCCCCGATTGAGAGTTCGAAGCTACATTCTCGGCCTCGGCCAGGCATGGCGACGCATTGCCAGGCGAACCCGTAGGAATCAATCGAGAGGAAGGAAGCTCCATTTAGTACGTGAAATTCCCGAAGAATTCGTTCGAAGGGTTTCAACGCTTCGTTGATGAAAGGGATAGGGTCAAATCCGTCTCCGTTCTCCACGTTCACGATGAATTCGCTGCAGCATGGTGCTTGGATTTGTCGCAATATCGACCCTGCCACAACACCAGAGTCACACTGGAGGGCGATGGACTTGAGATATGGCAGTGTGATGATTTGGGAAGAAGGTGAACCATCGGGGGTTATGCCGTCACCGTCCATCCAGAGTTCTTCTAGACACGGGCTTGCTCTGAGGAAGTCGATGATGTGACTGGTTGTGAAGCCGTTGTGAACTACGTTTGACAGGCTTAAGGCCTTCAATTGCGTGAACAATCCCATTTTCCATCGAATCGAAGCCCCGGCGATGTCGACATGACGGAGATTGCTCGTCTGGCCTCCAAGTAGCTCTGGCGGTTCGTTGTCCAGGCTATTGTTCGATGAGCTCCGTAATATGATTGTATGGAGCAGGGGAGCGGGGGATGCCAGGAATCCCCACATTGATGCGTCGTTGGATACATGCAGTACGACTGCAGACCAGCGGTGCCGTGTGTGCGTAATTGCTGGGAGAAACTCCCCTGACGACAGGAGATTGTATTCGTCGTATACGACGGTTAAGGGGATTTCAGCAGAGCGAAGAATGATCGTGTTGTTGACATGAGGTGGTAGAGTTGAAAGGATAATCGTCCAAAACGAGGGAGTTCCGTCGATTATTTCTTGCCAACGCTTCGCAACTCGTCGGATAGTGTAGAGCGTCTGAAAGTATTCGTGCGAACTGGTTGTTGCATCCCCTGGCATGAAGCGCACATCCGGGAGCGCCAAAAGAAGCGTAAAGTTGAGAAGTTCGGTGGGAAGCTTGTATATGGATGGTAGAGCTCTTTCTTGTTGACGGACGGCGACTGCGGGTGACGCCACTTCATTACCGGATTGGATAGACGGTATCATCGTATTACTTCCAGTTGCAGTTCAAGTGCATAGACAGGTGTCGGTGTTCGTTCGTAACCGAGCGTAGCAGCCTACGTGGCTTATCGAAATCGATGATTTGAGCTGAGGTTCGCTAGACGCCTTGTGTATAGGAGGGGACCCCTTCGCCAATTAGCATACGACCGTGTAGTTATCCGAGAGAGCAGTTTGCTCCTTACCGAGACTGGTTCTCCCGGAGGTGAGGAATTCCGATTGGGACTGAGGACCAGTTTGCCTCGGTTTGGGCTGGTCCCAAGTGCCGCGAACACAGCCCTGACATTCCCTGCCTCACGTGCGTTCGAATAAATCCCCGCAATTGCAGCAGGTCGGATATTAACGTAGGGCCAGAGTATTCCCAAATGTCGATACAAATATTTGGTGCATCAAACAGTGTCGGTACACAGAAAGAACGATACAACGAGGAATCCTGAATTTCGGCCAGCCGAATGAATGAAGAGAAGCCAAATATAGCTGGCAACGAGGAGCTGGGAATAGATGAAGCAAATTAAGATTGGGCCCAGAGACAAAAAAGGCGTAATGACGACGATGAAGGTGTCGATGTAGGCGTAATTCCTTAGACATTCGTAGGGTGATTCGGCTTGGTAGTCTCTTGTGGAGGACCAGGGTAGGTCGGAGGACCGTCGGGAACCTTGAAACACGGCATACAACGCAAGGGAATTTGCCAAGATCAGCTGGAGTTGCCTCGGCCAGCACGGTCGCACCGCGCGAAAGAGTAGAGACCGGACGTACATAGCCATTCGGAGGAGGGGCTCCTGGTGGAGGACCATATGTCCCAGGCTCTCCTGTATAAGCATATGGTGGGTACTGGGTGCCCGTAGGCGCTTGCTGCTGCCACTGTCCGTATTGTCCGGGTGGAGGAGCGCCGTAATACTGGCCCTGCTGCTGTGGTGGGCCGTAACCAGGTTGATAGGGTTGTGGTCCGCCCTGCGTGGTATAGGATTTATTAATCCTAGCGATGCGTCGTTGTCGGAACCACCCAGCGAGGCAGATGACCAGAAGTCCTACTATGACTATATGCAGCCAACGAGAGTTGGAACCCGCGAACAACGATGGAGTCAGTGTCCCTCTCCAACGGATGATGTGACGACAGGCGCACCAACAGCGATCCCAATACCAATCCGAGCGCCATTACTGATTCCTGAGCAACGATAGTAGCCATAACTAGAGAAAATGGAGTGGAACGACGGGTACCGTTAGCGGTCAACGTGAAAAGCAACGAGGGTCAGTGCGTTTGGATTTTAATGCCGACCGCCAAATGGTTGAGAGGCAAAACACTCACACATCGTAATAGCAATATGCGTGTACCTGAGGGAGCAAAGCAGCTGCAACCACTGCGACTGCAGTCTGTCGGTTTATCATCGTCAAGATTTCGAGAGCGGTCGTGGTTTGAATGAAAAAGGCAGACGACTTCCACCGCCCGACCCGCAGCGAGGGAAGGTGGTTCAGGTCACGTGCTTCAGCCCACAAGCCCGGAGACATCCGACAGCGCGGCCGACGCCATGCCGTTTCCCCACGGGGTCTAATCGGACGCCAAGGCAATCCCTTAGCAACGGTAAGAATGCGGGAGCTCAGTAGTCCATGTTGAATGGAACGCAGAAGAAACGTATTTTATTTCTTGCATCCCAACAGCAGTCTATCTCTCGTTCGGACCTTAGCCGAACGTCTTGCGAGCATCGCCTCGGTCTGGTCGGCTGACGATGAGGGAATCAGGCACACACGAGATCCGGGACTACATTTGCTTCTATTGCTCAAGTCTCTGCAGTATGTATGGTTATCCTAAGTTGATAACGGGTACACCAAGGACTGGCGGCTCGATCATTGGGTCAACCCCAAACTGCTGCTGATTTCTCTTCGCTCCATACAGCGGCGAGCATCCCAGGTTGCTCCCTCAGGCATGCTAGACGGACTGACTCTATCCCATCAATGGAACGAAGTTCCTCTATCTTCTCCATGCGAGGGATGACTTTTGGTCGTATGCGACGTGGATACCATGCAGCTGGTGAAGTTCCGAGGTCGATTCGTAGCTTATGGCGTGGTCTAAAGTCCACGGGCAGGCTATGCGAGTATCTCCTCTCCATCGCTTCGATGATTTCGTTTACACCTAATCTCCACTCGTGGAACTTGAGGTTCTGTAGTAATGGAAACGAGACGGGGCGATCATCCTCAGTGTCCGGGTCCCTACTACCACTAAGGACCGCCAGAAACCCAGAAGGGCGGAGGCTGTGCCATCCTCCGCACACTTCCACAGAGTTGAGGGTTTGAATGGTCGCTAGCACTGATAAGGTTCTATGATCATTGACGAGAGTGCAATCTGTGACGAAGCTGAGACATGGAAGGGTCTCGGTCCTGTGGAGGCGGTTCGCTAGTGATGTGAAGCACTTCAAGACTCGAAAGGATGCCAGCCTGGCGATTCCGAACTTGAAATTCCCATCACTTCCCTCGGCCACCCAAGTGAACTCGTATCCAGGCTTTTTCATAACAATTGCGGATATATTGCTCCCCGCATGTATCCTTTGAATTGTCGGAAATAGAGGTTCCAACGTCTTCGTCAACAAGGAGGATTCGGTCTGGGAGTCCCATATGGATGGCGACGCCACGATGACCAGCCTCACAAGGCTGGGCGGCAACTCGATTCGGCTTAGGATGCCATACAACAATCCTATTCTTCCCTCAATCTGGAGGTTGCTGAGCCGAGGAGGTATGACGGGGTTTGGGAGGCTCCGGAGACCTTCTCCCACCGGGACAGATTGATCGTCGGTCTCGACCCATATCATCGTGAGACTCGAGAGAGAGGGATTGTTGCTTATTGCCTGTACTATTTGCTCAGTTGTGATACCGTGACCTTCCAGCACGGTTAGCATTAACGTCTTGAGTGACTTGAATGCGCCGAGAGCGACCTGCCACTGCAATGGCAGGCGGTTGAGGTGTACATGTCTGAGTTGCCCGAGTAACTCGATGAATCCTGGAGTACAGGGAACTGTGCCGAGCTCATCCACCTCGGATAGTTTGAGGATACCAAGTTGGGAGAGGGGTGCATTTAGGAACTCCGGTAGTTCTGATGTTCTCAGGGGCAGTGCGAGGATTGCAGCTGCCCAGCGGTGGCGGTGGGGCTCGACGAGGCGAAAGAATGCCTGGGTGAACCGGGTATCATACAACCTGACCGGGTATTTGCCAGGTGAGGATTGGATGATGAGTGGGCAAATCCCAGAACGGGAGAGCGTCGTCACGATTGCCTCACGGGACCAGCCCGAGGAAACAAGGGTCCAGAGCAACGGAGTTCCATCGATGGTGTCTCTCCATAACGTGGATACGCAGCGCAACGTGTAGAGCGCCGCCATGTACGCCGAGGGGTCCCGCTGATTCCAAGCCAACTTCGTGGGATCAATTGTCGGAAGGGAGAATTGGATTATGGCAACGAGGAGTTCTGGAGGAAGTTCTTGAAATGGGAAGGCGATTTTCTCGGGGACTTGGAGGCCTATGTCCAAGTGTCGCAGAGCGCAGATTAACTCCGGCAGCTCGATGGACGACCGGACCCGATTCAGAGTTTGCTCAGCCATCGGTTAGAGCACTATAATAATTGGTTTAGGTCAAAGCCGCTGAGAATTTCCTTCAGTTTGCGTCGCTCACCTCTTGATTCTCGTGTGACGAGGCCAGAAACCCAAGTCAGCAGGACCCGTTTTCAGTTATGGGAATCGGACGGGTACTCAAGTAAAATCGCCCATGAGATGAATTTATCTGACCCCCCATTTATGAAATTTACTCACAACAATCCTCTTAGACAGGGAGAGTTTGAGACGCACCCTTGGTCGCGATCGAAATTGTCGAGCCAGCCTGCACAAACAAACAAAGTCGTATTCTCCCGACGCCGCGGGCGGATACGACTTCCTCACAGTGCCAGTCACGCGCTTGGGGAATGGAAGATAGAGTTCATGACACGACGCGACTGCCATCAATCACCAAGCGGTATTCTGGCCATGTACAAAGCAGGTAAAATAGTCTTACTCAACGCACGGCTAACCCCGCACTTCTCGCGAGTCCTCTTCGCTCCATACGACAGCCAACATCCCCGGCTGTTCACGCAAGCAGCCTAACCAAACGCGTTCTATACCATCGAGGCTCCGAAGCTCCTGAATCTTATCCATAGTCAAAACGACCTGTGGGCGTTCGGGATCTTCAAACCACACTGTTCTTGAGGCAGTGTAGTCAGGTACCATTTTCTGGTGGGGTCGCCGCTCCTCCAGTCGGTGGGTCGAATACCTCTGCTTCATAGCTTCGATGATCCCATCTACACCCGATCTCCACTTACGTAATTTTAAATAACGGAGGTTCGGGAAAGAAATCGAATCGTTCGTGGTTTCTCCACTCGTACCGCTGAGGAGCTTCAAAAATTGACCAATATGGATGTTTTCCAACCCCATGAATATCTCGATGGAAGTCAGCGCATGAATGGGTTTCAGAGCTGCTAAAATATTAACGTCGTCGATATAAGCGTTCTCCGTGATGAAGGTGAGGTCTGGCAAGCCCTGGGTCCAATGGAGTTGGTCGGCGAGCGACGCAATACACTCCAACGCGTAAAAAGCGCGCATGTTTTCGATCTCCAACTTGAACCCTCTGACACTTGACACCGTGGTCCAAATGCAACAGGTCTCGGTGTCCAAATCAATAGTTGATCTATTCCCTCTCTCATGTAGCTTTTGGATGATGGGGAGCAGTGGTGACATCATCCGTATCCATCTGGCTATGTCATTCGAATACAAGGAGGCTGAGAATCTGAGGACCAACGTTTCGACCTCAAGAGGCAACTGAACCCAACTCAGTATGGTCTCGAGGAACTTGAGGTTTCCTTGAACTCGGAAGGTGCGGAGTCGAGGCAGTGTAATTGGATTCGGAAGCCAGCCCGCTGGGCTTTCGATGTTGGCATCGATTCTCAACATGACAACCTCCTCGAGGGCGGGACTCCGACACATTGCCTGGTACAGCTGATAGGAAGTGATATCGTAGCGTTGTATACTGCTTAAAATGAGGGTTTTCAACCGACCAAACGTGCCAAGAACATCACCCCACTGGAATGGAAGGCCGTTGAGGTGGACGTGTTCGAGGGTTGGAAGTACGTTGTGGAGAATAGGTGAGCAAGGGTCGAATTTGTAGTTTTGACCACGGAGTGTCACATCACCAGTCACGGAGAGTTTGAGGGTGTCAAGCCGGGGAACGGGGCGCGCCAAAGAACTCGGACATGAGTTGCACCGGTGAGGATAAAACGACACCAATCCATCGTGACTGATAAGGGTGAACGAGGGCGAGGAATTCTCTGGAGAACGAGATGATGTCCTTGTCCTTTGGAAGTTCGTATGGCAAATGATGAACGATGAGTGGGCACGCCGCTGAGCGAGAGAGCGTTGTGGTGATCACTTCCTTTGGTAGGCTCGAGGAGACAAGCGTCCAAAAGGAAGCGGTGTTGTCTATCACGTCTCTCCAGTGCGTCTAAACGCAGTGACGGCTGTAGAGCGCTGTCACATATGGTTGGCATTCGTTTTGTTCCCACACCCACTCCATTGGGTCCAGCGTCGGGAGAGAGAAGTAAATCATGATGCTCAGAAGTTCCGGAGGAATTTCGGATATGGAGACGACAGAGTTTCGTGGGATTGGACCGTTTGCGATGATGCGTCGCTGATCATGGTCGGCCCCGCACCTCGACGCCTTGACGCTCATGGAGTTTTGGAGCCCCGGTCTGTTAAGTTACTGGTGCATGTCCGTTAGGACGAGTGAATATCGCCGATGCCAAGTGCCGCTCGCTATTTGAGACTCGTGCCAATAGCACGGAGGTTGGTGATCTTGTCAACTAGAGCCTATTCTTTCCCTCGTAATCAAAGGTCTGAAAACGAAATCGAAGGAAGTTAGTGATACATATCTACACCGTAAAGCTGTATGAGTAGAGCTCTTACAGTGAGTCTGAATATTTCCGCAAAGGATGAACGGAGGGAAACTTGGTTATGATTCGAATAATTACCCAACTTGCACAACAACGAATGCCGCCGCCCCCCTGTCGCAACCAGCCGGAGGACGCGTACGCCACGTCAATACCAAGAGATTTTTGATAAAATTAACTTCACCTTGACACTTCATTGGACGGCTCACCTCCCCCAACTAGCCACGAAGTAGTAAAGGAACCAATCTTACCCTTTGTGAACATGACGTCTACCCTCTGATCCTTTCCATGACATTTGTAAAAATGGAGACTTTAGTAGTTGTGAGTCGATGGAGAGGACGGAAAGGGCTCATAGGTTGCATGAGCGGAACCCGGTGCAAGAGGACTCGAGTGTCCTCCAAATACGAAAACAGCTAGAGTTATCTGGGTCGAGCCGACGTCAACATCTATTATAATACAGCAGGCACTATTTACAATCAACAAAGTATTCGATATAGGATCGACAGTAAAGTGGGCTTCAGCAGTCTCAACCCCAAGCTAATCTACCTTCCTCTTCGTTCAATACAACTGCGAGCATGCCAGGCTGTTCCTTCAAACAGCCGAGCCTGACTGACTCTACTCCATCCAGTTCACAAAGCTCCAGGGTCTTTTCCAGATGAATGATGACCGGAGAACGATCCTCGAACCAAACTGACTTGGACGTCGTCAGGTCAAGCCGCAGGTCCGAACGGGGTCGCCAGCCTTTCGGCTGGTGAGTCGAATACCTTCGCTTCACTGCCTCGATCAACTTGTCAAAGTTCAACTTCCAATTACGCAGCCGAAGATGTTCCAGGAAAGGGAATGGAGGTAGACCAGTCGGAGGATCATGGGCTGTACCTCCCAACACTTCCAGAAGCCGCCAGGGATGGACGCCGTTCGAACGGATGTTTACGTGGATACTTGTCACCCCCCGAATGGTCTTCAAAGCAGAAAGAGTTGAAGAGACATCGATGGAGGTGCTGGTTGACAGGAATCTGAAGCCCGGAAGGTCCCCTTCCGCATCCCCCCGTGCCTCGATGACAGCTGCAATCCACCCCAAAACGGTGGCGTGGCCCAAACCGTCAATGGACAGATTAAAATCGGTGTCATCACCACCAACATTCCCGGCCCAAACGCAGGGTCCTCTCTCCTCCAAGGTGAGTGATGAACCATTTTTTTGTGTATTCTTCGAAGTGTCGGGAACAGCGGTGACACGGTTTTCATCCAGAAGTCCCTATTGTTTTGTGGTGAATCGGATGGTACGGCTACTATTGTGAGCTCGTCAAGTTCGTGGACAATCCAGATGTTGCGAAGGATGGTATCCAAGAAGTATAAACCCCCTTCGGCCTTGAATGTGCGGAGTCTGGGGAGAGCGGTTCGAGCTGGGTTGGAGAAAGCCCAGTCTACTGGCATAGGTGGGGCTTCAGTTTCCACAGCGCACACCAAGATGTTTTCGAGGGTGGGGTTCATGCTTATCGCATTGGTTATTTGTTCAGCGGTGAAGCCGTGCCAGCCTTGCGGGAAGCCCAGGCTAAGCGTCTTGAGTCCTTTGAATCTTCCAAGAACTTCGTTCCATTGAAACGGAACGCAGATTCAATGGACGTGCTCGAGATTTCAAGTATTTCGGTGATGGTTGGGGTGAGAGGGACGGCAGGCTCTTCCAGGGCCTCTTCATCTGTCATTGAGAGCTTGAGGGCATCGAGGCGTGCAATGGGTGTGTCGAAGAACTCCGTAATAAGTTCCAGAGGTAATTGGAATATGGCAATAGCCCACCGCGGCCGATGGGGGTTGACGATTCGAAGAAATTCTCTGGCAAACTCGACTTCGTCCTTGTCCGGATCGTCCGGAAGGTCGGGTGACGGATGGTGGATGATGAGCGGGCAACTCCCTGACCGGCAGAGGACCATCTTGATTGCCTCCGGTGACCAGGTCGAGGAGACGAGCGTCCAAAGCGAAGGCGTACTGTCGATTAAGTCTCTCCACAACGTCGAAACATGACGGAGGCTGAAGAGTCTCGTTATGTATGGCTGGCACTCGCCGTATTCCCAGACTGACTCCAGTGCGTCAAACTCGGGAAGAGAGTAGTGAAGCACGAGGCTAAGCAACTCCGAAGGGAGTTCAGAGATTGGGAAGGTGCTGTTATGCGGATCCAAAGATCGCGTGGCTGGATGTTGCTGAGCTTCGGTCGGCTCAGCCTCCGGCGATGCGGGATTCATCCGTTTCGGGGTATACAGGCCGTTCGCCTACTATCCGAGGAGACGATAAGCTAGAGATAAGATTCAGTCAGAACTCCTAAGAACCTGATGGAAGCCACTCTGTAGCCTACCTTGCAGTGGGTAAACCTATTGGGAAGCCGACGTCCGATCCGCGGAAACAACGAGTAGGGATCTGAGGGAAAAGTGGATCGTGAATCACAAAGGCATCGTAACAGGGTATTATTAGCTCCTATAGCGAGCTTACCTCAATCGCAAATGCCACCTCGAAGTCCGTCCTCGGTGGTCGATCTCAGTTCAGATCCAAATATGTTTGTTTGTCTACCTCCCACTCACTGGTTGGAAGCCTCACAACGAGCCTAATTATTCCAGCTAAGATCGAACGTAGCGTCTAAAAGTTGTTATAATCATTTCCCAACCGCCACAGTCAACAAATGCCGTGAGATGTGACAGTATTTTCTCAGAGGCCCACCTTGTCGCAACCTGCCGCAGGTGGGCACGCCCATTGGTTCCTACTATAAATATTTGATAGCCTTACTCTTATCATGACCTTGAGTTCAAACTGACCAAGTTCGACAACCAGGCTCAAATTAAACCAATCGGACTCCTTCAAATAATGAATTTGGATTCGTGGAGCTAGGGCATATGGAGCCGGGAGACCACTAACATGCATTATATACACACACCGGTAGCAATGAAGGTTATGTTTACAGCAAATGTAGTCATTCCTTTAGGCTCGGGAGCGAAGTATGTAGGTTTCCGTCGCATCAACCCCAAGCCAATTGACCATCCTCTTCATTCCATACGACCGCAAGCATTCCAGGCTGTCCCTTCAAACAGCCGAGCCGGACTGACTCTACTCCATCCAGTTCACGAAGCTCCTCGGCCTTTTCCAGATGAATGATGACTGGCGAAGGATCCTCGAACCAGGCTGGCCTGCGTGTTGTGAAGTCGAGCTGGAGGTTCGAACGGGGTCGCCATCCTTTCGGCTGGTGATTCGTATATCTTCGCTTCAATACTTCAATGAATTTTGCAAACCCCAACCCCCATCTACGGATTCGAAGAGATTGCAGGAACGGGAATGAAGGCGGACCCTTCGGGGTCGCCCCACCCAAAGCCTCCAGAAACACCCAAAGATGAGAGTTCTTTGAGTTAATGGCTATGTCGATGCTCGTCATCCGAGGAATGGTTTGTAACGCAGCAAAAGTTGTAGAGAACCCGATGGAACCGCTGCTTGTCAGGAACTTGAAACCTGGGAGTTCCTCCGGACTTTCCCACCCGTTCACAACCGATGCGATCCAGTCTAAAGCGGGGGTGTGGCCCCAATTATCAATGCACAGCTCAAACCCGTCATCACTTTCTCCGACTGTGGTCCATGTGCAAATTGCTGTTCCCTTTTCCTTCAAGCTGATCGATGAGCCACCCGTTGTCTTGTGCATTCTATGAAGCGTCGGGAAGAGCGGCGACATGGTCTTTGTCCAGAATTGCTGATTGTTTTCCCGTGAACTGGGTGGTGAAGGAATAATTATGATCTCGCGAATGTCATGGGGAATTTGGATGTTTTGAAGGATGGCGTCCAAGAGATCTAGTTTTACTTCTGCGCTGAAGAGGCGGAGTCGGGGGAGACTTGCTCTAGTTGGGTTGGACAAGGCCCAGTCCACTGGCTGATGTTGAACTTCGGCTTCCAGAGAAGCCAGAGTTATAGTTTCAAGAGTGGGGTTCAGGCTGATCGCCTCGATTATCTGTTCGGCAGTGATGTTATGCAACATGCTCAAGGACAGCGTTTTTAGTCGATTCAAACGGCCAAACACGTCATTCCACTGGAGCGGAAGGTGATTGAAATAGACGTGCTCGAGGCTGTAAAGTCCGTCGATCATATCTGGGGTGAGAGGGATAACAGGCTGCACGGCGTCCTCCTCATCTGTCAACGAAATTTTGAGGGTATCGAGGCGAGGAAGGGGTGTGTCGAAAAACTCCGCCACAAGTTCCCGAGGTAATTCAATGATTACAGAGGTCCAGCGCGACCGATAAGGGTTGACCAGCTGGAGGAAAGTTCTGCTCGGCGTCGCTTCGTCCGCGTCCCCGCCGTTGTGAGCGTCGTTGTAGAGGATATGATGGACGGCGAGGGGGCAGGTCCCGGACCGACGCAGAACCATCTTGATCGCTTTCGGTGACCAGGTGGAGGAGACGATCATCCAAAAGGAAGGGGTGCTGTCGATCAAGTCTCTCCACAATGTCGAAACGTAGCGGAGACCGAAGAGAGCCGCCATGTAAGGCTGGCATTCGTCGTATTCCCAGCACGACTCCATTGGATCGAAGATGGGAAGGGAGTAGAGTAGCACAAGACTGAGTAGCTCCGAAGGCAGTTCAGAGATTGGGAAGGAGCGGTTATGTGGATCCACGGAACGCGTGCCTGGTTGTTGCTGGCCATCGGTCAGCTCGGGCGATGCGGTATACATATGCTGGGGGTGTTCAGAGTCCGGCTGAAATCCGAGGATGGGGCCACTTTAGAGATAAGATTCGGTCGAAAAGTTCTGAGAGTCTGAGGGGAGCGACTCTTCTGTCTACCTAGCAGACTTGGGAGCAGCGTGTGTTCTCAGCGCGTGATCTGTGGAGGCAAAAAGGAGGAATCTGGAATTAAAAGAAAATTGTGAAATAGTGAGCTATTGAGATGGCGCGATTATTTCCAGGCTGAGCTTACCTCGAGTACAAACGCTCCGTCGAGGTGCAATTGGCGATTGCAAGCCAGGTCAAATTCAAACGTATTTGTTTGTTCCGTTGGTTTCACGCATCGCCACTCATGATGACCTCTACATAACCTTGAAGGCACACCCTCGCGGCAAAGCGAAGCGGAGATAGTCTTACGCTACGGTGGGCGAAAGGCGGTCTTATACCGCGTCTGCGACCGGATCTGACGCGTCGGGATCCCAGGAATTCCGCGAAATCGTATCGGGACCCATGGCTTCACAACATTCCACGTCTGAAAGGCATTTCATCAACATAGAAGAAGTCGCAGAAGCCCAGACCATTATCCAATGACAAGATTGTAGAATGGCTGCTGGACGGAGCATCTGGGAATGTTAGTTGCCGTCTGCGGCGCAGCGGTAGCACTGGCAAGCGATGTCAATCTCGCGATTGATTCGCGCTAACGGCGAATACATCGCGTATACAAAGTTCGTGCGTAAGCTAGTATGCGGCCTTTCCGCCGCAACGCGCTCCCACTTTGTTGGAGCGGGTTCGCTTGGCCCGGCACGTCACGTGACACTGATGTCACGCATCCCGACGACTGCGTCATGGAGCAAGAGGGGCAATGCACCACATAAAAGCTCACTACTCTCACCCTTGCCTATAGACCAACTGCCCTTTTGTATACTCCCTCGCCATGACACGAAACATCGCAGCTATCGCACTGTTGTCGTCCGCTTTCCTCCCTCAAGCACTGGCCTCTTGCTACGTCGACAGGTAAGCTGCGGCGCGTGTACCGGCCACGAACCCGATTACACACAATGACGTATTAATCGCTTTCTACCCACCTTGCTCCGAAACCTAACTCTAGGTATGGCCGTCGTCGTTGCTCCGGACTCAGCAATGGCGCCCGGATCGGCATCGGAATTGCCATCGGTACGCCCTATCTTCCTTCACAACGTAGCGCCTGACTAAATTAGTTTATTTTTAAATCCGCAGCGGTCGTAGGCCTCCTGGTACTCTGTTTCGCAGCATGGCTGCGCCGCCGGCAAATGCGACGGGCAAACAAGGCCTTTATCGTTCACGGCGGTCAACAGCCCTACCAGCCAGGGTTTAACCAACCAAACCAGCCCGTATCTCGTCAACCTATTGGAGGCTACAAGAATCAACAACCTGGAACCACAGGAACGCAGTATCCCGCTGCAGCTCACACCCCCATCAACCACTCCACTGGGGGACCTGGCACATTCAATCCACCTCCTGGTCCGCCCCCTCCCACCGAGAACGTGAGTTTATATCCTTAGCTGACTCTGTGAAGTCGCATCACTGACGTCGCAACTGTTAGGTCCTCGGCAAACCCCCGAGCTATCCAGGTGCACCAGGCGAAAATAGAGCAGTCGCCAACAACGTTTGAATCAGCATCACCCTTTACTCTTCCCTCCTCATATCATGTATAATGCCGTCTCACCTGTAAATACGCCGAAATCCTTCCCAGCAAAGAACGGTTGGTCCACTACGCGCGCTTTCCTGCCTTTCCTTCCTCGTACCTCGTCCTTCTCAATGTTCTAATTACATCCATCAATATTTGATACACGCTATACCATTCTTCATTAACAGTCCTAATCCTCTTTCGCGGGCTCTTCGACATCTACTTCAGTGGGTGCTGCCGCCGGCCACTTTTTCCAGTCACCCTCAAATATGACGTGCGTCAACTTCATGAACGTCCTCCTGAACCCCGATATTCGGTCAGAGTTCAACCTCCCAAAGACACATAGAGAAATCAGATATGCTCACTCGATCCACAACTGAACAACCTTTTTCTCCGTCTCATCCAGTTTCTTCTGCAAGATGACTTCGAGGCGTTCAAAGAGTTCTGGTAGGGGGTCCTTGGACGTAGGTTTATCTATGATTGCGCTTCCGAACGCCTTGTCCGTTAAGACACTAAACCTTTCGTGCTCTGTATATTTCAACTTTCCCGGGTTTGCCGTCTCATCGGCATCCAGGGCTTGAAACACGGCGGGCCCGAGGTTGAGCGGTTCGAATTCCTTGTATGGAGCCGTAGGGACGAATGTCGCCACATTCCACGTATAAGCCCCAAGGTCGAGAATCGCCTCGTCCCCTCTAGCGTTTCTAACGTATATCCACCAGTGGTCATCGGGATCCTGACCTCTCAGTACGCTCCCATCGGATAGGATGTACACCAATCGGTCCTGACTCGGAATTTCAACCTTGCCGTGAGCCAACCCAAAGTCGGCAATGGGGCTGTTCTTGTATTTGATTTTACATTTCGACCTATTGGTGTAGAGCACCCATAGGATACCGAACGTAGTGACCCAGTGTAAGTGGAAGTCGTAACCGTCGAAAGCGATTCGGCGGAGGAGTCGGAGTCTGTCGTACTGGCTTGTGGCTTGAGGCCACCAAGTCGGTGCGAGCTCTTCGGACTCAAGGTGTGATCCCAACTGAACGTGGACGGCTTGGTCGGCGGGGTCCTCCGAGCCCGGAATAGGTTCGGGTTTGCAGAGTTGTGGTGAAGGGTTGTTGAGTATGCGGTGAGAGATACCCGGATGAAGTGCGCCTTCGATACCCTGTGACATGATGCGAAGCTCATGGCCGAGACAGGCGAGGTAGCCATACAAGCTCTCTATGTCCACTTGCTCGACCTTGACTTAAGTGTGAATCAGGAGTGAGAGTCAGCTTCGGTAGGATCGCTTGTAGTACCTCGATTACGTACTGCATTTCTTCTTGTGCCCTCCTTCTTTCCAATCGTTCCTCTGACATTCCACGGAGCAATATACCCTCTATGCTCAGAGTAGAAGAGCAATCAGATTCCGATGATTTCAAGGTACCATCCAGTAGACGCACGTCCCAGCAAGATGAGCAGAATAGTAGCTTCTCTCCCGTTTTCGAACAGTTACAACATTCCTCGACTTTCTGTAGCGGAACGCGGATGGAGAGCGGGTCGGCCATTGTAGCGTTGGAGGTTACCGGGTATTGGGTGAAGGAAAGGGCAGGCAATCGTATGTAAAGCTGACGTCCGACGGCGTTCTCGAAGAGAGAACACGGGAGGCTTAGGCAGCTCAAGTCCAGCATGACTTCAAATATGTTCATTCATACAAGGTGAGAAACATTGGTCTAAGACGCATACGTATTTACTGTACCACGTAATGAAATGAGCCAGAAGAGAGAAGGCAAGTCAGCATCGCCAGGGGATGGTACCTCCACAGCGCACCTTCACAAGCAACGCTTCACCAACGATTCTTCGGTCTAGTCCGCTTCAATACAAATTTGGGTAGTAGTAGGCCATTTCTTCCACTCATTCTCGTAGATAGAAGTGCCGAGGTTCGTAAAGATCGATCTACGCCACAATTGTGTGTAAGAGTCTCATCGACAACCCGCGGCTTACCCACAAAATACATACCGAATCCACTCTGGGATGATTTCCTTCTCAAATGCGCCGAGCTCTCGCTTTAACTTTGACGTTGCGTACTCAAAGCAGACCGGCATTCCTTCCCAGATAGTGTCGAAATCGTGAATCACGCTTTGCAACTCTGGATCCTTGAGCACGCTGAACCGTTCGCGTTCCACGAATTGTTCTTCAATGTTGGGTACTTTGCTGAGCTCCCGATTTCGAAAGAGAGCAGGTGCCATCCCGAGTGGTTTAAAATCGTAGGGATCCGGCTTAACACAGGTCCCTAGATTCCAGACGTACGCGCCAAAGTCAAGGATCAACTCCTCTCCTTTCATGGTCGTTAAGTAGATCCACCAGTGGTTGTTAGGATCCTGAGACCTCCGCGCGGTCCCGTCGGGCAAAACGTAGGCTAGTCGGTCCTGTGGCATCACCCGGAACTTGCCGTGAGCCAACCCGAAGTCCGCGATAGGGCAAGACTTGTACTTGAGCTTGAATTTCGACCTCTTCGTGTAGAACACGTCCATAAGGGAAAACGCAATGATCCAATGCAAGTGAAAGTCGTAACCGTCACAAGCGATTCGCCGATAGAGCTTCTCTCGAATCTGGGTGGTCATTGCTGTGGGCCACCAGGCGCTGCTGCCGTATTGCTGGGGCGTAATGGAGGGTCCTAGTCGAATAATAATAGCACGGTCTTCTGGCTCGCTGGACCCTGGAACCGTTTCGGGCTGGCTGAGAGGCGGGGATGGATTGTTGATGATCCGGTGGCTAATAGCCGGAGGAAGGCTATCGTGCGAACGCGTCCCCATGAGTCGACTGAGTTGGCATATGCACGCAAGATAGCCGTAAAGACATTCCACGTCCACATTTTGAACTTTAACTTCATTCGCCCATCAGCGTAACGTGCAAGGATCCCGTGGATCATTTGGATCTTACCGCATTCCTTCTTATGCGCCCCTTCCTTCCAGTCCCGCTTCTGACACTCAGGGGAGCAGTATACCCTCTACATGAGAACCGGCTCAAAACCGAGAAGGGGTCTATATGCGAGCAGTTGCTCAGCTTTGATAACGCACGTTCCAACACGAGGAGCAAAACATCAGTTTTTCTCCCTCTTTCTTGCAAGTAAAGCATCGTTCAAGCTTTTGGAGTGGAACCTGGATCTTGAAATCGTCGTCAGACATGGAGGGAAGGGGACTAGTGGTAGGTGGTTGATTGAAGAGCAACAAAGTTAGATGGCTGAGCCCACGGGAAAGGCCGGCGTCTTCGTTATAACCACGTTATGGATACTCCACTCCTTTCCCTTGCCCAAGCAGATCGAGCAGAAGGAGTTCGCCGCGGAAGTCAACTGACTCGCAACAATCCGGTTCGAATGACAGTACGCTGAAGCCACTAGCTCCGTAAACACTGAGCTATGGACCTGCAGCAACCTGTCACTGGCTACGCCAAAGGAAGACAGATCGTTAGCCTTCCGCGTCCCAGTATTTCTAACTCATGCTATCTCTGGGGTTCGTTTATGCTTTCAGCGAGCGCTTCTGAGCGGGTCTGGCGATAGCATAGCGGCTGCAGTCGGATGATTCTTGCTCAAGGGCGGGCCGGTTTCATACACCACCAATGTGTCTAAATGGGTGGCTGTCAATGAATCGGTAGAATGCTGTCCGGCGTTGGGCCAACAGCAATCGTTGCCGAGGTTGACCTCGGGCAGGCCCCGGGGAAAAGATATTCATGCACTGGAGATGAACGGTCAGAGAAGCGTTAGTTCCGTCTTAGTTTCGTTGGGATTTGCCGTCACGTACTCCTTGCTAAGAAACGACTTGCGGCTCGCATGCCGGTCAGTCAATTCAATCAACATAGATCTTATGTAGCTTTGCGCTGTTCAGATGCTGTCGTCTGTGCACAATAGCGGGATGGAGGGACCGTGACAGCCCGCGAAGATGCTACCCTTTCCGTTTCCTGGTACCGCAAATCTGTCTAACTAAAGGGATTTAGTCTATGGATGCGATTTCTATCAGAAAACCTGAGTCGATGATGTCCCGCATGTCACTACAGGTGGTGCTTTCTAGGCAGAAGACAACCATTCAGCGCAATGGTGTCCGGACCGTTCAAATCAAGCACTTCTATGCCAATAACTTCGGGAAGTGAGCTCGGTATAAGCTGGTGTGAAGTCCCTTTGATATACAGCTCGCTGAAAGCTCTTTCTGCCTTGCGGAAACTGTTTCAAGAGCCATACTCGCCCTGTTATGATTGATATGTTGCTATGGTTTGGCTGTTGGTGTCAACGAAGCAAAACGGCAAGCCCACTGCTGCAAATGTGTGCTGTAGGTATAAAGATACCCTTCCCCCCCAAGGGGCCCAGCAAGATTTGCTGGTAACTATCGGGCTTTCCGAGGCGTTGAACTCCCGGCCGTCCACTTGGCTTTCGTTTAGCGGCCCGAGCGGCAACGTGTAGAGCTACTCGGCATCCGATGCCAAGACTTGCTAAAACCATAACGAATGTTAAATTATGTTTCCTCAGCACGCACGTCGCCTTTTCTTTGTGCGTGCTCGACTTATAGGGGCCTACTGGTTGGTCATGGGGGGGGGGGGGGTTCATTTTTATATATTCCGCTGGCTGGACCTGATGAGGTCACGAGGACTAACCTAAACACTTGGTCTCAATCTCTTAACTATTCCATCACCCTGCATGTCAAACATTTGCGCCGGGCCGCGATACCCGCAAAGAGACGCGTGCCATTGCCAGGAGCCGGATCGTTTGACCGCTGAACATCTCGTTTAATCGCCAAGGAAAAGCGGCCGGTAACGTGGATCGTGTGTAGGAGATTCTTATTGCCTTTTCGCTGCCGAGACCGCTTTTTTCTCGGGGACCCTAAAGATTGGTGGATCGACGTGAAGCGTAATAACTGTCTTCCCTGAAATACCGGGAAGTAACATCGGCGGACGCGGGATGCGTGAACCCTGCTAATCGGCTTATTCCTAGCCGTGACGAAGGGTCAGTAAGTCTGGCGACCGGAGGTTGTGGTAGGCAATACGCTGTCACTTATATTGATTATTAAACGCCCATTTGGTATTTAATTAATGGGAAGGAACGGATGGTTAAGGTCGAGCTCATAAGCTGCAAAAGTAAACGCCGGCTGCCAACCTGTTGTTCTCGCCAATGTCGAGTGATGAGGTTGTTTTGTGTGCTCAAGATGTCATAAAAATATTTCTTTGATCATTAATGGTAACCCATAGTCAAGGTCGGGTTGGATCCGGTAAAAACACGGGCAGGCGGGACGATTGGTGGATGGAGAAGCCCAAAGTCCGCGTAAACTCCGTTCGAATATGCCGTGTCTTGGAACCCCTGCACTGCCAAGACCTCCGCCTTAGTCTGCCGATCAATTGATCGGATCCAGTCAGACCAAATAGAGTAAGGCTTGGCAGTGTCCGGACGCTGTTGTCTCCGTCGTTGAGTGGTGTTCAAGGCCCGTGGCGGCCCGCCCGAGCAGCCGCCGTCATCAATGATCTGTATAAAAGGCATTGGCTCGGACCTTGTAAGTCGCCCTCAACCAACGAAATACTATTTTCACTAACATGAAACTCGCGATTGCATTCTCAACTCTTGCTTTCATTAGTGGTGTGCTGGTAAGCGGATCGAGCCTCTCGATCGGTTGAAGACCCTCAGACTGATATAATCTGGTGCTCTAGGGCGTCGCGGAGTGGGGCCAATGCGGTGGAATTGATGGAGTAACAGGAAACTGCGACTCTGGTGGGTTAAATGGCATCGACTGATATCCAGGTCGACGACTAAGCATGGATACCCTAGGCCTCGTCTGCGTAATCCAGAACGAATGGTACTATCAGTACGTGAGAGCGGCTTCTTAGCTTTAATTCACAGATCTAACCTCTTGTAATTAGATGCTTGAAGCCATCTTCTGGTCAAACAACTGCTGGTGGTGGCTCTTCGCCGTCAGTTTCCAAATCATCTTTGCTTCGTTGTCAGTCCACTGACTACCCCACAGGACTACCAAGACAACAACGACTAAAGGCACGACTACCACCAAAGCGACGACTACCACCAAAGCGACAACTACCACCAAGGCTACTACCACGGTAGGGCCTACTTACTGCGATGAAAAATACGCTGTTAAGCTTTCTGTGCTCACTAGACTGGCGGAGGAACCGTCCCAACTGGTCTTACAACGAAGCTTCCCGCATCAAGCGGTTATGTCGCACTTCCGACTGCTTCTGTTATTAAGGGCACATTTGATGGTGGAATGAAACGTTACGACCGAAAGGGGAGCTCTGGAGAGTGCCAAGGGCAAGACGAAACCGGGGAGGAAGATGCCGTTTTCATTTTGGAGTCTGGTGCTACGATCCAAAATGTTATCATCGGTGCGGACCAAGCTGAAGGTATTCACTGTCGTGGACCTTGTACCGTCAAGAACGTCTGGTGGGCGGATGTATGTGAAGGTGGGCTTTTCGACGCATGTCCAGGAAGCGGATCTGATGCTAATAATCCTTCTCCAGATGCTATCACCATTAAACAGACTGGCTCTGGTGACGTCTCTTACATTATCGGTGGTGGAGCATTCCATGCCGAAGACAAGATTGTTCAACACAACGGCGCTGGCACCGTCCAAATCAAGAACTTTTACGCCAACGACTTCGGGAAGTACGTATTCTCTCCTTCCCTCCCTTCCACTTCGGATATTCCAACAGTGCATTTTCCTCAGACTTTATCGATCCTGTGGGAACTGCTCGAAGAGCTACGCACGACACGTCGTCCTTGATAATGTTGCGATGATTGGTGGTTCCTCCGGTGTCGGGATAAACGAGGCAAGTTTGCTCAAGCTGCGTTTAATGTTATCTAACCTGAGACCCTTTTCGCCACCCTGCAGAACTTCGGTGACACGGCCACTATAACAAGCGTCTGCACCAACGGCAAACCTTCCGCGGCTAATGTGTGCTGTCGCTACAAAGGCACCACCCCTGGAAACGAACCTGACAAGATTGGATGGTACGTTTTGGGTCCTTTCAACTTGATTCCAGAAGCCTGAATTACGTGTTATTATTTAGCGGTCCGAGTGGGAATGTATGCAACTACTCCACTTCCAGCGTCACGACCTGTTAAGCTATTTGCATTCCTTGTATCTGATGATTGAAATGCAAGCTTGCTTTTTTAATTTTGATGATCCTATCTATTTCAAACGTCGACCAAATTGTCCATGGGTTGTATACCCCGGCATCAAACCCGAGAACTATTAGAGTTCATGCTCCGTGGCCTTCAAAGCAGGCCTCAAGTTTTCTGTCAAACTCGAGTCAAGAGTCCTTTCAGAGTGAGCATGGCATGTAGTCGGGATGTATTTGGCCTAGTAGACAAGTCGACAAGAGGTCCAGGCGGCGTTACGAAAGGAGGGTCAAGGCCATGCAGTCATAAATACAAGGCGGCCCCGGTGTGGAGGAAAAATTTCCCTGATAAAAGAGGAAATGGACGAGACAAGTGTAACAGAACTCCGAACACACATGCTGATGATACCTTATGCTGCGGTCGGGTGATTGTTGCTCACGGGCGGTCCGGTTTCAAACCCACCAATGTGTCCAAATGGCGGCTTTCAATGAGACGGTAGAATGCTGTCCCGCGTTGGGACCAACCGCAATCGTCGCCGAGGTTGACCTCGGGGAAAAGATATTCATGCACTCGGGACGAACGGTAAGAGAAGCGTTAGTTCCGTCTTAGTTCCGTTGGGATTTGCCGTCACATTCGACCTACTCCTTGCTAAGAAACTAGTTGCGGTTCGCATGTCAATCCACAAGCTCGATCAACATACAATTGATATGACTTGATGCTGCTCAAATGCTGTCGTCAATGTACAATAGCGGGAAGGGGACCATAACGGCTCTGAACGCGGCTACCCTCTCCGTTTCCTGGTACCGCCAATCAGTCTGACTAGGGGATTTAATATATGGACGCAATTAATATTAAGCAAACGGGGTCAACGATGTCCTGTATGTTGCTGGAGGTGGTGCTTTCCGAGTAGAAGACAAGACCGTTCAAATCAGCCAACTCACCGGAAAGCTCTTTCTGTCTTGCGTAAGCTGCTTCAAGAGCTATACTCGCTGCGTGATGACTGGTAACATTGTCCTGATTTACCGGTTGGTGTCGACGAAGTAAAATAGCAAGCCCTCTGTTGGTAGAATGAAATGAGAGGGACCGGGGCGATAACGAGGATCGTTATAGTATACATGTTGTTATTGTTATCGAGGCTAGCACGGTTGTTACTCATATAAAGGGGCCCAGCAAGATTCGCAGGTAGCTCTCGAGCTTTCCGAGCGGTTGAACTCCCGGCCCGTCCACTTGCCTTTCGTTTAGCGGCTCGAGCGGCAGCATTTGTAGCTACTCGACATCCGAGATTAAGACTTGCTAAGACCATAAAGAATGTAAAAGGATGTATCTTCAGCACGCACGCTGTCTTTTCTTTGCGCATGCCCGAATTATTGGGGGCCACTGGTTGAACATGAGGGAAGGTTCATTTTTCTATATTCCGCCCGCTGCACCTGATGAAGTCATGAGGACTACCTCAAACACCTGTTTCAACCTCTCGACTGTTCCATTACCTGCATATCAAACATTTGCACCGGGCCGCGATACTCTCGAAGAGACGCGTGCGATTGCCAGGAGCCGAATCGTTTGGCCGCTGAACCTTTTCGAAGTAAAGCGGCGGGTAAGGTAAATTCTGTGTAATAGCAGAGTTACGGATCAGCTGAGAGATTTCTGTGGCCTTCTCGCAGCCGAGACCGTTTTTTTCTCGCGGACCCTAAAGTTTGGCGCATCGAAGTGAAGCCGTCCAGCTCTCTTCCTAAAGAACCGAGAAATAACTTCAACAGACCCGCAGCGCGTGAAACCTGCCCATTGGCTTACTCCGGCCCGCGACGAAGGGCTGCACGACCATAAAGTTATTTGCACTGCTGGACCGTCACCCGAACAATCTGCTGAGCTGGGTCAGTGAATCCCGCAACTGAGGTTTGTGGTAGGCAATACGCTATCACATCTATTGATTATTAACAGCCCAAAGGGTATTTGGTTAACGGGAGGGAACGGATGGTTAAGGTCGAGCCCAAAACCTGGAAAATTAAACGCCGGCTGCCACTTACCGTTCTCGTCAACGTCGAGTGATGAGGTTGTTTTGTGTGCCCAATGTGTCATAAAATATGCATAGTATTTTCTTGATCACTAATGGTAACCATGGTCAAGGCCGGATTGGATCCGGTAAAAACGGGAGCGGGCGGGACGATCGGTAGACGGAGAAGCTCAAAGTGCGCGTGAACTGCGTTCGAATGTACCGCGTCTTCGAACCCTTCCACTGCCAAGACACCAGCCTCGGCCTTCCGACTGGGCACACCCAATCAGACCCAAAATAGAGTAAGGCTTGGCACTGTTCGTTCTCTGTCGTCAAGTGGTAGTCAAGGCCCGTGGCGGCCCGCTCGAATAGCCGCAGTCATCAATGATCTGTATAAAAGGCATTGGCTCAGACCTTGTAAGTCGCTCTAAACCAACAAAACACAGTTTTCACTAAGATGAAACTCGCGATCGCATTCTCAACTCTTGCTTTCATTGGTGGTGTGCTGGTACGCCGATCGAGCCTCCCGATCGGTTAAAGACGCTCAGACTGACATAACCTGCTGCATTAGGGCGCCTACCCCTCTGGTGTTACAACCAAGCTTCCCTCTTCTAGCGGCTACGTCGCACTTCCGACTGCTTCTGTTATTACGAGCTCATTTGATGGTGGCATGAAGCGTTACGACCGAGCAGGGAGCTCTGGAGCGTGCCAAGGGCAAACCGAAACCGGGGAGGCAGACGCCGTTTTCATTTTGGAGTCTGGTGCTACGATCCAAAATGTTATCATCGGTGCGGACCAAGCTGAAGGTATTCACTGTCGTGGACCTTGTACCGTCAAGAACGTCTGGTGGGCGGATGTTTGTGAAGGTGGGCTCTTCGACGCCTGTCAAGGAAGTGGATCTGGTGCTAAGCATCCTTCTCTAGATGCTATCACCATTAAACAGACTGGCTCTGGTGACGTCTCTTACATTATCGGTGGTGGGGCATTCCATGCCGAAGACAAGATTGTTCAACACAACGGCGCTGGCACTGTCAATATCAAGAACTTCTACGCCAACGACTTTGGGAAGTGCGTATCCTTTCTTTTTCCTCCCTTCCTCTTCAGATACTCACCCAGCGTTCTTTTCCTCAGACTTTATCGCTCCTGCGGAAACTGCTCGAAGAGCTACGCACGACACGTCATCATTGATAGTGTTGCGATGATTGGTGGTTCTACCGGTGTCGGGGTAAACGAGGTCAAGTCTGCTCAAACTGCGTTTAAAATATTACGTGTACCTGAGACCCTTTTTCGCAAATCTCGCAGAACTTTGGCGACACGGCCACTATAACAAAGGTCTGCACCAACGGCAAACCTTCCACGACTAACGTGTGCTGCCGTTACACGGGCACCACCCCTGGAAACGAGCCTCCCAAGATTGGATGGTACGTTTGGGCGGTTTCAACTTCATTCCAAAAGCCTGACTTACGTGCTATTATTTAGCGGTCCGAGTGGGAATGTATGCAACTACTCCACTTCCAGCATCACGACCTGTTAAGCTATTTGCATTCCTTGTATCTGATAATTGGAATGCAAGCTCGTTTTACCTTTGGTGATCCCATCCGTTTTGAACGCCGAACGGCTCATCAAAATTGTCCATGGGTTGTATACCCCGGCATCAAACCCGAGAAGTATTAAAGTTCATGCTCTGGATGTATTTGGCCCAGTACACAAGCCTACAAGGGGCCCAGGGGCGTTACGCAAGGAGGTCAAGACCATGCAGTCATAAATACAGGGTGGCCCCGGTGTAGAGGCAAAATTTGCCTGATAAAATAGGAAATGGATGAGACAGGTGTAACAGAACTCCGGACACACATGCTGATGATACCTTATGCTGCGGTCGGGTGATTGTTGCTCACGGGCGGTCCGGTTTCAAACCCACCAATGTGTCCAAATGGCGGCTTTCAATGAGACGGTAGAATGCTGTCCCGCGTTGGGACCAACCGCAATCGTCGCCGAGGTTGACCTCGGGGAAAAGATATTCATGCACTCGGGACGAACGGTAAGAGAAGCGTTAGTTCCGTCTTAGTTCCGTTGGGATTTGCCGTCACATTCGACCTACTCCTTGCTAAGAAACTAGTTGCGGTTCGCATGTCAATCCACAAGCTCGATCAACATACAATTGATATGACTTGATGCTGCTCAAATGCTGTCGTCAATGTACAATAGCGGGAAGGGGACTATAACGGCTCTGGAGGGGGCTACCCTCTCCGTTTCCTGATACCGCCAATCAATCTGACTAAAGGATTTAATATATGGACACTATAAATACTAAGTAAACAGGGTCAATGATGTCCTGTATGCTGTTGGAGGTGGTGCTTTCCAGGCAGAAGACAAGACCGTTCAGCGCAATGGTGCCAGGACCGTTAAAATCAGCCAACTCCCCAAAAAGCTCTTTCTGCCTTGCGTAAGCTGCTTCAGGAGCTATACTCACCGTGTGATAATTGGTAACGTGTGATTATTGGTAACGCTGTCCTGATTTGCCGGTTGGTGTCGACGAGGTAAAACAGCCAGCCCTCTATGGGCAGAATGAAATGGGAGGGGACCGGGGCGATAACGAGGATCTTTATACCATACATGTCGTTATTGTTATCGTAGGCTAGCACGGTTGTTACTCATAGTATGTAGGTATAAATGTAAATACACGATGATGGAGGTCACACGGTAACAATAACATATGGAAACTGTATGCTATGCTACGGGTGTCCAGCAACATCAATAAAAGGTAGCGCTATAGTTACTAAACCGAATCTGTCAACACGCTCTGCTGAAAATGTGCACTGCAGGTATAAAGATACTCCCCCCCAAAGGGGCCCGGCAAGATTGGCAGTTGGCTATCGAGCTTTCCGAGGTGTTGAGCTCCCGGCCCGTCCACTTGCCTTGCGTTTAGCGGCTCGAGCGGCAGCATTTGTAGAGAGTCGGCATCCGAGGTTAAGACTTGCCAAGACCATGACGAATGTAAAATTATGTATCCTCAGCGCGCACGCCGTCTTTTCTTTGCGCATGTCCGAATTATTGGTGGCCACTGCCAGTGGTTGACCATGGGGGAAGGTTCATTTTTCTATATTCCGCTCGCTGCACCTTGTGGAGTCATGAGAACTATTTCAAAAACCTGTTTCAACTTCTTGACTGTTCCATTACCCTGCATATCAAACATTTGGGGTCGCGATACCCGCGAAGAGACGCGTGCGATTGCCAGGAGCCGAATCGTTTGACCGCTGAGCATTTTCGAAGTAAAGCGGCGGGCAAGGTGTAATAGCAGAGTTACGGATCAGCTGAGAGATTCTTGTGGCCTTCTCGCCTTGGCAGTGCCAAGACCCACTTTTTTCTCGCAGACCCTAAAGTTTGGCGCATCGAAGTGAAGCCGTCACAGCTCTCTTCCTAAAGTACCGAGAAGTAGCTTCAACAGACCCGCAATGCGTGAAACCTGCCCATTGGCTTATTCCGGGCCGCGACGAAGGGTTGCACGACCCACAGATGGACCATCACCCGAACAATCTGCTGAGCGGGTCAGTGAATGCCGCAACTGAGGTTTGTGGTAGGCAATAAGCTATCACATGGATTGATTACTAACAGCCCATGTGGTATTTGGTTAATGGGAGGGAACGGATGGTTAGGGCCGAGCCCAAAACCTGCAAATTAAACGCCGGCTGCGAACTTACCGTTCTCGTCAATGTCGAGTGCTAAACGTGTCATAAGAATATGGATAGTATTTCCTTAATTACTAATGGTAATCAAGGTCAAGGTCGGGTTGGATCCGGTAAAAACGGGAGCAGGCGGGACGATCGGTCGATGGAGAAGCTCAAAGTGCGCGTGAACTCCTTCGAATTTACCGGGTCTTAGAACCCTTCCACTGCCAAGAAACCAACCTCGGCCTTCCGATTGCTCAGATCCAATCAGACCAAATAGAGTATGGCTTGGCACTGTTCGGTCTCCGTCGTCGAGTGGTCGTCAAGGCCCGTGGCGGCCCGCTCGAACAGCCCGCAGTCATCAATGATCTATATAAAAGGCACTGGCTCAGACCTTGTAAGTCACTCTAAACTAACGAAACACAGTTTTCACCAACATGAAACTCGCGATCGCATTCTCAACTCTTGCTTTCATTGGTGGTGTACTGGTACGCTGACCGAGCCTCCCCATCGGTTGAAGACGCTCAGACTGACATAACCTGCTGCATTAGGGCGCCTACCCCTCTGGTGTTACAACCAAGCTTCCCTCTTCTAGCGGCTACGTCGCACTTCCGACTGCTTCTGTTATTAAGAGCTCATTTGATGGTGGCATGAAGCGTTACGACCGAGCAGGGAGCTCTGGAGCGTGCCAAGGGCAAACCGAAACCGGGGAGGCAGACGCCGTTTTCATTTTGGAGTCTGGTGCTACGATCCAAAATGTTATCATCGGTGCGGACCAAGCTGAAGGTATTCACTGTCGTGGACCTTGTACCGTCAAGAACGTCTGGTGGGCGGATGTTTGTGAAGGTGGGCTCTTCGACGCATGTCAAGGAAGTGGATCTGGTGCTAAGCATCCTTCTCTAGATGCTATCACCATTAAACAGACTGGCTCTGGTGACGTCTCTTACATTATTGGTGGTGGAGCATTCCATGCCGAAGACAAGATTATTCAACACAACGGCGCTGGCACTGTGAATGTCAAGAACTTCTACGCCAACGACTTCGGGAAGTGCGTATTCCTTCCTTTCCTCCCTTCGGTTTTGGATACTCAACAGCGTTCTTTCCTCAGATTTTATCGTTCCTGCGGAAACTGCTCGAAGAGCTACGCACGACACGTCATCATTGATAGTGTTGCGATGATTGGTGGTTCTGCCGGTGTCGGGATAAACGAGGCAAGTCTGCCCAAACTGCGTTTAATATTACGTGACCTGAGACCCTTTTCGCTATCTCGCAGAACTTTGGCGACACGGCCACTATAACAAAGGTCTGCACAAACGGCAAACCTTCCACGACTAACGTGTGCTGCCGCTACACGGGCACCACCCCTGGAAACGAGCCTCCCAAGATTGGATGGTACGTTTTGGGCGCTTTCAAATTCATTCTAGACGTCCTAATTAATTCTTACTATTTAGCGGTCCGAGTGGGAATGTATGCAACTACTCCACTTCCAGCATCACGACCTGTTAAACTATTTGCATTCCTTGTATCTGATAATTGGAATGCAGTCTAGTTAATTGGCTTTGGTGATCCCATCTGTTTCGAACGCCGACCCGCGCATCAAAGCTGTCCATACGTTGTATAACTACCTCGGCATCAAAACCCGAGAACTATGAACGCCCATGCTCCGTGGCCTTCAAAGAAGGCATTAAGTTTATGTCAAACTCGTGTGAAGAGTCCTTTTAGAGTGAGAATGGCATGCAATCGGAATATATTGAGCTCGGTACACAAGCCTACAGGAGGTCCAAGGGCATTACAAAAGCAGGTCATGGGCATGCAGCCATAAATACAGGGTGGCCCCCGTATAGGGGCAAAATTTGCAAGATCCCTGATATTGTAACAGAGGGAGTGAATAGGACAGGTGTAACATAACTCCGAACAGACATACCGAGGATCTTTTATGCTGAAACGGCAGAGGATGACATAGCCCCGCCTGAATCCAATTGCGGAGATCTTAGGACGGAATCTAACGGTGTTCTAGAACGCAGGCTAGCACTGAGAGTTATTTCGAACGAGGGCCCGACATTCCTGAGAACAAGGTTAGCTTGTAAGCATTTCGAGTGCCGTGGACGATGCTTTTACTCACTCGTTTAATGCCGCAAGTGCAGCACTCGCGCTACTACGAACGAGGGAAGTCATGCCATCGTCTTTTTCCAACTTCTCAAGGGTGAGACTGATATCCGACGGGACGGCCTTCATATCTTTAGCCCGCATCTGCTCAAAACAGCGAGTAAGACCTATACACGCATCAGATATTTCCCTGCATTTTGTCCGATACTCGACATCCTCTTCAGCTCCGACGCTTTGCTTTAGAATCTCATGGAAAAATGAGAGGCAGCCACTGTGGATCAAAATGCTGAGCATAAACGGCCAGTACCGGTCCTTGAGGGTTGAATGGTCGACAATCAGGGAGAGAAGCGGTTCGAGTACCTCGGTTTTGTTGGTGATGGCGAGGGCCTTTGATACTACGCGTACGACCAGTTCGGATGGGGCAAACGACAGGATGTGGTAGGCTTCATCATGCGGGCAGAATCCGACAATGTCAAGAGATTTCTGCATGGTGACACCGTCAACGTTAATAGAGAGAGCTCCAATAGGCGCAAACGTAGGTCCGCTTACCGCTTTCTCTTCGTGATCATGCTGCCAGGTAGTCTGCCAGAGCATGACGTCAGCACACGTGCTTGCGACTTTTTCCAAGTGCTTCCAGCGAGGGACTTCATCAAGGTCAACGCTCGCAAAGTCGTGAATAACTCGCAGCGCCATGCAACGAACCATCGCGTCCGCTTCGTCGTCTTCGAGATATTGAACGATATCGGAAACTGCAAGATCTTGCATCAACCATTCCTCTTCAGGCATCTCTGGTGTTTCTGATTCTGCTTCAACTCGCTCGAGAAGCCGCTTATAACTTCTCAATATGGTCGACACCAGTTGCAAAGCCGCCGTGCGTCGTGCCCCATCCATCCCGCTCCGCTCGCCCCGTCTCCTTAAGTCCTTGTTCTTGAGCAGATGGGTAATACTCTGGGCGACGTAGCGAAGCGGATCCTTTTGCATGTCGTCCAATGTGTGAATTTTGGCCAGAGTCGCTTCGACTAATCTGAATGCGTGGATTGACGCCACCGAGTCTGCGCCTGACTTGGAGATGATATTGCAGGCGTGGTCTAGAACGGGTGGTATCAATATGCCTTGTGGGGAATTGGGCTGGACGGTCATAGGTTGGAGCATGGGTGAGGTGAAAGCGGACACTGGCCGACTTTTGCGGAGGACGTGTCTCAGAGCAACAGTTCCATCCACTAAAGGAGAAAAAATTGCTGGCATGATAGTCCCGACATTGTAGTTATCGAGGAGGGCATCGATGACTCGTGCGCATGGGGACTTGGGATCAAGCACACCGTCGGCATGGGTGATCAGCTCAGCCACACGAACAACTGCCCTGAGCAGAGGAGGGTACGATACCAGGCTATGCAGCCAGTCTCGAGGAATTTCGCCTGCATCACTAAGGTCGAGAAGCTCGGCCAGGATGATCTCGGAGTCCTCAGGGTTGGAGAAAAAGAGGAGGTGCTCTGCCGCGGACGCGGGGAACTGGACGCGCACACCATAGGGTGTCAGGTACTCCAAATCCGCTTTGATACGCATGGCAGAGCTGAACTGCCAAGCCTGCGAGATGGGAGTAAATTTAAGAGAATGTGTTGCCCCCGACGGAGCTTGTTCTGGTTCTTCTATGACGTCTAGGGCAGGCATGGGGATTTGGGCTTCGCGCATGGGCGTGTATGGAGAGAGATACTCCAAATGATATCCCGGGGATGGAGAAGCGAAACACTCTCGAATCATTGACTGATTCTGTGAGCGCCTGACGGACTTGTTTCCGCGTCGCATATGGTCCGAGAGTCGGACTGGCGGAGATGCTACGGAGGATGAGGAAGTGAAAGTGACGGTCGGGACAGGCCCTGCATATGGCTTAAGGGCTGATGCTGAGGCATTTTGGTTATTTGGATCGGTAAGAGTTTCCGTGGCGGGAGCCTGCATGTGTTCTGACGTGCCTGCTGGACCTATCAATATGGCTGAGCGGACTCTCCACAACGTGTGGGTAACCTGCCTAACCTACCAGCTGGGGCAGATCCTGGCAACTTCGAACCATCGTGATCTGGTGATGATGGTAGGTCCTTTGCTGCTATATAGGGGGTTTTGGACCCGTTCGTTGCGGCAGGTTGATCTTTGCTCGGCGCTGGCGGCGGGGTGTCTTCAATTTCTTCCAATGTAACTCTAACTCTACGAGGCGAACCGTCCGCGTTCGGTTTCGATAAGCTGTTGATAGGCGGTCGATCGATGTCGGACATAGTGGATAGGGCGGTAGTGGGTTTCCGGTGGTGATGGTTGATCCGTCTGCAAGGGACCGCAGAGCCTTCGAACTGACTCTGCCACGTTGAGAGCCCAATTTCAGAGACTGGGCGCTTATCTTGAGGAGCTGATGCATGTTTATGCACGCTTTCACAGTTGGTCAACGAGCAACTTTATGCATTTACCGACGCGTCGCTTAAGAGGCTGCCGTAGAAGGTGGCGGTCGAGTCCAGAGTGAAATTGTTATTCCCCGTTCGACGTGGGATGTTGGGGACCACCGCGGTCAACACAGGCCCAACTTAACGCGGCTACTAAAACATCGTGTAAAGGATCTTGAAAGAGAAGCGCACCGGGGCGACCGCAGGAGAACGTGATGTAAATTCTCAACAACACGCGGCTAAAATGTGGGTTCATTTCAAAAGCATTGACGGTGTTGCAATATGAAGAGGAAGTCACGGTCCGAACCTTTATCATCGCCGAGTGCAAGGTTCCTCAATCGTCCAAATACGGCACTACAGAATCTATGAAGCGTACACTATGTTACAGATAACGTCTCTATGCCGTGCTTTAGTTGCGCGAGTGACAGAGCTGAACGGGTTAAAAAGACATCATCAGGCTAGGGGTCGCCCAGAATTCGAACAGGATGACGAATAATGTGGCTTAAAAATGAGACATATGAAAACTCGGGGCACAACCCGGTTATTTGAGGATAGAGGGCTTTTGGAGAGCGAGGAGATAAATTGAGAAAGAGCGGAGAGGGCAGCCCTGGTGGTGAGGTGGACAGACGCCAGCTTATATTGGTTGTGGAAAGAAGGTTGGGAGGGTCTTTTAAGGCTTCGAAGCTCTTAACAGTGACTATTCTTGAGTCGTCGTGGCCTCGGTGGAGAGAGAGAGGTGTGATCCTGGATATACGGAGCCATTAATTACGTAGGTATTCAATAGGCCGGACTCCTCGTTAACTCACTTTATTAGAGCACGAAGTGCTTCGGACGCGCACTCGCAAAGGTTCACTGGAAACCTAGTATCGACGGCCACTGAAGCCAGAGTGGTACCCGTGTCGGGAGGAATCATGTCGGTATCTTTCGCTCTCATCTGCTCGAAACATCGCGTCATGCCAATACAAGCATCCGCTTTTGCTCTGCATGCTGTTCGACAAAGGATGTACTCGTCGTCTAGCGGCGTTTTTAAGATTTCGAGGAAGAAGGCAAAGCAGCCGCTGCGAATCAGCATGGAGAGCATAAACGGCCAGTAGTGGTCCTTGAGGGTGGAGTGATCGACGATCATCGAGAGGAGAGGCTCCAGACTCGCTCCTTTGTCGCCCGTTGAGAGAGCTTTCGACAAGGCATCGATGATGGACGACGGAGGCGCAAACGACATTATGCGATAAGCATCATCGTGAGGGCAGAACCTGACGATATCGAGCGATTTCTGAAGGAAAAAAACGTCATTAGATTGGAACCTTTGCGTTCGCACATAGGTGTCATATGATCAGGATAACTCACTGCTCTGGTGTCAAGCCCATGCTGCCACTTCGTTCTCCACAAGATTACTTCGGAACACAACTCCATTAGCTCCGATAATTGCTTCCACTCTGAAACTGCCTCGGGGACCACGTCCGCGAAGCAACGGAGAACTTGGAGGCCCATGCATCGCACCAGTGGATCCCCTCTGTCCTTCTGAACATAGCCGAAGACCTGAGACATGTTGAAATCCCGAACCAGCCACCCTTCCTCTGGCACCATCGGGGCACCCGAGTCTGCTTCAACGCGTTCAACAAGGGACTTGTACGTCCTCAGCAATGAGGCTACTAGCTGCAGGGAGGCGGTGCAACACGCCAGATGGAGCTCGAGAATATTCTCGTCCACTGGATCATCATTTTGCAGGAAATCGACAACCACACACATGACGTCCTGGATGGCTTGGCATTGCAGTTCCCCGAGAGTGTGGACCCCGGGCAAGACCGACTCTACGAGCCTTATGGCGTGGACTGAAGGTACGGAAACCACTCCCAGGCGGTTGATTATCTGAAACGCGTAATTGATGACTGGCTCCGTCGCGATGGCTCCGCCATGCGCGGGAGGACGCGACCATTGACCGTTAGGTCGGGGTGCGGCACGGCCTTTGCGGATGAGATACCTCATCCCTGCCGCCGCATGACCGTCCGGGTTATAAGAGGCGCTGAGAATATGCTGAGCTGGAAACCTTTCGAGGAGGAGGTCGATGATTCGGGCGCACTGGGATCGGGGGTTTAATACCGCGGTTGGGGACGTAACCTCGTCGGCTAGCCGAAAGAGCCCGTGGAGCAAGGGAGGGCAGAAGCCAAGACTTGTGATCCAGCTTGGATCAACCGTACCGGAGCGAGTGTCGCTGACAAGCGTGGCGAGGATACTTTCGGCTTCCTGTGCGTCTGTAAAGAACAGCAGGCGGTCGGCTGCTTGGGCAGGGAAGGGGATCGTGTAGCCGCGGTGATCATCCGAGTCGTTCGGCGGTTCTCCGTCAGTGCCAAGGGGCACATCCTGCTTGAGAGCGTCCGGCTCTTTGATAGGTTCCGAGTCGCCCGTCTCATCAGAGGCTCTTGGCTGGCTCGCGTCGCTTCCCGCTCGCGACCGCCCTTGCCCGACCGACCTGAACGGTGTGGTCGGCGTATTCTGGGCGCTTCGTGACGGAGTGGAAGGAGTCCACAGTAGCGTTTCGCTGCTGCTCATTGTGCCCGGTGAGCTGCTACCACTGCTGCTGAAGCTTTCCACTATCAGCGACTGTCCCATGGAATGGAATGAGGACTGCCTGCCTCGGCGTATCCATTCGGAAACTCGATAGAGAGGAGGGGAAGGCATAGAAGACAATTGACCTCCGGAGAGACCGAAACATCCGAACTGTTGAGTGGAGAGGATTTGGGCGGCGGCTAAATTTCCGAACATTCATCAGATCAGTTGCCCCGACCAAATCAGGAGCTAGAGGACTTACCAAGCAGAATACTATTGGTTTCATCTTGTCCCAGAACAACAGGAATGGGACGAATCGGCTGCAGTGATCGTAGGTCGGTCGTGCGTATTTGAAGCGCGGTGTTCTTAGGGAGAGGTTGCAGGTTGGAGGTCGTTGCCACCCCAGCTTTGGTTGGCCCGTCCCCTTCCGAAGGTATCCCATTAATTTGAACAAGTGGTTGCTCCATCTAGCGGATACGGAGAGTGGTGGAGGCGCTTGAACGTGGTGGTTTCGTGCCTCTGGGAATGCGGCTTGGGCCTCCTGGCCGAGGCCAGGGTTCCTCTTCGGCGGTGGCGTTCCATTCAACGTGGGAAGTTCAGAATTTCTATATCTAAATCTCGACCACACCCACTCCTCCACATCCAGAACTACACAATCTACCATGGCCCGGCACTCCAAAAACAACACATCCAACAGCGTCTTCAGCTACGCCGAGTACAAAAAGCTCGACTACGGGACTAAAAAACAGCGTCTCGGAGTCGACTCTATGAAAGACCGACTTTCCTGTGCACTTTGCTTGCAGCGCGCTCGAGACCCCGTCGCCTGTTCCGAGGGGCATTTGTACTGCAAAGAGTGCATATACACGGACTTGTTGGAGCAGAAGAAGGAGATTAAGAGGCAGCAGGTCAAGTTGGAGGCGATGGCGAAGGAGGAGGAGGAGGAGAAGGAGCGGAGAAAGGTCGCTGCGAGGGAGAGGGTGTTGAAGGATTTTGAAGAGAGGCAGTTGGGACTTGGTACGAAGAAGACGATTGGGGATAGGGTTGCTGCTGAGAAGGAGGATAAGAAGGGCAAGGGCGTTGAAGGTTCGTCTCTAGATGCTTGCGAGCGCTCTGGGAGCTTGTTGAGCTGACCACGTCGGTGGTCCCAACCACTTGTTTCTATCGAAAACTTGCCAGACCCCACCCGCGGCACGAAACGGAAATTCGATTTCGACCAAGACGAAGTGGACATCGCCACTCGTGAAGCTGAAGAAGCCGCCCTCCGCCAAATCGAGAAGGAGCAAGCTGAATCTCGTCGAGCGAAATTACCCGCATTTTGGCTTCCGTCATTAACGCCCGAGAGCTCCGTGGGGCCTTTGAAGGACATCAAGCTGCAGACGTTGTGTCATGCTTCGAGTCCGGCTCATGTGTTAACGTTCGTGGTTTTGCGGTATCGACCAGCGTTTTGTGGTGCAGCGCTGACGAAACACCCATTTCTATAGGTTGAAATCGCTTGTACCTGTGATCTTCAGTTTCGCTTCATCTTCTTCGCAACCCTCGTCCTCCTCCGCATCGACACCTGCCTCATCTTCAACCGCACCGCCGGCAAGTGGTAGCTCGGACTCCCGAGAAGCAATATGTCCTTCGTGCAAGAAGGGCATATCAAACTCAGTTATCGCCTTCTGTGAGTCCTTATCTTCCATTTATACCTTCCGCGTCTGTTCCCTTCGAGCAACAAACTGAATGGTTCCCATTTCCCTTGCTCAGTAATACGCTCATGCTCCCACGTCGTTTGTAAAACTTGCACGGATACCCTCGTCAGACCGTCTCATCAATGCATAGCCTGTGACAAAAAGGCGAAGGACAAAGACATTGTGGAGTTACAGAGAGAAGGAACTGGATACGCCGCTGGTGGAAGAGCGGAGACTTCGAGAACAGGGGTGGCGTTCCAGGGTTGAGTGGCGTTTGCTTGTACGTGGTGTCATAGTCGAACAAAGACAAATTGTTGTTGAGCTTTTGTGTTCTTACTCTTAGGCAACGGACTGGCAACGGTTGTAAGGCAAAGTCTGGTCAACGCTCGGCAGCCGAACAAAGCGGCAACACTCGGCAGAGGCGTCAACGCCGCAGCCGGCAATCTACGGCAGGGCTTGAGCCGTTTAGCATATTCTGACTTATGTACTTTCTCAGATGAGACCATTCTTTACGCTCCAATTACTATTACAAGACCGACACAGCATTGTTTGCTGCGTCAGGCGTTGTTTTCATTCGTTAGGCAATAATACCTCGAGCTCAGGGACTGCGCCGGGCACATCCCCGAACCTTCCCGAAGGAAAATTCGTATCGCATTTCAGAACTCACTTGCGCTTTTTATTTTTGGCGCCATGTTTCAGAGATGTCGTAGTCGTGGCGGTGTACATTTGCTTGTGCGTCGACCTGTCAACGGGACTGAGCACGGGCGGCGCAAAGGGCCGGCAAATCAGGTGACGTAAACAAAAGCCTCGCTGGTCAAAGCTTTAAATACTCCCACCCATCCGCGATCCTTTCCCTCCATCCCCTCCTCTCCGCAGCTCTACTACCTCCCACCTTTCACACTTCTCGTCGCATTCAAAGCCAATGGCCAAAAAATCGTCAAGTAACACATCCTCAGACAAACCAAGGAAACGAGATCGCTTCGTCGACTTTATCCGCCGCCACACACCTCACTTCCACGTCCCTCACCACCACCACAACGAACCTCCCCGAGTCGATCCTACGATCCTGTACACTGAATCACCTAGGGGGTCGTTGGAGGAGCATCGAAGCGATCCGATCCGCTCTCCCGCCCAATCTCCTGTCAATGCCGACGCTGCCGGACTTGGCCGGATTGGTGGAGATCCGATGAGGTCATAACGTCTCTCGTTGTCTGCCAAAGGTGAGCAAATAGGTTCTCTCCAAAAAGCTTTGAAGTCCAATTTCTAACCAGCAACGATTCCTAGACAAAAAGTGACGGGCACGATCACCGTCTTGCACGTGTCTCGACAGCGCCCCTGTTCGGGAGGGTTGTAAGGCACATTTGGGTCTTGGCATCACGGCAGTCCCCCATCGCCCCCGACCACACCTCAAGCTCATGCTTGATGTACATTCATACGAACACTCACGGGGGCGTCATTTGTTGTATTAGTATCCTATCATATTACCATGCCATTACTTGTAAAACACTTTAATCACTTTTGTACAAAACAAATCATGGGGTTTTGACTACATAAAGACTTTTTTTTATACGTTCATATTTACAACTACGACGATCCAGAGGGCGACTGGCTAGCGTAGATGAGGCCCAAGCCAACATCGTGTCCGCCAAAGTCCGCAGCCGCAGTCGAAGTCGCAGTCGCGGTCGCGGTGTTCATCCCCGCGCTGTCGATCGGCTGTGAACTCTGCCCGAACGACTCGGAACCTTGGCTCGGCGTCATAAGCATCAACTGCTCAGGCGAGAGGTCCTCCGCGTCCGCCTCGAGCTTCATCAGGACCGGTACCAACGCGTACCGGTGGTCCTCAGACGTCCACGACTCTGCAGCCTGCTGGTGGTGCTGGTGCTGGTGCCCGAAACCGTACTCGTATGGAGAAGAAGCGTACTGCACGCCGATGTCGGTCGGTGTGAACGACGACGTGTAACATCCGGTTTCGGGGGACCATGATTGGAGGTCTTGGTTCGGCTGGTGAGTTTGTGGAAGGCAATCCTCCGACCCGGATGGGGTTTCGTAGTTTGCGAATGCATCGGTTCCGTTCATCGACCCGAAGGGAGGCGGAGTGTTCTGGTGCGACTGCGGCTGCTGCTGCTGGTACTCGACGTCCGGCTCAGAAGCTGGAGGATGCACTACCTCCTCGTGCCCTGCACCGCTATAGCTGGCATCATAGCGGGGAACGACAGGCGGCTTGTCGGTCACCATCCCCACTCCCTCGTTCGTCCTATCAAATATCCGCGCCTTGACCACCTTCCTATTCACCCTCCGATCTGCTCGCCGAGTAGTAGTAGAACAAAGGGTCGAAACAACACCAGCACCGAACGCAAGCGGACCACCACGCGCTTCCCATCGTCGGCACGCTTCGTCCCATTTACTCCGTTCCTGTACCGGAGCTGACGCCGCCGCCGTGACTGGGGGGCGAGGAACGTGGGCTACCGCAGCGTGCACATGGGATGCGGATGCGGGTGGATGGGCGAGGAAATCGTCGCGCTGGTATGACGGCGGGGTGGAGTGCGTCGTCGATACGTCTGGAGCGGAACGTGCTGAGGGCGAAGGTGGCTTGGCTGGGGGAGGAAGTTGAGTTGGGCCCGAAGTGAGCCAGCCGTCGTGCTGTTGGGTTTGGAGGTACGCAGTGAGGCCGGCCCAGGTATCCAAATGCCGGGGAGGATAGACCGACTCCACGCCCAGCTCCACGTAACGGTAAGCTTGATTCAGCTGGGATGGAGAAGAAGGTTGGCTGATAGACATCTTCCTTCCATATCCACGTCGCTTCGAAGCTTCCTGATAAGTGGCTAGGCTGATCATCTCTCCGCGAAGCCAACCAGCCCATCTCGGCTCTTGTTGTCTATCCTCTTTGCCATCGTGCCCGGACCCAGGGTGCGATTGGCCCTGCCGCTGGTTGAGGGACGTCCTCCCAAATTGCTCGTCATCCAATGTGTGGATTGGGATTGCCTGGAGGAGGTCATAAAAGGCGTCACCTGCCGGGCCAGGGATGGTGGGTGGGTGCGGTTGGACGGAGAGATGCGGCGAATGGGGGAGCGAAAGGGGGACGTGAGGGATGGGAGAGTCGAAAGGAGAACCTCCAGCGTGCAAGCCAGCCGACAGTACGTTCTCGGTGCTGGATACATCGAGTTGAGCGCCATTTCCCGACATCCCACTAGTCCCGCTCGACGCCGACGACTTGGCCTGAACAGCCCACCGCTTCCGATACCGCTCCCCAGCATCCTCGTACACCTTGGCAGTCAATTCCGGGCGATGAGGTGGGGGTAATAGGCCAGAAGATGAAGCGAATATGTCGATAGGCACGTCTTGGAAGATGTCGTAGTTGACCTCGGGTTCGAGCGGGCGGTCGTAGTCTTCGTCGACGACGCGGTGGACCGGCGGGAAGCAGGTTGAGGCGGTGAATGGAGAGGTGCTAGTGGAGGCGTACTGCTGGAGAGCGTTCTGCGCTGCTGCTGCTTCCGATGATGATGATTTCCTGGTGCGTTTCCTCACTCGTTTTGGCGGGGGCTTCGGCTTGACTTCCCTTCCTTGCAAAGTGTCATTATCCGCCTTCCTCTCCTCCCGGATCGTCGCCCTGCTCCTCGTCACGATCGTAGCAGGTTTCGACTCCACACCACCACCTTCGGCCTCATACCCTCCTCGTCGTTTTCTTCCTTCCTCCTCCCTCCGACGCACTTCCGCTTCGAGCTGTTCCCCTCGCCAGCCTTTGGCGTAGAGCTCGGCTATGACGTCGCATCTGTCCCGGGGTCCCTTTGTTGGAAGAGGAGGGGAGGAGGTGTTGTTGTTGTTGAGAGGGGATGAAACAGAGGCGGAGTAAGGAGTTGTCATAGTTTCCGAGGAGGGAGGTGAAACGTCGGCAGAGGCGGTGAGCATCGGAAGGGAAGAGGAAGCAGGACCAGATTCGTCCTCTTCGGGCTCGAAGCTCTCCAGACCTTGGAGGGTAAAGGAGGTCGGGGCGCTGGTTGGTGGTAGAGGAGCGGAAGTAGAAGGACAAGACGTGGGGGCGAGAGCCATGTCTTCGTCCTCGTTATCGTCGTGGTCCGAGTCGATGCCCTCCCACAGCTTCTGCTTGACCTTTCGACGGTTCACGCCTTCTCGTCGAAGTACGGGAGTGTATCTGTAGGTTAGAGACAAAGAGAGGTGTTCGTATATATATCAGTCTTCGGGTTCAAATACCAACTGGAACGAAAAAAAAAACGCGTACTTGTAGTTCGGGTACTTCCGCTTGTGCATTTCTTTCTCCTCGAGCGCCTTTCGATGCCACTGTAGTTTTTCCTCTGGGGGTAACGCTCTCCATACCGCGCCTGCGATCTAAATGTGTAGGGAAAGTGTGTTGTGGTCAGCGTTCCGGTCGACGGGGTTCAGTTGTCGTGGTTTGATTTGGACTGAAGGAGGGTCGATGGAGAGGAACTTGGGGACGCGTAGAGTATGCCTAGGACGTACCTTGGAGATGTTACGATGGTCCGCCTCTGTACCGCGGGTTAGCTTGGACTCTTCGACAAAGTTGGCTGCAAGACGAGGGGGAGGGATGGTCAGCCAGCAGCAAACGCAACGATTGAGTCGACTGGCAGAGCGAATGAATGAATGAATGAGCCCGCCCTTTGACTTACTACGAAAGAGAATGAACGCGTTACGAGGACGAGGGATGTGATTTGCGGGGAGTTTGCGTCCGTGAAAGGGTTTCTTGCGAGCGGGCGCGTCGTCATCTTGAGAGCGGGCGAGAACGTCGAGGACGTCGGCGGGGAGTAGCGAGACCTGGATAGTGCTCGACATGGATAATAGTAGCAGGTAGAGATGAAGGGGGTGAGGGGGATTAGTGGCATCTTCCGTGTGAGGGAGGACGTGAAAGACTCTTATTGTTCTCCGTCTGTGGATACCGTGGGTTTGTGTGGACGAGATTCCAATCCAGCCAATTTCTCTCTGACCCCTTCCCCCCAGCCACAGGGGAACAACATGCAACAAAGACACACATTACACACAATTCAGGGCCATCCACATCACCTCAATGCGCTCCCAGATCCTCTTCATCGACCACCTTGAGTCTGCTAAGTCTTTCTTATGACGCTGAACGAGAAATCTGACCAGTGCATCGTCTGTGGGAGTGTAAATATCCCGAAAGAGAAACAATTGAAACCTGCTGCTATGTGATTTTATGTAGTGCAGTCGAAGGGAGCGTGGTACGTTGTGGCCTCTGGGGTTTCTACATAAAATCACATAGGGGCTTTTTTATTTTGGCGGCTTTTCTTTCCAAGAACCTTGCTCTTCTTTCCACCCCGATGAGCGGGAGATTAATTGTCTTGGAATGTGTTAGCTCTCAAGTCGATTATGGCTGCTGACCGAAACACCGACAGGGTCAGCGGTACCGCTGGGCTTATAATTTTCTCTCTTTTGCTGGCCGTGAATCTCGGCAACGCCTCGATAGACGCTAAGACTATCGCTCCGACGCACCCGAGCCTTATGAAAGAGTAATTTAGTGGCTGTGTCTTCCCCCCTTTTGCACATGGTTCGGGAGTCCACATTCTCCCGTCTCCATGGCCTGCCGCTCTTTCGGGACGACCTTACGATCTAGAGCGAACAAAAAAAGAGACCCTATGGATACTAGTGTACCCGTAGGTTGCCGGTGGGAGCTTCAGATAGGTTTCAGGGTTATGGGGACGAGCTTGCTTCTCCCCTTTGAGCCCCAAGGTCTGCTTCCCTTCCCTCTTTGAAATCCAACGACGGGTGTTCCCATACTCCAGCATGCGTCAAGTGCTCTTTTCACAGCCATCGTTCCTCATCTACCCCGTCCCACCTTTTTCAAAAGCGCGCACTCGTCATCCATTCCGGGCATCAACAACGTAGAGGCTAATTTCATGTGCCTTCGAGATCTGTTCCGACCCGAAGATAGAAAGACGGGGAACTCAGCATCGTTTCAGGTCGGATTTCCCCGAAACAAAGTTCTCCTTCCAGATACAATCATGTGTCCCGATAACTCCGCGCGCGCGGACCTTGTTCGTATCGAGATCTCGAGGAACTGATGATAGGCGAGAAGTCGACAAGATAGCCTTTCCCGGCTAATTTTGCAATCTGGACTAAAACGTTTCTTTGCTCATTGAAAGGGGATATCATGAACCCCTCGTGAGCACGGTAGATCACGTTGGGTGTCGCGGTGAGAGCAAGCTTGCTGTAGTACTTCAAATATCTGGACCTGACTGTGCCAGAAAAGAGCGGGGAGCGAGTTAGGAAGCCTCCAATGAATGGCCCATTAATTACTTCCTTCCGGACGCGTCCGAACGCAAAATGCGGCTTGGGCGAATGTCCTCGATTTTTAGCCCAACCCCCCAGGGCTTGTTCGGAGCGGGCACCCGCCCTAAGTGATTAAGGCTTTTATTAACGAAGGCGTATTAATAAGGCGATTAGGTTGTTGTTTGAGAAAAGATGAAAAACAGACACCGTGCCGAAAGAGAGCTTTGCGCCTCTGTACCCGGTGTGATGATAACCGAGGTCACCGAGCATACGCGCAACGCAATGTTTACAGTCTGATCCCCTCGTGCCTCGTTCTTCGCCAACCTCGATATCCTGCACCGCACTACACATCACCAAGCTCAGTCTCCGGGTGATCAAGACAATCGAAATCCCTGGCAAGCGCTCAAGCTGATGTCCTCCCCACCAACTACTAGTAAGTCGTCATAAAGGCCGACTGATTATCAGAAACACCGAGATCCTCAACGGTCCCACTCTACAGTCGAGCATTTCAAAGGCACGGATTGGGAAGAGTGCAGCAAATTTATCCTCGCAATCCGTGCAGCAGCATGGAAGGAAGGGAAACTTCGAGATCTCGCTTGGACGGCGGACTTTGCGTCACTCCACTTCTCCCATCAAGCTCTGTTGTGGCATGCTCAGCTTCCAGAAGATGTTTGTCAAGATTGGAAGAAATTGCAAGTTGCGCTTCTCAGTCGGTGGACTCCTCCAAAATACGGCGACGGGTGAGTAGCCGGTTCGGACCTCGTAAGCCGAATGTAAACCTGATATCATTTCTTTTCAGGCCTCGGATCGAGCCCACACCAGCAGCGGCGCCTTCCGTAAACCGTAGTGCTACCACTGGAAGCCCACTACAGGGAGTTTTGAAAGTGGTTAGCGAAAAATCTGGAGGAGTTTATTATGTCAGATTCCTTGATGGAGGTAGTAATTGCGCGGTGACATCCAACTCGGAACAGGCACTCCGCGTACGTTGCGACTCCTTGTCCGGCGTTACTCTCTTGGAACGGGTCGTGAGTATCGTTACGAATACTTTACTGCATTTAAGTCATGGGGTGTGCTCACAAAATCGATGTAGGATGGATCACAACATTCTTGGCTAGGGATTCACTGGCAGAGCTCGGATCCCAACCTGAAAAATGGATCCAAAGAGTGTGTGTAGCATTAAACTGCTCGTTTGCCGCTTACCAATAATAATTCCTCAGTTACTGTTGGCTAGTCAATGTGGACTCGTATAGTCTAAAGGGTTCTTGGAGCAATTCTTCTACTCCGTGGCAGCTTTTAACATGCACCATTGCGACAAACGGCGAGGTAATTCCTGTCTGGAGGAGTAACGCCGTTGGTACCAAGAGTATGCCATATTCAATTTCTTTTTTTTTTTTCATGCGGATCGTTACCTATGATCAACTCATCTTACCAGACATTACGCTTGGTGCTTGCTTGTACGCCAATGCGGTCGTCCTCGCCCCAGATCCCAGAAAAGCTCTCGATCTGGAGCTCTACGGCTGGGAGACAGCGGTAAGAAACGTGGGTTTTATAAAGACATATCAAAGCTGATCCTTTCTTTGCCAGAAAATCTTCTTCGAACCGATTGACTCATAATGTAGATGGGACCACTCCATGGAAAGGCTTTTCTTGCCAGATTCTTTTAGTCAGGTTCACGCCTTCCCGGGTAGTTAGGACGATATATGCCAACTTAATGAAATCCGTATCGGACTGTGCTTCTACGGTCACGAGTGACAGCCTCCTATATGCGAGAAGGCCACAATCCGGTCTCGGTGAGCAGGAACTCCGTCGGGGCTTTTGTCGCCAACAAACATGAATCGTCTGATAAAAGGTCTGTTGGGTATAGGCTCCAATAAGCAAAGATGGCTTTGCTCGGTGTCGGTGCAGACGTCGCATGCATAGGGAAAGTATGTTGTGGTCAGCGTTCCCGAGGGGTTCATTTGATTTGGACCGAAGAGGGATGGAGGACTTGAGGACACGTCTAATATGCCTAGAACGTACCTTGGAGATATTACGATGGTCTACCTCTGTCCCGCGGGTTAGCTTGGGCTCTTCGACAAAGTTGGTTGAAAGAGGGGAAAGTGGTATGGTCAGAGCGATGAACGCGACGATTGAGTCGACTGGGAGAGCGAATGAATGAATGGGCTCGCCCTTTGACTTACTGCGAAAGAGGATGAACGCGTTACGAGGACGAGGGATGTGATCGGCGGGGAGTTTGCGACCGTGAAAAGGTTTCTTGCGAGCGGGCGTGTCGTCGTCTTGAGAGCGGGCGAGGACGTCAAGGACGTCGGCGGGGAGTAGCGAGACGTGGATAGTGCTCGACATGGATAATAGTAGCAGGTAGAGATGATGGGGGAGAGGGGGATTAGTGGCATATTCCGTGTGAGGGAGGACTTGAAAGACCTTTATTGTTCTCCGTCTGTGGATATCGTGGGTTTGTATGGACCCACCGCCGATGAGATTCCAATCCAGCCAATTTCTCTCTGACCCCCTCCCCCCAGCCACAGGGGAGCAACATGCAACAAAGACACTATCCCTACACATTACACATAATTCAGGGCCATCCACATCACCTCAAGCGTCTCCCAGATCTTGATTCCTCTTCATCGACCACCTTGGGTCTCCTAGTCGTTCGTATGACGTTGAATAAGAAATCTGACCGGTGCATCGTCTGTGGGAGGTAAATGTCCCAAATGTCTCAAAGAGAAACAATCGAAGCTTGCAGCGATGTGATTTTATGTAGTGCAGTCGGAGAGAGCGTGGTACGTCGTGGCCTCTGGGGTTTACTACATAAAATCACATAGGGGCTTTTTTATTTTGGCGACTTTTCTTTCCAAGAACTTAGCTCTTCTTTCCACCCCGATGAGCGGGAGATTAATTATCAACGGGTTCTCTTGGAATGTGTTAGCTCTCTCCTTCAGTCGCTTGCATGGCTTGCTGACCGAAATACCGACAGGGTCAGCGGTACCGCTGGGTCTTGTAATTTTCACTTTTTTGGCCGCGAAATCTCGGCATCGCCTCGATAAACGCTACGACTATCGCCCCGACGCACCCGAACCTTACGAAAGGGTAATTTAGTGGCTGTGCCCTCACCCTTTTGCACATGGTTCAAGGTCCGCGGGGAGTCTTCCGTTCCATGGCCTACCGCTCTTTCGGGACGACCTTGCGATCTAGAGCGAACAAAAAAACGGACCATCTGGATACTGGCGTACCCTTACGTTGCCGGTGGGAGGTTTCCGATAGGTTTCAGTGTTACGGGTACGAGCTTTTCTTCTTCTTCTTGCTTCTCCCCTTTGTGTTGAGCAGCGGGGACGGGTAGATAGAGATGTACGCAAGTCGTAGATATAATGAGAATTGATTGATTATTATCTCAACTACGAATCGAACGCCTTTTATACGTCGTTCGTACATTTATGGTTTATCTAAAGAAAGAGAAAGAAAAGGGAATTCCAATAAAGGGCAATTACTTATTCGTACATTTCACCGAGGGCTTAACCCGTCGGCACTTTATTCTAATTAGCTACCCACGCCTCCGCGAACCTTAAGGGTCCGCTTGGGCCGAACGTCAACACTTTGAGCCCCAAGTTCTACTTCCACTTTGAAATCTAACGACGGGTGTTCCCATGCTTCAGCATGTGTCAAGTACTTCTTTCACGGCTACCGTTTCTTCGTCTAATTAGTCCCACATTTTGAAGCTCTCTTCCAAAAGCGAACTGGTCACGGTTTCCCGGGCATCAACGACTAAGAGGCTAATTTCATGTGCCTTCGCGATCTGTTCCGACCCGAAGACAGAAGAAGGGGAGCTCAGCATCGTCTTAGATCGGATTTACCGAAACAAAGTCCTTCCCCCATATACATCATATGTCCCGGAAACTCGGCGCGCGCGGACCTTGTTCGTATCGAGATCTCGAGGAACCGATGATAGGCGACAAGCCAACAAGATAAGCTTTCTCGGCTAATTTTGCAAGCTCTGGACTTTTTTTTGCTCACTGAAAGGGGATGACGTCGGGTGTTGCAGTGAGCGCAATCAGTTTCTCTTGCTGTGGTACTTCATACCTGAATTCGCAAGAAAGAAGCGGGGTCTGAATAGGTAGCAGGTTAGGCAGACTTAGCGGATGTTCCATTAATCATCCCGGTTCTCTTCCTCCCGTACGCGTCCGAACGCAAAATGCGGCTTGGGCGAAAAATATTTTCGATTTCCAGCCCATCTCCAGGGCTTGTTCGGAGCGGGCACCCGCCCTAAATGATTAGGGCATTTATTAACGAAGGTTTATTAATAAGGCGATTAGGCTGTTGTTTGAGAAAAGATGATACCGTGCCGAAGACTATGAGGCTCTGTACCCGGTGTGATGATAAGAGAGGTCACCGAACATATGCGCAACGTTGACAGTCTGATCCCCTTGTGCCTCGCTCTTCGCCAGCATCGATATCCTGCACCGCTCGACACACCACCAAGCTCAGTCTCAGGGTGATCAAGACAATCGAAAATCCTGACAAGCGCTCACGCTGATGTCCTCCCAGCCAACTACTAGTACGTAATCGCCCGCCGACTGATTAGCAGAAACACTGACATCCTCAATGGTTCCTCTTACTCTATAGTCAATCGTTTCAAGGGCACGGATTGGGAAGAGTGTAATGAATTTATCCTCGCAATCCGTGCGGCAGCATGGAAGGAAGGGAAACTTTGGGATCTCGCTTGGATGGCCGGCTTGGCGTCACTCCACTTCTCCCATCAAGCGCTTTTATGGCATGCTCAGCTTCCACAAGATGTTCGTCAAGACTGGACGAAATTGGAGGTGGCGCTTCTCAATCGGTGGACTCCTCCAAAACACGGCGATGAGTGAGAACCCGGTTGGGATCTCGTATGTCGTAATGCCTGATATTATTTCTTTTCAGGCCTGGAATTGAGCCAACACCAGCCGCGGCGCCTTCCATAAATCGTAGTGCTACCATTGGCAGCCCACTACAAGGAGTTTTGAAAGTGGTTTCTGAAACATTCGGAGAGGGTTATTATGTTAGATACCGTGATGGGAAAGATGTTTGCGGGTTGACATCCGACTCGAGGGAGGCATTCCGCATACGTTGTTACTCCTTGCCCGGTGCAACTCTTTTGGAACGAGCCGTGAGTATCGATACGAATAAACTTCTGCATCTGAGCTACGGGGCGCGCTCACAAAAGCGATGTAGGATGGATCACAGCATTCTTGGCTAGGGATTCAATGGCCGAGTTCGGATCCCAACTTGAAAAATGGATCGAAGGAGTACGTGTGACATTAAACTACTTGTCTGCCGCTTACCAAAGGTTACTTTTAGTGTCTGTGGCCTGGTATTTGTGGACTCGTATAGTCTAAAGAGTTCTTGGAGTTCTCTTGACAGTCCGTGGCAGCTTTTAACATGCACCATTTCGACAACCGGCGAAGTAATTCCTGTCTGGAAGACTGACGCCGTTGGCAGCAGGAGTAGGGATTATTCCAATTCCTTTCTTCTCTATGTGGATCGCTTACCTATGACTAACTCATCTTGCTAGAAATAACGCTTGGTGCCATCCGATCCGTTACTTCCATCCGCCTCGCACCGGATCCAGGAAGCGCACTGGGGTCCCTCCTCAACTGGAATACAGCGGTAGGACACAGGGGATGTATAATGACATATCAAAGCTGATCCTTTGTTTGCCAGAAAATCTTCTTCGAGCCGATTGAGTAAAGTAGATGGAACCATTCTGTTGAAAAGCTTTTTTTGCCAGATTCTTTTTATCAGGCTCACGAATTCCTGAGTAATTGAGACAGTATATAGTAACGTAATCAACTCCGTATAAGATTGTGCTTCTACCCTAACGAGTGACAGCCTCCTATATGCGAGAGGCTACAATCTGGTCTTGGTCAACAGGAATATTGTCAGGGCTCTTGTAGCTAACGACCATGAATCGTCTGATAAAAGGTCTTTCGTCTAGGCTTCAATAAACGAAGATGCCTTGCTCGATGTCGATGTATACGTATACCCTCGCATGCGGCGGTGAGATGAGGATCGGCTTTGGCTGGCTATATAAGCCGGTGCCCTCGCTGCCTGTGCTTTGCCCTCATAGTGTTGTCTGAGCAACAAGGTTCGGGGAACTCAGCTCGTTTCAGATCGGATTTCTCCGCAGCAAAGCACCCCGTATACATTATATGAAAAATCCCGATAGCTCGGCGCGCGCGGACTTTGTTCGTAACGAGATCTCAAGGAACTGATGATGGGCGAGAAGTCAACAAGATAGGCTTCTCGGCTATTAGTTCGCAAGCACTGGTCCAAAAGCGCTTTTTGCTCACTGAAAGGTCATTATCATGTGTACCTCATGAGCAAGGTCGATGACGTCGGGTGTTGCAGTGAGATCAATTTATCGGTTTCTCTTGCTGTGGTACTTCAAATACCTAAATCTGACTTTGTAAGAAAAGAACGCGGTACGAATAGGTGGCGGATTAGGAAGACCCTAACCGCCGTCCCATTAATCATCGCGGGTCTCTTTCTCCCGGACGGGTTCGAGCGCAAAAGTGATAACAACGAACCTACCACCCTCACAAGTTGTTATCAGTCTGACACCGGGAGACTACGCAAAAGTGGCTTAGGCGAAAAATCTTTTCGATTTCCAGCCCAATCCTCTACAACTTGTTTGGACCGGAGACCCACCAGAAGTAATAAGGGCTCTTATTAGCGCAGGCGTAGTAATAAGAAAATCATATCATTGTTTGATCAAGACGAAAGAAAAAGTTAGATGCAGAACCGAAGAGAGCTCTAACTTTTCCCCTTGGTACAGCGGAAAGTATAGAGTTGAATCTAGAAGTGGGGTAATGTATTTTCATCGCGACTGATATCTCACCAGGACTAACGGATGCATGGAGTAGCTGTAGCGAGGCAGTAAAGCACGATTTCGACGCTTCGGAGGGTCCACTCGTTGAAGGATCGTGCATCAGCGGAAGTTCAGTAGCTGGTGAGCCTTTGTGCACCGGTGTGATGATAAGAAAGGTAGCCGAGCATATGCAGTCTGATAGACTGATCTCCTTGCTAGCGGGCTGGGGAATAGGTACCAGGCCTAGACTCGGCACAGCTCGGCATGTCTTCCATGTGGATCTTTGACGCGTCCGGACGGCGTTTAGGCATTAACGCCGAGTAAACAATCAAAAGCGGGACGCGTCCTCTTTGACCTTTACCTTTTACCGAGTCGTCGCTGGTCAAAGCAACGATACAACGCTTTACAGGAAGCTGCACCGCTTTCTTTGCCAACCTTGATATCCCACACCACACTACACACCACCAAAGCTCAGTCTCCGGGTGATCAATACGACTGAAAACCCCGCTCACGCTGATGTCCTCCCCACCAACTACTGGTAAGTAGTCCCCGCCGACTGATTATCAGAAACACCGAGATCCTCAACGGTCCCTCCACTCTATATAGTCGACTATTTCAAAGGCACGGACTGGGAAGAGTGCACCAAATTTATCCTCGCAATCCGTACTGCAGCGTGGAAGGAAGGGAAACTGCGAGATCTCGCTTGGATGGCGGACTTTGCGTCACTCCACTTCTCCCATCAAGCTCTTCTATGGCATGCTCAGCTTCCACAAGATGTTCGTCAGGACTGGGTGAAATTGGAGGTTGCGCTCCTCAACCGGTGGACTCCTCCAAAATACGGCGACGAGTGAGGACCCGGTTCGAACTCGTAAGCCGTTTGTAGATGTTAACCTAATATCACTTATTTTCAGGCCTCGGATCGAGCCAACACTAGCAGCGGCGCCTTCCCCAAATTGTACTACTACAGCTGGCGGGCGACTACAGGGAGTTTTGAAAGTGGTTTTCGACCTTTTCGAAGGGGATTATTATGTTGAACTCCCTGATGGGGATGGCATTTGCGGGGTGACATGCCGCTTGGATCAGGCCCTCCGCATACGTTGTAATTCCTTGTCCGGCGCTACTCTCTTGGAACGAGTCGTGAGTATTGATACGAATGATCTTCTGCACTTGAGTTACGGGACGTGCTCACAAAAGCGATGTAGGATGGATCACAACATTCTTGGCTAGGGATTCACTGGGGCAGCTCAGTTCCTAACCTTAAAAATGGATCGCGGGAGTGCGTATGGCATTAAATTGCTTGTCTGCCGCTTACCAATGGTCATTTTTCAGTGCTTGTGCACTGACCCTTGTGGACTCGTATAGTCTAAAGAGTTCTGACTCTGGCCAGGGTTCGTGGCAGCTTTTGACATGCACCATTTCGAAAAGCGGCGAAGTAATTCCTGTTTGGAAGAGTGACGCCGTTGGCACCTGGAGTAGGCAATATTACCACACCTCTCTTGTTTATGTGGATTGCTTATCTATGGCTAACTCATCTTGTTAGAAATAACGCTCGGTGCTATCTCTTCTACCAGCGAGATCGCCCTCGCCCCGGATCCCGAATGCGCTCTACCCTACTGCAGCTGGTATACAGCGGTAGGATACGTAGTTTCTATCATGGGATATAAAAGCTGATCAGTCATTTGCTAGAAAATCGTCTTCGAGCCGATCGACTAAAGTAGATGGAACCATTCCGTTGAAAGGTTTCTCTTGCCAGATTCCTTTTTAGCTAGGATCACGCATTCCTGAGTAATTGAGACGGATTTGCGCAAGTAATAAACTCCGTATGGGATTGTGCTTTTACCGTGACGAGTGACAGCTTCCTATACGCGAGAGGGTACAATCCGGTTTCGGTTAACAGGAATTCCGTCGGGGCTTTTGTCGCCAAGGTCCATGAATAGTCTAATAAAAAATCTGTTGAGTATGCCCCAGTAGACGAAGATGGTTTTGCTCGCTGTCGATGCAGACGTCGTATGCGGCGGCGAGATCAGGACCGACTTTGGCGACATACTATAATTCATCCTCATTTCCTGTGCTATTGCCCTTATAGTGTTGTCTGAACGACAAACTGAGGACTTCATGGGCCACCCCTGTTCGAATGCATTTTAAGATTCCCGACGCCAAAATTCATGAGCGATAATCCTCCCAAGCTACCCAGGACCGGCACGATAGATCCACAATGTTCCATGGCAAGCATATAAATATACTTATGACGGGTAACAGCGTCTACATAAATTGTTTGGTATCGCCTTGGCCAGCGTCGTCGGTCGAGGACGATGACGCCTCAGATGTCTATGCTCCCCTTCTGGTCCTTCGTGGCGACGACCTATCCGTGCCGCTGTGTTGGATGGTGGCGGGTGGCTAAGACCCTCACTCGGTCTGGGAACGCTACCTCCAACGCGTCACCCCGAGCCGTCCAATTAGTCGGAAGGGGTTTCCCAGCAACTCTCCAGGGGTACCGCCCATTGAATTAGCCTGGTCTAGACGAGATGCGACTAGCGTTCTTGACAAGGCTGCGAACGCTGCGACAAAATCCGCGACGAGAAACGCGCCAGTCATTGGGGCACCGACGCCTGCACACCATTGCCGCTTCCAACGAGACCATCAGTGGGAGTGACGGCTGGCTGATTGATAAGAGCGGCGGAAGCAAAATTAGAGACCCCAGCAACTACTTATTGAGTAGCGCTAGAAAGAGAGGCGACGAAGGAGGAGGTCGAGGTTGCCAAAGCGGGGGGAGTGCCGATTGAGCTAATGGCCGAGGTGGAAGTGATAGAAGCCGATGCCCGGGAAGAGGTAAGACTTGCAGCCCCGGTGACTGACAGGATTAAACTTCCGACAGCTGTAACGGTGGTCAGCCTGCTGAGAACGGGGCTCGCAACCTTAAGGAAAGTGGGAGAGAAGGCTCACAATGTTTAGCGTTCGCGCAAGCAGTTGAGTACTCTGCAGTTACCGAGAGTGACGGTGAGGATGAAGAGTGAGAAATGAGATTAATTGACTAGCAATGGCAGACGTACGATCAAGGGCACTCTGCAGCATCTGGGCGGAGGGAGGATCGGCCTCGACTGTGCAGGCAGTGCAGGCTTTCAATTCTTTAGCAAGAGAAGCCGTGCAAACACAGGTCTGATTGGTCCCGCAAGACTACAGGTTTACCACGTCAACAAACGAGGACAGATAATGTGGAAACTACCTGTACATACATGGACCTGGGCAGTGACGGTATCGCATTTGTCAGAGCATGCAGATAAATCCTGGCGGCGAGTAATCTGCCAGCCGGCAGATTCAAAGAATGGTAGAGCTAGTGATGCTGAGGCTGTTTGATCCATACAACGGGGAAGGATATTTGAAGGTCAGACTGGAGAAAATACCGAACTTGCCGGAAATGGATCTGACGTACTGGACACGACGAGGGTGATCTGGAGGAGAACAGAGCAACGCATGTTTGGACAAGATGATGGAGGGGAGAGGGAAGAAGATGCTGCAATTGTCTCGGTGTTGCTCTATATGTAGGACATTGATGGCACAAAACAACACAGCAACTTGCTCAGTCGAGGACCCTAGACTCACGGATATAAGGCCTTAGCTCCGGCGCGAGCTCCTCCGACAAGCGACATCAGGGCAAATGTTCTTCCTGGTGAAATTGTACCGATGTGGCCACCAATTGGGACGTGCCGGTGGGACCGGGAGACAAATTCTTGCCGGAGCCGTTCCTGGCCGAGTGGGTGGCGGCGCCTCTTTGGGAACGCTCATCACGTGACCCTGTCGTAAAGCTCGGCAAGACGCGACGAAATCTCTCTTGACTCTACCCTCGTCTCTCCCATCTTCCCATCCTCCAACCTTGCCCATCCCTAAAAATCAACCATGGTTCTCACTCACCAGAGCATTCAAGGTCAGTGTAATCTCTGCTCCTTCGAGAGAAACCAGGAGTGGGCGGATGACTTACTACGCGACAATCGTTGCTAGATGGTTGGTTCCGCGAAATCTCGTCTCAATGGCCAGGTGCGATATTGCGTTGCCTTGACTTTGAACAAGAGCTTCCGTAAAGGACTAATTGAATCGGGATGCGTTGCTATTCATTTTAGGTCAGGCTATGACCCTCAAGGTCGTCAAGATCCTGCACGTCGAGAAATCGTTGTACCAAGACGTCCTCGTCTTCCAATCCGAAACCTATGGCAACGTGCTGGTACTGGACGGAGTCATCCAATGCACGGAAAGAGATGAGTTTTCGTGAGTCGTCCGACTTGAACTTGTGTTCGGGGTTTGTGCTAAGAGCTATCTTCTGTAAATGGGAAAACACAGGTACCAAGAGATGATCACTCACATCCCCTTGGGAAGCCACCCCAACCCTAAAAAGGTCCTTGTCATCGGTGGTGGAGACGGTGGTGTTGTTCGAGAGGTTTTGAAGCATGATTCGGTCGAGGAAGTGGTTCTCTGTGACATCGACGAGGTCCGTCGTGCATGTTCGGCACTGCTGTGACGGGGCTTACCGACACGTTTAAACGCGCTTTCCCTTGCAGGCCGTCATCTGCGTCTCCAAGCAATACCTCCCCCACATGTCCTCTCTCCTCGCCGACTCGCGCGTCACCGTCCACATCGGAGACGGGTTCAAGTTCCTGCAAGAGCACGAATCGACATACGACGTCATCATCACCGACTCTTCCGACCCCGTCGGCCCCGCCCAATCTCTCTTCCAAAAACCTTACTTCCAACTCCTCCACGACGCCCTCGCACCAGGCGGATCCATCTCCACGCAGGGAGAATGCCAGTGGATCCACTTGCCGCTCATCAAAGACCTCCTCGCGAGCACTAGGGAGATTTTCGCTCAGTCTGAATACGCGTTTACGACCATCCCTACGTACCCGAGTGGGCAGATTGGGTTCATGGTTTGCACCAAGGACAAGGACCGCAAGTTGAGCGAACCCGTGGCGGGACGCAAGTTGGTTGGGTGCAAGTACTGGAACGAGAATGTCCATCGGGCGGCGTTTGTCCTTCCGGAGTTCGCGAGGCAGTACTTGTACGAGGGCAATGATATTCGGCCGCAGTTGGGTGCGGTTGTCGCTGAGGGGGCGGAGAAGAAGAAAGTCTTGTTGTTGGGGAGTGGGTACGTCGCGAGGCCGTGTGCGGAGTACGTCGTGAGGAGCCCGAATAACGAGTTGACGATTGGTGCGCAGAATTGGTTGCATGGACTAAGAGAGATTTTGAGACTTATCTCTATTCTTGTTTTACGCAGCTTGTCGTACCCTCAAGTCAGCCGAGGTCCTCGCCGAAGACTTGCCCCGCGCAACCGGCATCTCGTTGGACGTGAACGACGAAGCTGCTCTAGAGAAAGCCATTGCCGAGCACGACCTCGTCATCTCCCTCATTCCTTACACCTACCACGCGGCTGTCATCAAGGCCGCTATCAAGGGTAAGTACACTTCCTGGCTGCAGTGTGTTCGCCTCTGACCTATCTCTCTGACACATCCATCAGGTAAGACCCACGTCGTCACCACGTCCTACGTCTCCCCAGCCATGCGCGAACTGGATGCCGCTGCCAAGGAGGCTGGAATTGTTGTCTTCAACGAAATTGGTCTGGACCCTGGTATCGATCACTTGTACGCTGTGAAGACCATCGACGAAGTCCATGCAAAGGGCGGAAAGGTCCGTTCGTCCCACATACAGGGTTAACTTTACCCCCGTAAAAGCTCATTTAGTTTGTCTTTCCTTCCTCATAGGTCAAGCAATTCCTCTCATACTGCGGCGGTCTTCCATCCCCAGCGGCGTCTTGGAACCCCCTCGGATACAAATTCTCCTGGTCTTCTCGCGGCGTCTTACTCGCCCTCCTCAACTCTGCAGCGTTTATTTCCAACTCCGAAGTCACCCGTATTCCCGGAAGCGACCTCATGTCCCATGCCAAGCCGTATTACATCTCGCCTGCGTACGCTTTCGTCGCGTACCCGAATCGAGATTCGACGCCCTTCCGGTACGTTTTGACCCACAAACCGCGTTATGGGTCGTACCAACAACTGACTGATTCTCATGCAGAGAGTGGTACGAAATCCCGGAGGCTGAGACCGTCGTGCGTGGTACGCTGAGGTACCAAGGCTTCCCGGAGTTTATTGGCGCTCTTGTCGCTATGGGGTGGTTGAAGGACGACGGCGAGGTCGTGAAAGGGCTTGAGGACAAGCAGCCTACGTTAGGAGAACTCACTGCCAAGACTTTAGGCATTCAGGAGACTGACGAAAGGTTCATATTGGGCTCGTCTAAACGGCGGCCGTATGCTTATTCCTCCACATTTCAGCTCTCTCATTACCGCCATCAAATCCCGCATCACCTTCCCCTCGCCTCAAGAGGAGCAGCGGATTATCTCGGGCTTGAGATGGATGGGCCTCCTCAGCAACACCACTCCGGCGGTCTTGAAAGGCTCTCCTCTCAACCTCCTCGACACCTTGTGCGGTCGCTTGGAGGGTTTGATGAAGTTCGAGCCTGGTGAAGCCGACCTGGTCATGCTCCAGCATAAGTTCGTCGTCGAATGGGCTGATGGACGAAACGTAAGTTCTTCTCGCTAGTCCGGTTTCTTTATGCAAGGTAGCTGAGCGACTCAAATAGGAAACCATAACCTCCACCCTCGAGTCGTACGGTAGCACGTTGCCTGGCGGACACAGCGCTATGGCGGTTCTCGTCGGTGTTCCCTGCGGAATCGCAGTTCAGCTTGTTCTTGATGGCGTATTGAACAAACCGGGTGTTCAGGCTCCCTACACGAAGGATGTGTGCGACCCGCTCAGAGAGAAGCTTGAGGAGGAGGGCATCACGATGGTCGAGGCTTCGGTTTAGAGAGACTATTGTTGAGGCTGACGTGGTTGCGCAGTATATAGGCAACTGTAAATGTAGAATAGATGGAATAGAATTTGTGAGAGCTATTTGAAAACGGCGAAAATATTGAAGGAAACCAGGGATTTCGATTCCGTCCAGTTTCCATGGGGGATTGTTTGCCGCGAACCTTTCCACCACGACACCACACCCGCGACATCACACCATGTCCTCCCCCTAGATCCATCAGAGCACGCACTAGGTCCAGCACCGACTTCTCTCTTCGCCAATACACCTTCAGGCTCCGAGGCGGGCACTACTGGGCCTCGTCAGCTGCCTCCCATGCCTTTGGTCACTGTCCGGAACCTGCAAGTGAGTGGTCAATCCATCCTAACCCCTTTGGCAAGTTCTCTTTTATATATACACAGTCATCTTGTCATATTTATACTTGGTCTTTTTGTAGACGACTCCTGAGATGCCCTCTCATGTGGGTCGAAATCTCCTCGCTCCCATGATGGGTCGCAAAGATCGGACCAGACGTAAACCAACAATTTGGCCCGACTATGCCCTGCCAGAGACCAACCTGCCCTTGTCCACCGCCAAAGACCTCTCTCTCAGATTGACTCAACTTGCTGAGGTAGAATCACAGGCCAAGGTGGACTTCTTGTATGCCGCTCAAGACCGTGGCTGGTCAAGGACAATGTGGATGCCTCCTGGTGACTCCGCAATGTGGATGACCCTACTTAGGTCTCGATGACTCGTGTTGGAGACTTTCAGGGGTCACCTTGAGCTCTGGGATATTGAGGGAGTCAGATAGGGGTGTGAACCAATCGCGTCTTTTGAGATGCTCGAGGGATCTGTGGACGGATATGCCGTCGCTGACAAAACTGGGGAGCCACTGGAGCTGTTCATATCTACAACATGGGTGAGATTATTGTGAAATTTGATGTACCCTGACTCTGTTTGCAGGGAATATCATGTTTACTCTTTTGTCCTTGACCTCCCCCATCAAGGCCAAGATCATAGGAAGACGTACAGTCGAACCCCTGGCTAAGCATGCGCCTGATTGAGCATAGCCCTGGATTATGCATACCTGATCCCATCTACCGGACCTGTAGTAGATATATTCATTATGACGTTAAGCATACCTCTTGACATGCATAATGCATAATACTTTGAGGCTCTGCTCTATTAACTATGCTTAAACAAAAGTGGCAAAGTCGGCCGATTTTTTTCTTTTTCTGGGGGCGTGTCCCCCACCACTCCACTCGTCACAACTCCAAAAAGGCAGAAAGATATAAATTGTATTCCAAATGGAGCTGATCGCTATCCGGACCCAATGGCACCCAATCCCTCTCGCTCAGCTGCCAATCTAAAGGCAAATGCCACCTGAAAGCGACATAATCTCACACTCAAAGATAAAATACATATTGTTGACTACATAAAAGAAAACACTCATCTCTCACAAGGAGCAGTTGCTGCATACTTCCGGAAAAATGGGTTCCCTCACCTGAAGCAGCCTGTAATCTCTCGGATGCTGTCGGATGAGGCCGATTTGCGGAAGCATGCCCAGGAGACTGCAAACCTGGGTTTCAAACGCCCCCAGCTTATGGAACACCCAGAGGTCGAAGAAGTGTTAGGGACATGGCTTCTTCAAGCCCAGGTGAAGGGAGTCAAAATTACTGGGGATGTGCTGAGGGCAAAGGCAAAGCGTTTTGTGGAGATCCTTGACATTGATTCAAAGGAGTTCTTGTCCCTGTCTAACAGGTGGTTGGACAAATTCAAGGCACGCCACCAGTTCAAACATTACCGATTCCACGGAGAAGCGGGTTCTGTCGCCGAGGTAGATGTTAAGATGGAGCAGGCAAGGCTTCAAGAGATTACAAAGGGCTATACAAGAAAAGACACATTCAACATGGATGAGACAGGTGTAAATGACTGGATGCCTCCTGACCACAGCCTCAACACCCATCAACTCTCAGGGAAGAAAGCGGACAAGCACTGAATTACCTATGCACTCACCACCAACGCATTTGGCAAAAAACTCCCTCCTCTCGTGATTGGTCATGCAAAGAGACCGCGGTGTTTCAAAATCACGAATGTCCAGGTTGAGCTTTTCTCGCCAAACATGACATCTGTCATTCAGCCCATGGATGCTGGCATAATCGATATGGCCGCATTCGCGGAAGGCCCAAAGCCTGTCCTCCACGGTTCGCATTCTCCAATATGCTCACGCTCTCCAAGAAATCAACACTTATCTTGTCGTGTATTGTGTTACGGACTGTTTACTACAAATAAATCCACATGTACTAGAATGAAGGGCAAAGGTACAGGGATCGAATCAAAGTTGGAACCGAAATGGAAACACAGGTAAACCTGTCCGAACTTCTTGCGATAACGGACACTTAGAGTTTAATGTCGTCACCTTGAGTGGCTTGAGCGACGCTTGCTGCGTTCTTCTCGGCAACGAAGTCTTCATGCTCCTTAAGTGACACAGCATGAAGAAGATGTATCGCTGAAAGGTCGAAGGACAAGCAGTATCCGCCCGCCTTGCGTCCTCCATCCTTCATCGCATACTTGCGCATGAATGCCTCAGTGAGAATGACATCGTCGATCTTCAAGTTGTCGAATGGGAGCCTGATCTTCTTCTTGAACGCCTCGGTGCTATCCCAGAACTTGTCGCCGATCGGATCCTGTAACCGTGGGAATCGACCGTTAGTGTCCAGTTGAGAGTAATAATTTACAACAGAATAAGGACCACTCACATCGGATACCTTTGCACCGATAGTCTCGTATTGTGATACATAGAATGACAACCTGATGTTGTTGTACTTGCTGTCAGAGGCCTCTGGAGTTGAACGTCAGTCCCTCACGGCCGACCACAAAACGAGGCAACTCCGACGCACTTAGCTGGGGTTGAAAATATCGATGCATGAGTAGATTGGCTGCATTGACGTCGGCATCGTCCAGAGGCTTGATGTTAACCGCGACGAGCCGGCCCGCGTTGCTGATGTTTTTGAAGTCGACTCTACCCACGATCCAAACCAAAACCGCCTTTTGGTGGATGGAGTCGATGATAAAGCTCCCAGCACGGGACCACATGGCCGAAACGGGAACGTTCTTCACAGCATAAACATTCTTCTCGTCGTTCTCAAAATTCAGGATCTTCTTGATTCGCCTGAAATTTCTGTCTCAGCAAATGATCTTCATACGCAAGTAGCACTAGACTCACTCCGCCGTTACCGGATCAATATCCGCAACTCCAGGTACAATCGCGAGATCGTCAGGCTTATTTCCGTTTGCCTGGTCTCTGGGGTTGGTGTCGCCAAGAGCATGGGCAGGATCTTGGACCATGGCAGATCCCGTGACTTGGCTGTCGGTAGGAGCTTTGACGGCCTGAGCAGCCATGAGCGGGGCAGCGCTAACAAGGCCGGCGTCAGGAACGGAGATTGGAAGGGCAGAGGCGACGGAAATTGCGGCCGTGTTCAAGGTAGCCTCTTCACGCTCTTCAATGTCGTCGCCGCCATCTCTCGCCCAGACCAAAATCGAGGTAACTTCGCTGAAGAGTTCCTCGCCTCCGAAGCAACCCAGTATGGTGTCAGGCCCACCTCTACCACAACTTTCCCTCCATCCCGCCTCCTCCGCCATCTTCACTACTTGTCTACTATCTTTACGATTGCTTCTCGAATCGTCGCTGCTACGCTCGGGGTTCTGGTCGGCGCAGGTATCCAACTTGACGATCGTTTTCTCGAGTGGTATATCCTCGACGACGTACACATGGGTCTATCTATTGAAAGAGCTGTCTGCGAGGTTGTCTGGATCGGTGCTGAGTGCAGATCTTCTACGGTACGTCTTTCTTCCAGTACATTTTTCAGTCAACGTGCGTATTGTTTACATCCTCCCCCCCCCAAATAGCTACATTCTACCATGTTCCCCTCTCTACACTCAGCCGTCTCACGAACGGCAGCAAGACCATCGGCGAGTTTAACGCTGGGAAGCAGGTGTTGACAGCAGCGGAGGAGAAGGTCCTGAAGGAGTTCCTCAATCTCCATGGGGAAAAGGGGGTTTCCCCTCACTCCTCGCTTGATCCATGAAAAGGTGGTCGAATGATTCAGGCCAAGCACAGTGAAGAGGTTGAACTAGGCCAGGAATGGAAGACCCGTTTCATGCGCTGTCACCCCGACCTTCAGACCTATCGCGCAACTCCACTGGATCGGGTTCGTGCCAATGGCCTCAACCCAACAGTGCTCAAGGATTACAAAGATACCATTGAGGAGCTCTTTGCGCTCCACAAACCCCCGGAGCGAAATATATTTGGAGCAGACGAGGTGCCGATGAATTGCGGGATCGCTCCCCGGCAGAAAGTCGTGGGCCAAGCAGGGCAGCGAGTTCAGCACCACCAGACCAACGGTGAAAAGGAAAACATCACATGTATTGAAACTATATGTGCTGATGGCACAGTACTCCGTCCGACAGTTATCTTCAAGGGGAAATATCGGATGGACAGCTGGCACGAAAATAACCCTGATAGAGCAAAGTAAGCGCGAGCCCCAACAGCGGACTTTGGATGCTTACAGAATTACCCCTGGACAGTATTGCAGTCTCTGCAAGGGGCTATGTTGATGGCGAGCTGGGGGTAGAGTGGATCCAAGTGTTTGACAAGGATACAAAAGATCGAGTCGGCGTGCGATTCCTCTTTGTCGACAGCCAACTCACATTGCACGGTCGAGTTCCTTGACTATGCTGCTGAGCACAACATCATCGTGATATCGTACCCACCGCACACTACGCATGCCTTACAGGGCCTTGATGTCGCGTGTTTTGGTCCATTGAAGCTGTATTGGAGCGAGGAAAAGGCAAAATGGGAACGGTTAAAAAAACGCCGTCTTGGAAAGAATGACTTCCTGGCGGTCTACTCACTCGCAAGACGGAGAGCCTTCACGGAGAAGAATATCAAGTCCGCCTTTCGTGCCACGGGCGTGGTTCCTTTCCGTCGGGGCATTGTCCAACCCGACCAGATGGTGCCGGCGCTTGTTGATTCAGCCAAGGGAGGATTTCCCCTGCCCCTCCCAACGCCAGCCCGAGCATTGATGGACTTCCACCAGAAGCTCCTAGTGAAACCAGGGGGAAGAGAATTAGCGCGGTTGATCTGGGAGCCGAGGATTCCTCACCTGATACAAGTCACACGAGGAGCGGAGAATCCACACCCCAACCCAGTTCTCCTATCTGTGAAAGCAATCAGCCGACTCTCTGGGACGTGCTGCAGAAAACCTCAGCTGGCTTTTTAGTCAGCGACTCACCACTTAAGCCAGTTGCCCGTCTGCCTCCAATCGTGATTCAGCCGGTGCCTGACAACCTGAAACCCGATTATTCCATCCTCGTGCGGACAACTCCGCTGGGGAAAATGGCTCGTGTGGAGCTAGAGCTGGAGAATGAGAAACTGTGGGATGAACTTCAGAAGGCACGGGAAATGTTAGGAGTCATCGAGGCTGTGAAGGAGGAGGCATACGCACAGCTAATCTTGCGAGAGATGCACATCAATGAGCTCTCGGCACGTCTTGCTGACCTTGAAGAGAAGAAGAAGAATCCGCAAAAGAGGATTATGTCGACAAAGGTTGCCTGCTTTATGTCTGATGACCGGTTTCAGGACATTTGCCAGCAGCAGCAGGCTGAGAAGGAGGCGAAGGCGGCAGCAAGAGCGAAAGCGAAGGTTGAAACAGACCGTGCCGACCAAAGGAAGGCATGGAGAGAGGTGGAGAAAGAGGAGAGAGGGAGGAAACAGGTCAAAGCCTTGGTGGAGTGGGAGAAGGAGGTGGCCCGGTGCAGGGAGAAGAGAGTGTCACTGCCAAAGAAACCAGCGGTGACGAAATTATACCCTTGTGCACCCACTCCGCCGCATCTTAGGGGCCGCAAACGAGTGAAGGAGGTTAGCGAGGAGGTCGAGGAGGTCGAGGAGATCGATATCACAGTGGGGAGTGAAGAGGAAAGTGATGACAAGTGAGTTCAGTGGACAATTTTGCGTTGGACTGAAGGGGTGGGCTGCGACTCGTGTTTGTTCCAAGGAGCCATGTTTGGCCGTAAATCTACCCCGTACAAGAACCTTCATCACACATTTATTGATCCACCAATCAATCCCAAATAAGTTGTATATGCTAGGTCATACAAAGTGCTACAATAAATACTTGTACCAGAAGTAGAAACTGCTGATTTGAATGCGTATTCCGTGATCTTTGAATTGACTTCCAAGGAGCCATGTGATCCTGTAGTCAATTGCTGGAGCCATGTCAAGATTCTCGGTGATGTTGAAGGGACTGAAACTCTGGGTCAAGCCACCTCCAACTTAGCAAAGGATGATGGCATTCAGGATGCAACCCATAGACTTGCAGAAGCCATCAATACCCTTGCAATGACGGCAATCGCGCCAACTCGGGTCATGCGTGCCGAGGAAATGCTGGATGCACTGGAGGAAGCAGTGACGGAAGAGGAGCTGAATGATGTTGAGATTGTGGACCAGATTCAGGCTGAGAAAGCACAGGAAGCAAGAGATACTGCTGGTGAAGGTGATGATCTGGAGAATGAGAGCCAGGTGGATAGATGGATCAACTGGTGATGTCAAAACAGGAGGGGATGCGCACACTGCAGGATCTCGCCTGGCTTTGTGCTGTAGAGAATGGGGAGGACTTCCGAGCAGCAGCAAAGCTTTTTCCAAAGCTCATCCAAGCCCTTTGCATTAGTGAGCAAGCTGAGCTCAAACAAAACAAACTACATTAGAGAACTACTTTAGGTAGCTACTAGACATGGAACGAAGCCCCCTTTTCTGCAACCTATCATTTTGAGATTGCACACGATGGACCCTGACACTTGCCCAACTCTTGTTAAGCATAGCCCCCTGATAAGCATAGCTCAGCACATCCACCAAAGCCATACTTATTTGGGGGTCCGACTGTACAAACTCAGCCCCTGTGATACTATGTCAGGATTATCCAGTCTAAAGGACAAATGGGATGGGTGGTGGGCTTTTGCGAGGTCTAAGGACACAAGTCAACAGGGTTTCTTGTTTGTTCCGGATGCAAACACCCCATTGCACCAGCTTGCTGCTGCAAATCAAGTTGCAGCGGTATGGAAAACTTCTTTCCAAGAGCATATGACAGCGGGCATTTACATTTATCTGTCCAGAACCAGAACATGCTTGACATACTCTTCCATGAGAATGTTGTTGTGGTGGCTCGAAATTGGAGTATCAATCTCTATTTCACATTGGCTGCTCTCAAACCGCTCAGCATTGACACGCCCGATTCCTCTCCTCATGTCCAGGTTGAACAATTGTTCCCACATAAAAATGATCGCTTCGTGCACCATGCACAGCTACTTCGACGTGCCCCAACCTATGCTGATTTAAAGCCCACCCATTGAAGTATCCTTTGTTCAGTATTTGTCTCTTGTGGATGGCTGATCAGCCGAATCGACATAAACCATCCTGAGGAGCCAGAAGCATCTTCCCTTCAATTTCAGCCCCCTGAGAAACACCGTGTTGCATATGGGGAGTCAAGTCCTCTTATGATCTCATGGGGTGAATCAGGGTCTAGAATGATTGCAGCAGGCAGTTCTTCCCTGCACTTGTATGGTGCCGAGCCTGGGGGGGCTCCCCCAAATCATGGCCACTCTCTGGCACAGTTGACACTCCCTCAGGATGCAGAGGATATGCCCCATTGCGTGTCCTTTGATGAAGCAACTGGGATTGTAGCTGTTGGGATGCACTCTGGGAAGCTATTGGTTGCCGATGCCGGAAATTGGGTCCCATCTGTGGCAAACTCTGATGAAGAATGGATAGCTTAATGGAGGGTTCAGATGATTTGGTGAGGAATAGCTTATCTAGAGCTGCAATTCAGGTTTAATGACTATTTACCAGGCATACTTCCCTGCTATACACCCATCGCCAAAGCGTTGGCTGAAATTAGGAAGTAAACCTGCTATTTTCAAACCAATAGACCTTCCAAAGTCAAAATATCCAACTGAACTGGCTCCTGAATGGTTTGAGGATATAGAGAAGTGGTACCCCTTTTCAAATTGCCCTAAGGCATATGGGAGCACCCCATGGATGGTCCAAGATATGGCAGGCATCAATGCAGAGATAGCAGCTGGAGGTAAACTACTTCTCCTTCGGTGCAATAGTAGGGACCCACTTGACTTTGAGCTATACCCACTTTGGGCAGCGGTCACGAAGGAAGCAGCCAGTACAGCACTAATCCAAAAATGGTCCCTGGTTCCTCTTTGTGCGGAGAAATCTTGGAGTCTAGACCCTCTGTCATACGGTCAACTCACTGCATGGGTACAGAGGGAGAGCCCTGAGGAGTGAGACACTCTCATAGATTTTGAGACTTCATTGAATCATCATGTATAGGCAGATGTTTCACCAGATGAAATACAGCACTGTGCTATTCGAGATTGTTGACTTTGGACGGACCTTGTAGGTGAAACAGAGGGGTATCTGAGATTCCTATTGATCGTGAAGATGGGAAACAAATGGTGAAGGTTGTGCAATGGGTTCTTCAGAGATTGAAGCTGAATGAATGCGATTGTATGATGCTGGATGAGGCGTGCTGATGAGCGGTTATCCTATGGGGCTTGGAGGGGTGTGCATAAAGGGCGAGCTTCAGCGCGGCAAGGGGTCTGTTTTGCGACATCTTTGAGGCTTATAACATAACTTACAGATTGAAGGGCACAGAATGGAGAGTTGACTGGTTGTGGAGGTCTTCAAGGTTTGGGACCATGTGGGACTTTATGGGAGTTGATGCAAGCAGAATTAGGTGTGCTGTCAATGTTTTCTTCATCCTCGGTCATGAAAATGGCGAAGAGAGATCTATGCCTTGCCGTGAGCATGCGCTACTAGAAATAGTGGTCCCTGTCTGAGATGGCAGGGGCTTGGGCAGGCTTGGGAAGTGGTGTTCTGGACCTGTTCAAACAATCGGGACCGTCAGTATGTTGGGAATGCAGGAAGGACGAGACCTTCCAAAAGTTGTAGCGGATGTGCTTGGAACTTGGGCGAGAGAGGTAATTCTGCTGCAGGCAAGAGCTGGGAATGGGTGGCACTGTGTCTCCCTCTTCCTCTTCTTCAGGTCTCTTCTGGGAGCTATTGCCACGAGAGCAGGCCAGTGTCTTTGGTCTTGGGCATGATGCCATCTTCTGTAGATATTCCAGACCTATTAACCCGCTGAGTAAAGCCCCTTCTGGGTGATGGCTGACAGACGAAGCCCTTGAGGACTTGTGGCAAGGGTTTGTGCTGGCACGGGTTTGGAAACGTTCTGGACGGTGTGTTCAGAGGATGGAGCCCTGAATGAAGCTTTGGATCTCAATGGATTGGACGCTTGTCGCCTCAAAGCCAGAGGTGGTGGTCTATTCAGACCAAGGCTCTCCCCATGGTCCTTGAGGACAGAGACAATCCCGACTCAGAGTCAGTGCAGACTTCCAGCTCTGTTGCTCGTGGTCCGAGTGGAGAGAGGCCAGAATCACAAAACGTTCTCTATAAGAAATGCGGACATCTGTCAAACATTTTTAACTGAGGGGCAGCCAATGCTAGCAAGGGAAGCAACGTCTGCTGCCACTGGACAGCTCCAAACCCAAATTGCGTCTTGGTTGCTGGCGCACTCCCCAGTGCATCTTCCAAGGTCCTCTTTAGCCTGCCCTGGTTCTTCTCCCAATCGAGATTGGATAGTTGAGCCGACCGCTTGGCCATGAGTGAGAACAGATGCTATGAGAGTCAACCCATAGATCAATGAGCAAAAAGGAACACCACTGGGCCCAAATCTCTGGGTTCCTCTGTATGTGTATGAATGCTTTGCTTTTCCGGTCTTCACTCCCTTGAAATGGTGGAGGCTGCTGACTAGTCGTTGATGATGCACTGGTTGGCAACAGAGCTGATTGGGGTTTCCAGCGATAGTCCCTGCATGATCCTGTTGATCCTTCAAGGACCCAAACTGGGACCCGGCAACCTTGTTAAAGCTCAACTGTCAACCTCCAGAGTGTCACAGGGGACAGTCAAAGGTGGCTGAAAAACGCCGCCCTGGAGGAACATTTGTTCAAGTGCCACTTGTTCCAGTAATCCTAAAGGAGCATCGGCGTATCCATTCTTGTGGCTATTTTTGTTCAGGGTGTTGTTACGGCTGTTTGCAATATTGTTGGCACAAACAGAATCTTATGTAATTTTTGACTCTTCTTTGATGCCCATATCGGGGACTGATTTCTCCACAACCACGGCCACTCATTGCTTCAAATTTGGTACTTGACTTCTAACAGTACGTTTCTAGATGCCTGTACACTTTTTATACTCTAATTGACCTTAGTGAAAGAAAGCCCTCCCAACACCCTTATCAGCTGATTGGTGATCACCAGCTTGTTTCCCTGTGGCCATCTAGCCACAACACACCCATCAAGGTTTTCAGGAATGGGTTCCTGAGGACTCCAGACGCTTAAATCTGGTGAAAGGCACATGCTTGTCATGCGATGGTGGGTGATTTCAGTTCAGACTGACATTGGCGTTGCCCTCCCCCAGTTTTCCACCCAGTCAGAAGCGGTTTGCCCAAGCCCACCATTACCTATTTATCCTCAGCAACTTACTCTAGCTCTTCGACTACCTGGGTGACCAACGGAAAGCTCACTTGTGCCTCCCAAAAGCCAAGCCACTTGAAACTCATCAAGGAGATGCAGCTGCCAGCCCTCAACAGGCGGAGTCAAAGAATGCAGCTCACATCAAACCTAGCGCATTTGTCAGCTCCATCCCTGTCTCTGGTGTCACACGTCACTCAACACAATCCAGCAAGTGGGCCAATGATCCCTGCCAGTGTTAAGCATGCTTACCCTTGACACTGCACAACCACCTGCAAAGAAGACCGCAAAGATCTTCTAAGAAGTCAACTCTGGCTTGCCAAGGCACCCACGCAAATACAGATGAAAACCCTTCGGCCATTGCTATAGCGGAGAATGAACTCGATGCTGCCATTCCTGAGCAATAGTTGGAGCCAAATAGGTCTCAATTGCAAGCGGCGATTATGGGGGTAATCGACAGCCCTGATGGGTTGGACATGAATGCCAATGAAGTTGAAGAGGATGATGGAGAGGAGTGGGAAGAAGCAGCCAATCCTTGGGCAGACCATACTGTCATGGACCCTGTCATGCCGCGGAAATCACCGAGTAAGTGATTAATCTTCGAGGTGCTGTATTGCAATAGATGGAAGGGGACAAATAGCACGAGATGTTGATATATGTATACTTGGTGCTATTTCAACCTAGTGTGCATATCCTGTCCCACAATGCCTGGTTACCTGAGTCAGCCAAGCATTTATACTAGCTCTGCTTCTGTAACAACACTGCCGACGTCTCAGTATTTGATACGCTATACCAATGACCCACTAAGATACTATTCATCTGCGTGGTAGGAAGTTATCCGTCTTGCATATTGAAATCGGGTGAAATGGAGCAAAACTTCCCATAGCCAGAATTCTGCCATTCCTTTTGCTTGGGCAGGTGTGCATAACATTTTTAGTGATGCTTACAAAATTTCAGAATGATTGGGGTTGAACTGAGTGAGCTAGGCATCGCACATGTCTGCTGCAAAAACCGTTGAAAATTACATAAGATTCTGTTTGTGCCAACAATACCACAAACAGCTGTAATGCCGATCCCCCCAGTGCCCCCCCAAAGACCTTGACAGTGGCAGTGAAGCCATGGTCCCTGGTTGACTCTCTTATGCTAGCTCCTGCAATGCCTACTTTGGGAGTTCAATAACCCACTACCACCCCAAGGACTCATTGATAGCAGAAGAGGCAGGGGGACAGTGACGGTTGTTTGAGGGTTAAACATTTGCTGCTGCTGTTTTGCAAACGCATTCAATGTGGTCAAGTATGGTGACATTCCGGTGCCAACAGTGGGTGCTTGAAGATGCTTTTAATGCTGATGATAGTGGCTCAATTGTAGCGCGGATGCACCATATGGTCTGCAGTTGCTGGTGTGCAAGCTCCTCAGCCTCCCAGCTCCAAAAGAAGATGTCAACGCTTGCAGCTAGGGTACCGCGATCCACTCATTGTCCAGCCCTTGGTCAGGAAGTGTATGTGGCAATTGGTGGTAGGCTGTCTGGCGGGCTGTTGATGATGATGTGCTCAGGGCACTGACAGAATATACCAAAGATTATTATTTTCCTGACATGATCAAACATTACATCGTGGAGAAGGGGACCTCAGCCTGGATTACAAGAGGGACTGAGGAGCAATAACACGTCATCAATGCTTCTGAGTTGGCTGTGCAGGTTTTTGCAGTGCAGGCAGGATCAAAATCCAGGAGCAGAGTTTAAATTCATACAGGGCACTTCCACCACTCTCACTGATTTTCCCTCTCATTGACCATTGCTCCTCAGCTAAACAATTGTCCCTCATCCAGACTCCATCACCCACACTACTGAACATGGCCACTATAGTAATCAACCAGACACTGCCCCACTCACTGCATTGTTGCATCATCCTAGCCCTGAGACCGGCCAATGGCTGGGCCCCCAAACAAGTAAGAATTATGCTGGGAGAATGTCGACACACAGAAATGGCCAAACTTCAATGAGTTTATTGGGTTGAGTCTCCCTATGATGATTGCAATGCCAATCAACACAGAGAAGAATGACCATGTAGGTGCTGCCACTCTGGGAAGGGCCAGTGAATGACATGAATCTCTCTTTGGTCAGGTAACAGCATATCTAGACAAGCTTGCTGTATATAAAACAATCATGGATTACACTGGCAAAGCCTCAAGTACTCTGCTGAGCACAAGTTTTAGTGAGGTTTATGGGGATTCAGATTTCTTGTATGTTAATTTCTATTGATATTCTCAGCACACAATATAAAGATCGAACATCATTTTCTTTTCATCATCCTGATGGCTAGCTCATCTTAGTAGCTGTGCCAGGAATGACAGTTGAGGTAATATGCATTTGTGATGTTTGCAACGCAGTTGGTATATATGCTCTTAGGCACTCCACACACAAGCTCCATTCTAATCTTTTCTTTCTTAAAGCATATCTTATCTTTGTCAGTTATGTATGTCACCCTGAAACCCGCCCTCAGACTTTGAAAGGCCTTGTCCAAACTCTCTGCTGCATCAGTGTCTTCATGATTCGATTCTGCTCATCCTTTAATTTTGCCCCTCCAAGTGTCATTTCTATTATGTGGGCTGCTACTCGGATGCTCAAAGTGATACATGACGAGGGGACTGAGTTAGTTATCGCTGTGGGGAGCACAATGGGTGGACCAGCATCAACAAAGGGTCTGAAGGAGCACTCAAGGGCTTTCTATCATCAACAACTGGGAGAAGCCCTTGGTCAGCCAGAAACTATTGAGAAAATCAATGGTGAAAGGCCTGGACAAACAGGAAACTGTGGAGAGACAATTCCTTTCATTCAGTTTGTCCACGTGTCTCATGTTCTGCCTGGGCATGCATTTGGTTCTAATGTGATCCCTCCTTACTAGCATGATGTGGCAGGCAGACTCAGGAAAAGTTACAAAATTGCGAAGCCTGGCGTTAGAGCTTTCCTTCCTTAAAAGACACTTGAAAAAAAGAAATCAGGAAAACGATACAATATCCATCACTGCTGCGGATATCCACAAATGTTTTATTGCAGCATGCATATCATATTGAAGGAGGGAAATTTTGACTTGGAAGAATATCACCCAAGGATTCCAACGTCACCAAACCACAATGATGGCTATTATAGTGAGTTATATTCAGACATATATGTTCAAAACAGTCACTGATCTTTTTCTTTTCTATTCTTTTCTTCCCCCTCCCCACTTTCCCAGCCCCATATGGTACCATGAATCACTCGAATGTTGTTATCTAGGGTTGAAGGTCTATTGAACTCGTGTCCAGGTGCTCTAAAGACATCTAGCGTCTATTCCCATGGTGCAATGCCCAGAAAGAGTGAGATTGGGTTTGTGAATGGATGTATAGCGCGTTGGTTGGCACCGGGGGTATCTAAGCCTTTTCGCTGACAAAAACGCTTGTGGGAACAATGGTGCTTTCACTTTTCACCACCCCCATGTTATGGCACCATTTTCACCCGGTTTTCGCCATGATGAAAATCAGCATTCCTCTCAGTCCATCAGTCCAGCATCCATGCTGGCATGCATGCGGATGTGGGAGAGACGTCAGGCATTGAAAACACCTTTCTCTGGCACGCTGTGTTGTCACAAAATAGGGATATGTTCATCGGTGATGGTGGACCGTATCTATTGGTAGGTAGGCAAAGGAAGGATCTAGGAGTTTCTTTCTTTCTTTTTCTCTTTTCTCTCTCTCTCTTGTCCTTGATCTTGGTTTCTCAGCAGAAGCAATGGACAGCTTGGACTGCGGTTTCTGTTCCTTACTGTATTCGTATCCACTTGCCTTGCTCATCTCATTCATCTCCCTCATCCACCTCACCTCTTTCCATCTCTCATCTGCTTATTTTGCTGTTCGATTTCGTCATTTTTCTCCAGGATATGGTTGAAACCTGGTCCCCTTGCGCAGTGCGCCTTTTGCTTGTATTTCCTGCTTGCCATACGATGTACAATAAGCAATACCCCCCTTTCTTTTGCTTTAGCCGAGATATACACCTCTTGTCTCTTGAGTTTTGGTTTTTTCAGTGTTACCGATGGATTTCTCTGAGTGACGACCAAGCAAAGACGATCTATACACGTAATAACTGACATTGATGGATCGTTTTCAAAGTCAAGAACGGAAGAAGGCCTGCTCTTAGGAGACTGTAATGAGCCCAGGCTGAAAGTATACCATTTCAGGATATCCCAGGCCCTTCTGCATTCGCCCAAAGCGATGAAAGGATCAGGACGGTCATGGCAGATGTTTGTGCATTACAATATTAAGAGAAAGTTTGAAACTCTAGGTCCCTAAAACTCCCTACCCACACGTTGGCAGGCCTACACTTCTCTAGATAATACTGTTACACGGTTTCATGGCTCTGTATGCCACTGCACACAGCGAGATATAAGTGAACATCGCAGATCGAAGCCTTTACTCAAGACTTACAACAGTATCCATCGCACTCGCTTGGTGTATAGGGCACCCTTGGGTGGTAATCTTCTCCAGTCAACCCCCTGCTCTTGAAAATGCATCGCACATATCACACGTGGGTTTAATAAACCCATGAACGTTGGCGGTGGTGATGGAATGACAGGAATCTCCTCGCTCTTGAATGTACTTCTGTATTTTCTTTAGGTCCAAGGCTAAGCTTCGTACTTTTGTTGGTTCACTGGTGGGAGCTCCTTTACACACGCTATGGACGTGCTGTCATGTTAGTTTCATTCTAGGACGGTTAGGTTCAAAGGCAAGACAAACTGGATGAGTGGTAAGGTTTCAGCACAATTGCCAGCATTTTCTTTCAAGCTCTTCTGTTCGGTATGTTTGGCAATTCCTTCGAGATTGCTGAGAACGCCAGGGGTCGCTTCCTTGCCACCCGCGATGGATGCTGCCAGTTGTTTTAGGTGATCCTCCTTCGCCTTCTTCTTCATCTTCGTCTGCCCAGAAGGGCCACCCAAGGGACTTCTGATGGTGACAACGACTGGCATCTCCGAATCAGAGACTAATTGGAGAGCCCCAGTATGTACCCACATAATGGATACTACATTTGGAAAATAGGTCTTATCGCTGCCAAATAACTGGCCAAACCTTTGGAGAAATATGGAAATGCACCCAACAATCCTGACTAGATCATCGGGAGTGGTTGGGTACAGGTCCTTTTGGCACAAGTGTCCTGCAAGGAGAACATACACTAGAGGGTGATTGCAATTGGCTTCTTCAGAGGCACTGTTGCGAATGTGGAGGCTCACCAATGGCGTTACATAGGTCGCAGATCCAAACCCTTGCTACGGTGAGTCCCACAACTTCTACCCTCACTGTTTCATCTTCAGCAGTAACCCTCATAAACTTCGGTGGTCTGTTGCAATCTACCCCAGAGCCTTCTACCTTGTCTCTAGTGGAAAGGAGTCAGGGACACCTATCACAATAATTTGAGTGCTGGCAACCACAAATAAGCCCCAATTATTTGTTCCAAAGTTCTATGGACCTGTCACTTGTATATGTCCTGACCCTGGTATGTCGGCAAAGATTTTCCAAATATAATCCCATCTGATTGGAGGGGGGGCATTACTTTTTACAATCCTCAGTGGTCAGGCATCTTACCAAAAGTTTAGGCATTGTGATTACCATTGTCAGAGAGAGGCTAAGGAACCCATTGAAGTCCTACCAGGCCTGGGTGTCTGACATTCTGTCAGACCAACCTGACCAGCCCACATTCTGCTCTTCAGGATCCATGGGCTGAGGGGTCTGCAGGACAATGGGGTGAGGGGATGTAAAACAAGAATTCAGCCCCATCAACCTAATAACCCTCAGAACCCACTTGGAGGAACTTTGGTGGGAGGGGGGAAGGTTTGCCTAGAAACCCCTTATCCCCCCTCTTACACATGTTCCCAGTCACAAACATGAATCTCAGATGGCTCTCAGTATTTGGGGCCCGAAAAACGGGGCTCTGGGGAAGGTGTACAGTGGAGCAAGGGGTCTAGGCTGGATGAGAATGCGATGCCACGCATCTTACTCACACGCTGAAGTCACCATTGCCTTCAAACGGATTATTCCAAGACATCGAAGTCTGATAAGCTGTGGCATTTGATTGGATGCCTAACTATCTTTTATATAGGAGGTACTTGCCTGCAGATTGCAATCAAATCCCTGATTTCATTTTCACCACCCTGTCTGGCAATCGAACAAAGGCCATAATATCAGCATTTTCGGCATCGTTTCCGCCAGCAAGAAATGTGACATATAAGTGGTTTAGACGGAATCCAGCCACAGTGGTTCTTGAAACTCATACACTCTGTTACGTATACCCCAGTTTTACATTTCAATCTGGCTACCAGTATTGATACTACATGATTGTTCAAGCTCAATGATCTACCCTCTGAAAGGAAGCCTCGACCATAGTGATTCTCGCTTCCTCAAGCTTTGCCCTTAGTGGTCGCATACATCCTTTGTGTAATGACCCTGGCCACCCTGTTTGTTCAACACACCATCAAAACTAGTTGAGCTGCAATGTCCCAGGGAATGTGACGAGAACCGCCATATTGCTGTGTCCACCAGGTAACATGCTACCATATGACTTGAGGGTGGAGGGTATGGTTTCCTGTTCGAGTTGCTCAGCTGCCGTGTATAGAGAAATTGGACCAACAAGGAAGAACGTACACTTTGTCCATTAGCCCATTCAATGATGAACTTGTGCTGGAGCATGACCAGGCTCAAACTCCATCAAACCCTCCAATCGACCGCACAAGGTGTCAAGGAGGTTAAGCGGGGTGCCCTTCAAGGCTACTGGAGTAGCGTTGATGAGGAGACCCATCCATCTCAAGTTTGAGACAATGTGCTGCTCCTCTTGAGGCAAAGGGAAGGTAATGCGGGATTTACCTGATCGGTGGGTCAGACCAACAGGTCAGAATCGAACACATGGTGAACAGGAAAGTGGACTCACCCTTGATAGCAGCCATGATGAGAGCTGCGTTGTAGGTGTAAGCAATGAGTGAGATGATGAGGTCATGCTCAGCAATAGCTTTCTACAAAGCAGCTTCATCATTCATGTCCAACAAGATACTTGTTGCATGGGACAAGTCTTTGGCAACGGCCTCAGCCAACTTGAGGGTACACCAAGCTACAGAAAGCAAGAAAGGAGGTTCGTCTCTAGATCTCTCTCAGCCCATGAGACACGCTTGCACACCAATCATCAACTCATTGTTTGGGCTCCTCACGACCTGCTCCACACACGGCCTGGCAAGCAAGATCTTCTTCTCCACACCCTCTGCAACGCTGTGGCCGAATATCATTGCACTCGTACAAGTAAGGACAAACATCGCCCTATGGACATATTTGTTTCAGTACTTGCACAAGTTGAGGGAGTCAAGTGAGCGGTATTGAGGCCTTTGTTGAGATGCCCCTTATGGTGATGTGAGCCAACACTTCCTGCCTGCTCTGAGTCTGCAGTGGAAAGTGCTTCCAATTGGCCCTGTGCATCAGAGCATCATTCAGTGGTGGAGTCAAACTAAGTATTACCTATACACCTACATGTTGTTGAAATCTTCCATCCACCATACAGCTGAGTTGAGGTGCACGCAGGTCCAGCATTGAGGATTGAAACCCAACTCCATAGCTTGCAATTAGCAAGGTTTCCAAGCAACTTTCAAGCTAAGAAATTGGTTCAAGGAGGACAATGATGGGGGTAGAGGAGTGTGAATGCGAGGAGGGAGGTTGGAGAGCGAAGGACAGGTGTTGGTTGGGATCAAACAGCAATGTGAGACTGAAGTTCTCACCCCTTGTGGACCCTGGTTCCAGGTACAAAGCGATGTGGGATACCCATGAGCTGTGCTGACAGCGCCAGCAAGCTCTTGCTGCAAAGAGCAAGGCGTGAGGTACATTGAGGTGAGCGGTTCAAATTGAACTTCTATTTGTACCGCCTAGAAAACATTGCCTAATTATTCGAGCCCAACCTGCATAAACAAATTCTCAGTTCCATGTAAGTCACCCAGTCCAGGAGATACAATGCGCAGCTGAGGAGACTCATCAGTGTCCGCTTTACTGGACCTATGGGCCCAAATACTGGACCCAGTCATGGAGGCCTGCTCCTATTGGAAGTGGTCCCATGGCAAGCGCTCTTCTGGACAAGATCTAGAGGGAAGGTGTTCGGACCAAATTTTGCATGAGGAGAGAAGGGAAGGGAGTAATAGTCCCGTTGGCATGCACTATCAAGTCTTTGGGAGGACCTCAAACGAAACGATTTATAACCCTATACTGGATTTGACTCACGAGGAGTTCACTCAGATGCTCCCCACTTTGTTGTATCCTGTCCTTGCACCCTCGGCATCGCCAATATCACCTAACTATGCAGGGGAAGAAGTGATCCATATTCCAACAACTTGCCGTTGACTGGTGAAGAAAAGACAGCACAGACTACGCTGAGCAATACGACTGGACTGGATGACTTTGCTAGGAATCGTGCTTGGAGAAGTCAGATGGCTTTAAGTCTTGATTGCATCTTGATTGCATGCGAGCTAGGGGACCGTGCTAAGAAGCTGTGAGTATGGTTGGTCTCTCCTTTGAGATTATACACACATCAGCCTCATCTGCATCATCCATCATCAGAATGGCTTATTCCACATGCCGATGTTATTTTCTTCTTGTGACTGCTTCCCTTTCACAAGTTGGAAACCATTGTCCAAGTGCTGATATCATTTGGAATTGATAGCAAGTTGTTAAGCGCCGGTAAGTTGGCTGTGCGCAAAAGGCGTGAGAACTTGGAATCGCCGTGTGGAATACTAATTAGACGGAGGTAATTAATTACTGAGTCCCAACTAATTATTTAATTAGGAGCAGAATTAATTAGCTAAATGTGTACGTCGATAGTGTACGAGTAATAGAATGTATTTATTCTATTATTATCTATGGGGGTTGGGCTTTCTACTGTAGCGCAAGGGGTGCGCTGAGGCGTGGGATCCAAGTGTTCGGACTCTACTGGCTCAGTTTGGGAAGTCCAGAAGAGGTAATTATGACTAGCTAATGACACCGTTAGGTAGAGCTAAATTATAGCTTTCCGTACATGGTCTTAGCGTAGCGGAATTCCAAGATTTGAGCTAGCTAGAGGCGAAATACCGTTTTAGGGTAGTTTCAGCTGCACCCGGGATTTGGATTATCCTTCGGAGACATCCTGGACGTTCTGGAAGGGTTATTCATGCTCAAATAAGGTTAGGTTGCACTTAATTGCCCAACCGGGTATCGGACCTGCCTGGAGGGTTACAACGTGTTCCTACACGTGGATCCTCGGCGAATCGATCTCTAAGACTATTCGCCAAAGTGGAAATGTCTTCCGGTTCGGCAGATAGTCGGGAATTTGAAGTCGTTGATCCGGTTTCCCAAAATTACTAAATACGGTAACTTTCTTATTTCTTAAGCCGTTTGTCTCAGACTTTCTCGGTTATTATTCGTAGGGACAAAAGCGAAAGAAATATACAATTTATTTTCCTAAAATGACTGAGTGGGGTGAGTATCTACTAGTACATTCCAAAAGAGGGGATCCGCATAGGCACGGATCCCACAGTTCATAACAGTCGGCCCACGACATGATGAGCAGATTGCGCGGAGCTGCTTGGAGTGCCTGGGCAAAATGGAATGCTTGTGGGGCCATGTAGGCAAAAGAGCGAGCATATGACTTGTGTTATGGACCGTGGGATCCGCGCCTAAACGCTTGGGAAAGTGTATGTGGTATCCACATTCTCAGATTAGTCTCAGGGATATATTGGGGCATGTTGAAAATTGTTCAGAATTTTCCTCAGCATTTTCTTCAGCTTGAAAACAATGTGGACCATCTCCACTGAAAATGCTAATGATTATTGAGACATAAAAAGGATCTATGTTTTTCAGTGCCGTAGTGAAAACCTTCACATTTTTCACTCAGAGGAAAATGGTCAGAGATTTTCATCATAATTTTCTAAAAATGAAAAATTATCAGGAAAAGTGATTCCCCTCCCAGCATTTTCTTCATAGTTTTCAGCCGCAGAAGCTGTTGATTTGCTCCCTGCATGGAATGCGCAGGAATAAGTAATGCTGTTGCTTCAATAGGCCTGACACAAACCTTTCATCAGTCTCTTGAATGCTTAAGGTCTTGGCAGGGGCTGTCCTAATGTAGGCTGTTTGTCTTTGAGCCTCTTCATGACCTCTCCGTCATCCTTGAACCAGCACATCGCAACGAAAGCGCCAATGAACTCTGGGAAGCAATGGTACCTAAGCGTACCACGCACAACAATTCCAGCCTTGGGGATCTCGTACCACTCCCAACATTAGAAAGTCCAACTATTCCATCAGTTCTTAACATGCCCAAGGATCAGCGCGCACCAGAAGGGAGTCAAATCTTGATTTCCGTAGGCGACGAAAGCACATGCAGGAGAGATGTGATATGGCTTGGCATTAGACATGAGTTCATTTCCAGGAATATGAGTGATTTCGGAGTCCCTCTCCGCCCTTCATGCATGGACTTCACCGTTTGTATTTCCAGTCACCAAGATAATCAAGCTTGGGCTAATGGGAATTCCATACTCTCTCAGCAAACGATTTTCTCGCCAGATGACCTTGCTGTACCTTGTAGTAATATGTCTTGGCAAGGCTTTTGTTTGTAAAGAAGTTGTTGGGAGCGAAGTGAAACATCAGAATGTGTAGTTGTGATTAAAATCAAAGTCCCTATCATTAACTTGCCTGAAGAAAGGCTGATCCTCCCTCTCCTTACTCAAGTAAACTGACCTTGCTTTTAGTCTTAGAAAGGTGTTCGAGAGGGAGGGAGGGGGGAAGAGATCACTTTTCCATGGTGCACAGCCGTGACTTGCAATTGAGAGGATTTCATGATCAGGGAAACTCGAACTAACCAGTCCCGACAAATACGGCCAAACATTGGCCCCTCAATGTCGTAGCATAGGTTCATGCGTAAGCCCCTGCTCTGGAGGTGGAGCACCTCCACTAGAAGGGGCTTAGGACAAGGTGTGTGTGTCAAGAGGGTGACTTTCCTCCCCATTTATTCCCTCACCACTCCTACCAGTGCACCCAATGCATTAGTATAGACTGTAGCGTATCTCTAGCCTAGCATTATTGCAAGCTTTGGAAGCAAAATGTTGGGAAATGATATTACTAGCTTTGCCCCATGGAAGCGCTACCCCCCTCTCTGAAACCTTCCCTTATATCTCCTCCCCTCAACACAGCAACTAGGGGGAGAGAGTGGATTTAGATATTATGCCATACCTCCAGTAGTCATACCTAATTTCATGAGTCTCCATTCATTCTGTGTGAAACTATCTCTGTTGCAATGTCATTGAGGGGTGAGCACCACAACATGTTCACACGCTTGTGAGGAAAACATTGTTTCGTTATTGGATTGGATGTACAACATAATCATATTGCTTTCACTTGTAGCTCAATAGCTTGAAGGTCGGTGTTAGTTAGCAATCAAGTGCAGCACACCAGCATACGCGTGGCTCACCAAAGTCAATGAAATTCGAGTCAAATTGCACTGGAAACTATGTTTCTTGAAGCAATGTTCATGCCCAATCAGTTCACAACTCGTCATATATTCAAGAAAGAGTCGGTTTTCTCCCTTACCCAGACAGGTTCTCGTGGATGTTTTAGGGAACAAGCTGGGACTGAAGACTTGTTTGCTCTCGTTTGGAATGGTCCCTGAAGCTGCGAATACAGCCCTTGAATCGTAGTGGCTGCAACATCGTCCTTGCAATACACTCCATAAAATCTTGAGATAGTCGATCCGGAAATCCAGGCCGCTGCACCCTGCCCTTCCTTCCCTTTCTAATAGGACCCATGTCACTAATGACCTTGCTTGCCAAGGTCACCTCCACGATGGAAATGGCGCCAGGGTAATGTGCCAACCTACCCTTATGCTCTGCAGGCACAGGCATGCACCCCATGACCGAGGTCCTTCCGACTTCCCACACCCCAGCCTCCGCCCTCTTGTCCCCCTCCCAACCATCCAGTTCCCCTAGTACCGTCTGTACATCTCTTCAACTTCTCAATGAGCACTCCTGCATTAATAGGTAGTCCAAATGTATTTACAGTTATTCCTTCCCGTGATTGTCCGTGTTTCAGCCCCTATGTGACCATCCCCTTCACGCCAAGCGCTTTGTCCTTCCACCCCGCTGCCATCTCCGAGTCCTCCTTTCGTCTCCATACTCGACCACCATTTCTTCGTCTGTGTGTCCAGCTCCTCTAGCCTCTCGTCCTCTGCACGCAGAATTGGGCAGCCTCCACTTACAAATAACGACTCGTCAAAGTCCCGCAGCAACCGGATTGCCTCTCTCCCTGAGCTCCGCAACAATGCAACGTACACATGAAATGGTGTTCACCCATGCGACCCCAGCGGCTTCCCAATGTCTACAATCACCTGCTTTGACGTCTGCCCTTGGGAGCGATAATCGGTGAAGGCATAGGCCGCCGTGAGCGGGAGCTGGGTGCGTTTGACGGTCCTCTTTTCTCCGTTCGACATTGTGATTTGATATGACTTTGAGATTGGTTCCAGCGGCAAGACCCCTTCGGGAAGTCCATCTAGCTTCTCGGCTCGGGTTCTGTCCATTTCGATCAGAAGGTAAGCCAGAAGGTGTTTCAGTTCAACTTCATTTGCACCGCCTGACACTGCCGTCTCCTCATCATTCAGGACAGTCATGTGTCCTTCCACGAGCTCCATTTGCAACATCAAGATACGTCTTCACGTTATAGGTGACCATGACTTCCATCCCCTTCGCGAATTCTACTGTTGTTGGCAGCCCTGCTCGCTCCCCGCGACCCTTCCGTTTCTTTTCCTGCTTTGCAGCTGCAGCGAATCTCTCCTCCAGGGTAAGCTCCCTCCCTTTGATCATATCTTGCGCCCGGCATCTGAATAGTGCCTGCTTTGTTCTCTGACAGTGCACTCGGATTGCCTCGTAGTTCCACTGTATTCGAGCCAAGTGCCTCGGAGTACCCAAAACGGCATTTGCCCACTCTTCTGACGAAAAGTCTGTCTTTGGGCATTTAGGATTTGTGAGAACCATCCTCCGGAGCATTGCGATATGGTGCGGCTGACATTCTCCTCGCCGTGTTGCTTTGAGGAATCCAAGCCACTCAGCATCCACAACTCCCATCTGCTCCTGGAGGATGACCACCATTGTGAACTGCTCATACAATTTTCGGCCAAATATCTCGTTGTCCAAGTCTCAGGCACTGTTGCATGGCCAATATAGGGGTGTTCCTGCAACAGGGGGGAATTGATGATGGTGTTTGTCCCTCCAAAAGGTGTGTCTTCTCTCAGGCCCTGTGATCCCGCTACTGCATCGTGAATCATGCTGAAAATTTTTGATGTTTTGAAGAAGAACTCTCAAGCGATCATCGAAATTCCGTCGATGATCAGGTAGAGTTGCCGACCTGCTGCAGCTGTCAGTCTCCTGATACTCTCTTCACTCGGCATTTGCCCGTTGAGGGGTATTGAGGCAATCATGTGTAGTGTCTGTCCGTCAATGAGGGAAGCTGCAATACCGGTGTAGGCTGATTTGGTAAGCATGTCCGCTGGTCCCCAAACAGCAAACGCGTCGGTGACAGCCCTTATCAAGCGAGATTTGTCTGTCCCGCCCTCCCCTTGAATCTGCATCAATAATTGGGGTGGATTGCGTCTGGCAAGCGTCTCGTCGAGGTGCCAAATGATGATATTGAAAGCGTGTCGCTGATCGGGCCAAAGTTCTGCTTGCCCAATGTCTATGCTTACTTGGGGGCCCTGCCCTGGGGACACTCTTCCACTCTCAATGTCCGTGGTCTGCAGGTGTGTTATTCCCACCCTTGTCCTTTTGCTCTCAAGTGCCCTAATGCTGCTGCCATCTTTGTTTTGTCCGGATCCCTGGCTAGTTGTCCCGTCCGCTACTGTTGGGAGGGTTCGCCCCTCGATGCTTTCTTGCATGGCAACACGCCAGTCCTCCAGTCGGCTCAAATTGTCTCCACTAGCTGGTCCAGGCTGAGTTTCCTCACAGCTTGCCATATGTCAACTGCATCACTCGTCTTTGAGTTCCTCCACATCAATCCATATACCAACCACGAGTCTTTTCCCCTCTTCCTTTTCCATGGATATCTCTTTCCCGTCACTTACATAAAATATACCCTCTTCGATTTCTTGGGATGGGGGTGTGCTGCCTGTGTGGCGAGTCAGTGAGCAAGGTGCCGTACAGCCATAGGCTGTGCCTTGCTCAAGTAGTAATGATGAGCACTTTATAATACTTTCTCTAAAAATTTATGTCTTGCACAATAAGAGTTTGCCTCTTACATATCCGTGGAACAAAATGGTCATGTGAGAACATGTTTGCTTTGCCCGTGTCATTCTCAACTTCTCCAACGTCTCTCTCACACACCATTCTCCGCTTTTCCTTTGCCGTCAGCATACTGATGCATGAATGTAAGAGTTAGTGCATGGTTTAAACTGCGAAACAGGGCTGCTTTTAAATTTGCAGCGGAGCTATGAACGTACGAGTTTGTGATACCTCCTTTTGCCGGTGGCATCGAACCTGTGCATCGAACCTGTCAAGCACCGCTAATTGCCTCAGACACAGCATGCAAGTAATTGGCTCCTTTCCTCACCTTCTCTCCCCTCCCCAACTACCATCCACCTCACCTCTAAAAGTCTTCACCTCACAGTAATGGACACCCCCAGCGACAACCATGGAAAAAATGTGCCACAGCCAGCAACTATCCTGCCACAAATCTCGAAGCAGTGTGCGAAGTTGGCCAGAGCCACGGTTCATTGCAGAAACAGGTAACTATAGCTCCTCTTGTCATTGCCAAGTGTCTCCTCCCTGACCAGTCCAAATCTCAATATATGTAGCACAAGGTCAGCGGGCCTATTGCTCTCATCATCATTGTTGGCGCTGTTCTTGGCGGTGTCCTCCGAAGCAGGGCAAGTGGGCAGGAGAAAGCGTCAAAATGGCCCTTGGGATGTTTGCAACTCGCACACAATCTCAGTTTATCCTTGAATGGTGGGTCCAATGATCCACTGCCTTGGATGTGGCTGATCTCTTGGCATGCTAGTCTTCCTACTTTCATTGCCCAACCTGGGGACCATCGGAATAAAGACTGGCCAATGTGCAGAAATGGCAAGCCATAGATTCAGTCCCTTCAGGGAGGCAACAAAAGATGACAGCTCCTTTCTATCCACTCCGCTCTCTCCATCCTTGGTGATCTCATTGGCCTGTTGGCTCTGATCTCCTCTTTTACCTTTGCCGGCATATCAAGGCAATGCTTAGACGAGAGCCGGTAAACGGGGTGGCTGGTGAAAATTTACACCACTACCTCCTTTCTACTATCTTCTCAATGAAGCAAACTCTCCACAAGTTATTAACAGAAGCAGACAACATGGCACTAGTAAGAATAAGTGATGGTGTATGTATGCTACCTAATTGTTCTAAATCGTCTCATAACCAGAAAACAAAGGAAACAAGAAAAGGAAATCAAGGAAACAAGACCAAAAGACGATTTACATTGGACGAAATGGAAGATGCCAAAGAGCAGCTTTTACTTCAGCATAATATAGTATGTTGTTTCAGACAGCTGGGCTAATGCAATACAGAAAAGCTGAGATGGCTCCTGATCAGAACCTGAATAATAAACAGCTGCCCACAACAAAGTCTCCCCCTAGGAAACGCTCCTGCCGTCAGTCAGGGACCAATTCAGAGGCAAGTGACTAGAGCTAATGCCCGGGCCCTTCAGAGACTCTTTATAAAATATGTGCTGAAGTTTGGAAAGCTGCAAAGGCTTTACAACAAGAAACTACCTTAGGTGATGAATCACAATCTACATCCCGCACACCTTCACCACCTCCAGAGTTGGATGCAAGTTTTGGCAATGCCTTCAACATGAATGACTTCGAGATTTTTGACATTCTTCTGCAAGATGGTGAAGATGCCAGAAAAGCCGTCTTTGACCAGCTCGGCACAAATGAAGATAGGGAACCAGATGGTAAGAATAAGGTATTTTATGAGAGAGCAGGCTAACTAAAATTATGGATAGAGCAACTGGCATTGTCTGCAAAGCATAAACACTCCAGGAGCGCAAATGCCCAAGCTAATCATATGATTAATGTCAAGGTTCCCTTAGGGTAGAAACCAAGCAAGACGTATCTGACTGTGGACTATGGTTTAGCAGAGAGAGATCACTAGGCAAGATCGTTGCACTAGCACGGTGGTCGAGGGGTAGACTATGATTGAATAGACAAGAGGTGGAATGAGGAACAAACCTCCTCATTCCTCTGTACTTAAATACTAACGAGTGGCTGTGACTAGAACGTCCCGGTATAGTAAAGAAGGTGATGGAACTTAATGGAAAGGCTGACGCGTCGCATGAGTAAGGGCAATGAGGAATGCATGAGAAGATGAGTAAGGAGCGTGAGGTAGGAGTGAGGCATGCAAGGTGAATGCGGGGGTTCAGTCAATCGTGAGGATCACGTGCCGGGAATCTCGCCTTGGTCACATGACTGGGAAAAGTGGATCATGTGACAAGGTCGCCACAATTAAGAAGATAGTCAAAGATATTCTACACGATAGTAGCAAATTTGAAATTGGTGGGCACCATGCTAGCAATGCCAGGATGGTCATGCTAATATGTTCAACATGCAGTTGTTCACAAGGCCATTGACTTAAGACATCACATCAAACTCAATGCAAATGGGACCTGCTCTCTCATCAAACCAATTCCTAAGGGAGTTGGTTTGCCAGAGATACGCCTAGAAGGTGATGTGGCTGCAGTTGGGGTTGACAGGCGAGGGCGTGCCCTCTACTGGTATTTCCCAGGGTTCTTAAGAGAGACCATGAGGGTGAGCCTCATACATTTTACCTCACATCTTATTGCTGATTAAATAAACAGGAGGAGCAATTCAAAGCTACTATGCATTATGGGCAAGTTGGGGTTCTCAAGCAATGCAGGCAGAAGAAGGGGCGGAACATGGAAGCCTCTGGAATGAATACAGAATCACATTCCGAGTATGTCAAAACTCATCCAGAGAGTTTGGTGGGGGGCTGCCATTTGGCTGCATGGTGCAAGCAAGGTCATCAACACGCCAATGTGGGTGCATCTGTTAAGCGATAAAGCAAAAAATGACATGAATGCTTTAACAGGAGGTGGCAAAGCCATCTAGTGGTCTATCTGTCAACCTGCAGGTAATGGATCATGCAGCATCGCAGCAATGGCTTACAGACGCTACATCATTGCATGTTCAAATGAACACACTGCTGTCATGCGTAGATCCAGCCATCTCAAAGGGTTTCAAATCTGCCAAGCGTATACGTAGTACCGAGCAAAGCGGTCCAGCAATCGCCTCATCCCTTGCAAATTTTGTCACTGACTTTCTTGGAATTGCGATATTCTTCAACAAGTGAACTTCAAGCATTTCGATGTCAACTCACCTGTCATAGGTTGGGATGGTTTGACTACTTTGGGGGACTATGAAGGAGGTTGGTGCAGTCAAATTCAAACAGCTACATTTATTGACCCACAACAGGCGACCTTTATTTTGACCAGCTCAACCTGACATGCGTGTATGGGCCAGGAACAATGATGCTCATTTGTGGAAGGCTATTGAAACATGAAGTATTGGAATTCACTGGCTCTCAGAGAATCATGGAGGCATTCTTTACCAATGATGCGGTCTTGCAGTGGACCGAGTCAAACCAGGGACTGCCACCAAAGGTGGTTGATGTATCTGGGGAAAACCCTAGTCTCATCACTTCAGTTCTTTCCCCACTTCTGCATCAGCACACCTCAAAGAAAGCAGACAGAAAGAAAGCAGACAGGTGGAAACAGACAAGAAGAAAAGCAGACAAGGAGAAAAGCAGAAAGTCAAGGGGATAAGCACAGCACGGAGTAGGAAAGCCTCTGTACAGCAACCTGTGTTTTGACTTGCTTCAGGATTGTTCATTTACTATAGTGTGTGAATGCTGGTGGATGTCCAGTGTTCCAAGGCATTTTTCCACTCAGGACAAGTGTCCCACCTGCTATTTACCAAAAGGTTCCCTGATCACGTTGAAGTCTGACTTCTTGTATATACAAGTTGAAAATTTCACTTTGCATTTTCACAAGCAGCTGGAGCACTCAAGAACTGCTTGATATGGTGCAACTCAGATCCTCCATGTTCTCGTCCATTACGATGGACTGGCCTAAGCTAACGATCAAAGTCTTGGGCCCCACCTCCTGCTTGAACTTCTAAGCTTCTCTTGTCCCTACTCAGCACTCTCAAACATTGTATGCATGTAGCCTGTGCCTAGCTATCTTATTATACATGTGCTCTAAATGGGTAAAGACGTGTTCATGAACCGCCGGCATTTGGGTCCGAACGTTTGAGTGGCCCGTTCTAAGTAACAGAGAGTGTCCCTCTGCTGCTGATCAGCATCCAACCCAGTCTCTTGCAACTACGCCTACTAGTACCAGTGGGGGCGGTTGTCAAAAGCTAGGATGGGATGCCAAGGCTGTTGCCAACTCAGGCACCATGCATCTGGGTCCAACAGTCCCCACCGTCAAGGAGTCAGGACATCACCACCACCACCATGATGCCATGTCCTCCCATCCAGATCCATCAGACCAAGTACCAGGTCCAACATCGGCCCCTCCTTCCACCATTACACCTTCAAGCTCCAATCCAGATACTAGCCTGGCTTGTCAGCTACCTGCAATGCCTTCGGCCACTGTCCAGAGGCTGCAAGCAGGTAGTCAATCCCTCCTAACCCTTCCGGCAAGTTCCCTTTTATCTATACATGAGTCATCGTCGCATTTACATTTGGTCTTTTTGTAGATGACTCCTGAGATGCACTCTCATATGGATCAAAATCCTCTCACTCCCTTTATGGGTTGCAAAGATCAATCCATAAATATCCCAACAATTTGGCCTGACCATGCCCCGCCAGAAACCAACCTTCCCCCACCCACTGCTGAAGACCTCTCCCAGAGATTGGGCCAACTTTCTGAGGTAGAATCACAGGCCAAGGCAGACCTCTTGTATGCCGCTCATGACCATGGCTGGTCAAGGACAATGCGGATGCCTCCTGGTGACTCCGCAATGTAGATGACCCTACTTAGGTCTTGATGGCTTGTGTTGGAGACTTTCAGGGGTCACCTTGAACTTTGGGATATCAAGGGAGTCGGAGAGCAGGGTGAACCAATGACGTCTTTTGAGATGCTCAAGGGATCTGTGGACGGGTATGCCATCGCTGACAAAGCTGGGGAGCCACTGGAGCTGTACATATCTACCTTGTGCGTTTGAGTATTGTGAAATTTGACGTACACTGACTCTGTTTGAAGTGAATATTATGTTTACTCTTTTATTCTTGATGTCCCCCACCAATACCAAGATTCAAAGAAGACTTACAGACTCAGCCCGTGTGACACCACGTTGGGATCCTCTGGTCTAAAGGACAAACAACATGGCTGGTGGGGTTTCGCTAGGTCTAAGGAAACGAGTGCGCAGGGTTTCTTGTTTGTTCCTCATGCAAACTACTCTGTGCTCCAGCTCACTGTTGCAAACCAAGTTGCAGAGGTACGGATATCTTCCTTGCAAGAGCATATGGCGGTGGGCACTTCCATTTATCTGTCCAGAACCGGAATGTGCTTGACATGCTTCCATGAGAATGTCATTGTGGTGGCTCGAAATCGGAGTATCAGTCTCTATATCACATCAACCGCTCTCAAACCACTCAGCATAGAACCTGGTACCACTCCTCATCTCCAAGTCGAACAATCCTTTCCACATACAAAATACAGATCCACGCACCATACATGGCCACTTTGGCCCCCCAGCCTATGTCACCTCAAATTCCACCAATTCCAGTATCTACTGTTCAGTCTATGTCGGCTGGGGTTGGCTAATCAGCCAAATTGACATAAACCGTTCTGGGCCATCAACAACCCCTTCTGTTCAATTTCAGCTCTACAAGACACACAGTGTTGCATATGTAGCGGCAACCCATCTTATGTTGTCATGGGGCGAGTCAGGGTCTAGAATGATTTCAGCAAGCTCTCGTGCCCTTCACCTGTTCTTTGCCAAGTCTCAGGAGGCTTCCCCAAACCCTGGACGCTGTGACGCAGTGGGCAGTCCCTCGGGATGTGGGGGATATCCCCCGTTGTGCGTCCTTCAATGAAGCAACTGGGATTGTAGTTGTTGGGATGCACTCTGGGAAGCTATTGGTTGCAGATGCTGGAAATCGGGACGCAGATAGTTCAACAGAGAGTTCAGAGAGTTTTCATGCGGTGAGGAATAGCTTATCCAAAACTCTGACTCAGGTTTAACAACAGTTTACTAGGACTTGACCTCTCCTGATATCCACCCATCTCCAAAGCGTTGGCCCAAATTCAGAAGTAACCCTGCGATGTTCAACCCAAAACTCCTTCTGACGTCAGAATATCCGACTACACTGGCTCCTGGTTGGTTCGAGTATGTCGAAAAATGGTACCCCTTTGCAAATCGCTCGGACTCATATGGGAGCATTCCATGGATGGTCCAAGATATCGCTGGCATCCCTTTGGGATCGAGGTGTATTGTCTTTTCATCGGGGGATATTGACTATGAATTAGGAGTAAATAATGCGATTATTGAACTTGATGGAGAGGTGGGAAATGGAGGCAACTACTTCTCCTTCTGTGGGGCAGTGAGGACCCACTCGATTTCAAGCTGTACCCATTTCATGCCAACATCACAAAGGAATCAGTCTTTGATAAGGTGCGCAAAGGAGGTTCCATGGTTCATCTTCGCGAGGTCGAACCTTGGAGTCTAGACCCTCTGTCTATCCCAACTCGGTGCATGGGTAGAAAGAACGAATCCTGGGGAGGAAGACACTCTCATAGATTTTGTAACTTCACCTAATTGTCATGTGTAGGCAGACGTTTCACCTGTTGAATAAAGTGTGATGTATTGCTTGTCTATCGTGTGAGCCTGGAAGTGCAGAGTCAAACATGATGAATAACCAGCAAGTCCAACGTCAATTGTTGAAGCATCCAACTTTCTCCATTGCCCTTGCCAACCCAGCAAAGCCCTTAATGCAAACTTTCCGGCCCATCATCCCAGTCACAAATCTCAGACGTTCTTCCAGCCTCCACCGCCCACGCTCCCAAATTCTCTTCCAAAACCATTTGCAATATGGAAGGCTTGACACCTCCAGACTGTGATTGCGTGGTCGCAGACTCACAGGCTGAACTGGCAAGGAAGTGAGGTTGGGTAAGACTCGACATGACAGAAAGTATATCATTCCTAGTCCAAAGTCCATGACCCCCGGCACACCAGTCTGACCAGACCTGATAAGAAACGGATCAGCCCTCATAAGATCTGTAAGATGCATAAGACCTATGGCACATTTCCCCTTTTTTATAAGCGTTTACCGAGCATGGTTGGCATTATCAATTTTCCTCAGATCTGTCAGACTTAGAAATCTTGCAGACCTTGTAGGAGTCTGGTCAGCACCCATCAGAGAAGCCAGCAACAGTCTAAATACTAGCAATGACCAGCACTTGGGCACCTTCATGGTGCATATTCTAGATGCAAGCAAGATAGTCTCATTCTATCAATTACATACACAGGATATTAGATGTAGGCTATGGTAGTAGTACTAAATAATGAAAGAAATAAGTGGGAAGTTTATCGTCGAGGGCCATGGTATCTGGGTACAAAAGATGGTCAGTATGGTACAATGGCAATGCGAGAGTCCGTCCTGCTCACCAAGTAACCCAAAAATGGTCTGGGGGCTACTTCGCTAGGTCTACAAGCCCTGGGTTAGCAGCTCGTCGAGATAGGGCAGTAAAGGCCTAACTTTCAGTTGTCCAAATACACTGAAGGAACGCGGACTGAAGCAGACAGAAAGCTTTAGCAGGTATAGAACTCAGTCAACGCATCAGCAGCTTACTTGGATGGGGTTAGGAGAGAATTTTAGCTGAATGGAGGGAGGCCACAACGTCCAAGAGGGAAGAGTGAGGTGAGGACGAATGAAGTTTGAACTTGAACTGCTCGGAACTAAGTATACGCAGGGGAGGACCCTGTTTGTTTGCATGTTCGGAGTTCAAACCCCGCATGTTTACCCCCTTGAAAAAGGGGCCGCTTGGATGTGGGAGACTTTGGGAAAAAAAGAAAAACACAAGTTGTCATGGCTCACATCCGCTTTTGCTTTCCACTGTGCTGCTTTCCCTGTTCTTGGGTTGGTTAATAGCTAACAACAAAATGCCAAATGTACCAAAAATTGCATACATTCATATATATATGAGACCAATTGACGCATGTCTTAGATATAAAAAGCAGGATATCATGGCAGTCCCTCTGCCCATTTGGGGTTTGCACTTGAGCAGGCCTGGTCAGTGATAGGGGTGCTACACAAGGTTAATAATTAACTATCTGTATTGGCATAAGTCAATCAGTCTGGTTTAGGTGCTACAAAGGCTTGTCGGCCATTGTCAGGGGTCATCAGCGCCAGTGGATCTTTGCAAGGGGTATCTATTCCACCGATTGAGACGCACAAGGTGATGTCCACCGAGACTAGGCCTGCTCAAGAATACAAGTAAATAATATTACAAGGTGTTAAATACGATTAAATAGATTAAAATACCGGTTGTCATGTATTATAGTATATGATTATTCTATGATACATTACAATAAATTATCATTATATTAAAATACTCGACCGTATTTATTTTTATTATGGGCCATCACACAGGCAAGGAGCGGCTGGCAACGGGCCTTGGCATTTGGGCTGAGGTTCCAACTCCGATGGTGACGGCGATGGCTGATGACCAAGTGCGCCCAGCAAGCAAAACGAACCCATGAACCTTTTGTTTTGGACTGCTGCTCCGTCTCTTCCCCATCCGAACAAAAAAAACCCATGATGGCACCCGACAACGTGAACCCCCTTCCCGCACTCCTCTCCACTCTCAAAGCACTTATCAAGCAGCTCCCTCCCTCATGCCCTCGGGCTCCTAAGAATGGTCCTGTTCACATCAACTTCAGCAATCTTGATGTACCAGATGGGGAGAATGCTTACTATGTGATTGATCAAACATGGACAAGAGCCTTCCAATGCAAGTCTAACGTGGCTATTGGTGGAAGATACGGAGTTGGTGTGGTCTACGACTTCTTTGTTCACTTCTCGAAGCAAGATTTGGGCACGGAGATGTATCTATTGGCGCTACGCATCGAGAGGTTTATAGGGCTTGTAAAGGATGTGTAAGTGACAACTGTTAGAACCGTGACGTGCGCGTCCCCGTCTGCGATCTAAGCGATGGTCTTTAGTTTAGGAGAAAATCCTTCTGCATCGTCCGACTCAACAGTCGTGGCGCCTACAGAAGCACAAGCAGTAGAACCAGATGTGAGAAACCAAAGAGGTATGTGGGATATGTTGATCACACATCTGCGACACTGACTATTGGGTCAAGGATCCACGTCGAACATTGCGAGGAGTGACGACGATGAAGCTTCCTCCGTGATTAGTCAAGAATTAGATCAATCCTTTGACACCAGGAGTGACGAAAGTGACGAAGTTGTGGAGATATCGCGCCCAAGTCAGACAGAGGTAAGTCTTGGGTGGAGGGACAACTCCGTTGGAATCAATCGAACTAACAACTGGCCGCAAGTCCAAGCGCAAGAGCGCAGGTTTGGCAAAGAAGACCATTTTGAGGAAGCCAGGAGCCAATTTGCTGAAGAAGCAGGCCAAGCCGAGGGTTCCGCTTTCGAAGGAAGCAAAGATTATCAAAGAGAAAAAGGTTCGTCTCACCGTATTTTCTTTGCTCGTGGAACTGTACTAATATCATAACTAGACCAGAATGCAAACAAAGGCGATTGAAAAGCATAAACAAGCAAGAGGGAAAACACCGTTGAGTGGTTCATCGGGTGACGAGAGGGAGTCGGAAAATGAAGTCCCAAAGGTTTCCGCAGTACGAAAATCGACAATCTCTCTCTGGGCATTCGCCCATTGGACTCTGACACCAGCCAATCAGAAGGGCTGCACTATATGGGTTTGGACCTGTAACTGGTGCGAGTGAGTGAAACAGCGGGTATTCTGTCTTCGTCAGGGATCGTTGTTGACATCTCTGCTTACCTTTTAGAGCCATCCGAACAACTCCGCGCACATCAGGGGTAAAGGACTATAGCAACGAGACGCTAGACCGACCCCTAGTCAGCAACTTTAGCTCGCACCTCAAATCCAATAAGTGCAAGATTCCGGCTAAGTATGCTTATGGAGCCAACGTTCCGTCATCCAAATCCGAAACTCTCTCAACGACCACTTCAGAGCCCCAGTCAGTGTTCAAGCTCGCTCCTGAAGCCAAATTAGGTTATCAGCAACAAATAATGCACGACTTCACCGTACGTGCCAAGGAGGAGCCCGCGCCGACGTTTTCTCGGGAAGGTTTCCGACTTCACCTTGTGAAGGCAATAATCAGGGATGGTCTTCCGTTCGCCTTTACCGAGGGCTCCGGTATCAAGCAACTCTTCAAATATTCAATGCCAGCTATTACCCTCCCATCTCGACATACGATTCGAAGGGACCTGGACGTTCTCTATGGAGTTCTACGTGAGAAGCTGAAAGAGAGAATCAAGGTATGTGGGAAACTGATCTGGCATCTGAAACTGACGAGAATCTCCAACGGTCTCATCCCTAGGCCCTCACCTCACAATGCGCAACATCATCAGACGTCTGGAGCAGTCGCAACTCGGCCTTTGCATTCCTTGGGACGAAGATATTCTGGATTTCCGACAAATGGGCACTTGAGTCGCATGTTCTTGATTTGATTCACCTGGGCGAAGGTCACTCAGGAGCAATCACGGGCAAGTTAATGTTCAGTGCACTAGTTGAATACGATGCAGCGATTAAGATGAGTATCTCCGCTTGAGCTTTTCGTTACCGTCCTCCGTTCTCCTTACTCATTTCTCTGCGCTATCTACTTGTCAGCAAATGTCGCTGACAATACTAGCAGTAACCAGGTTCACAACCGTGCCCTTTCAAAGCGTCGAAGAAAGGCATTCCAAACAGACTTGGAATCTCCTCCGCCAGATGTCAGCAACGTTGGATGTGCCGGTCATGTGGTCCACTTAGTGGCTCAGTCAGTATTTTTGTTCTCCCAGATCCTCCGAGTCATCGTCTCTGAAATGCTCTCCTTGCCATCAGAGAACTCTTATCTCACTTCGGAATGGCTCTACCAGTAGATGAGGTTGACTACTATATCAAGTACAACCGGAGACATGGCTTGGTATATACCGCCGAGACCGATTTGGAATTGCTGGCCGAGGAGGAGCAAGAGGCCGCTCGCTTCGAAGCTGAGGAGAGGAAGGCTAAAAGAGCGACCAGGGACACTCGTTCAAACCAGCTAAACCAAGAAAGCGTCGACGATACTGACTCTGAGTGGGAGGACGAATTGGTCAGCGGAGAAGGAGTTGGAGATCGAGGGGCTGCAAGATCTAAAACACCAAACCTTGTCGAGAAGGTGAGACCATTTCCGATTTGAAGTTCAGCAGCTTATTAACCTATCCTCGGCCACCTAGGTCCACGAATTAATCACCCATATCAATCGTTCTGCAATTCAACAAAGTAAATTTCGTGGTCTTGTTGTTAAATATTGTAGTCCGGAGTTCCATAAACTCGGCTTAATGAAGGGAATGGATGTTCGCTGGAATTCAAGGTATGCGGAGCTGAAGCGAGCGAAGCAGCTCCGAGCGGTACATTTTGTATACGATATATGATCGATTTTGAAGCCTCACACACGGTTTTGTGGCAGGCTTTGGATCAGTACGTCGGTCAGCTTGAAGAAGGGAAGACTGGAAAAAAGCTCAAGACTGCAAGGGAGCGCCGCCTCCGCTGGTATGTCACACCTTGGGAGTGAGAAGCGATTGAGCAGGTTTGCGAAGTTCTGGAGGTATGTGGTCGAGGTCTACTTTGCTTTGCACGTTTATTGACCAATTGATGCGGCCAGTCTTTCCACTCAGCCACAGTTGAGCTGTCAAGAGCAGACGTACCGACATTGCCTATGGTTCTTCCATTGTACAAGGCAATCGAAGCGAAGCTGGAGGAGGGGAAAGAGGCTGCGCAAAGGGGAGGATCAGAGACAGTGATCTGCGAGGACGCATTTGATGCTGCTTTGGTGAAGTTGGTGAAGTACATCATGGTTGCGTGCTCATCCGAGCTTCATTTACTTGTCGTTGGTACGTTTGGTTCGCTTGTTCCTCAACTCCAATTCTGACGGCATAACATGTGGCCAGTACTTCACCCGAGTTACCGCGTGTCGTGGTTCAAAGATAAAACTCACTGGGACTCCACTGGTGTCGCTACACGAGCGCGCGTACTGATCACCCAAAAGTACTCGGAGTACGCCGAGAAATATGCTGCTCAAACCTTTGGAGCCGATGGTTCCTTGGGCGGTGCAACACAATCGGCACGGAAATCTTCGGGACTTCTTGCGGACACAATCAGCCATCGTGTATCGCGGGAGGCTAACCTTGTGGAGCTCGATAGCTATCTTCGAGACACCTTTCCCTGCACTCACTATGACGATGTACTGGACTGGTGGAAGGTCAGCATCTTCCTATCGATCAAGCGGCCGCTCATTTTTAATCTTCTTGCTATAGAAACATGAAGGCATGTTCCCCATTCTCGCTCGACTGGCTCGAGATATGTTAGCCATTCCTGGCGTTAGCATATCCGTGGAGCGCCTGTTCTCAGTGTGCAGGCATGTCATTACAGAATCAAGGTCCTCGATGACGGCCAACACGGCTCGGATGACCATCTGCGCAAAAGAATGGCTCACAGAGGGACTTGGCGATGATGTAGTAATACTTCCAGAATAGCTTCAGCTCGGACCCTCAAGTAATATATTATATTGTATTATATCCTATTATAATCTATTATCTGGCGTTAAATTACATTATATTATATTACGAGGCCCAGCATAATATTTTCGGAATATTTATTCAAAATATGTCTCCAAATTTATTTATTTGTATTTGAGCAGGCCTAGCCGAGACATGGAACCCGGGGGGCCACTTATCGACCACGAAAGCATTGTCCGCACCACTTTCGTCAATCACATCGTCTTCGTCGTAGTCTCCATCGTCCTTGAACACGACCATTCTTTCATTCTCCCCTACGCCACTTGGCGTGTTTGAAGAGCCCAAATGTAGAACGGAGGTAATAGAGTGAATGAGTTTCAAGAGCCACCATGGCTGGTCAGGCGAAAAGAGCTTCGACAGGAGGTTAACGCGAATCACGTGCCCCCCTTCGCCTTTTTCTTGCAGAAAGTTCAGGAACTATCGGCCAATCAGCGCTCGTAATAGACGAGTCTGCACTGCAGCCTTTTATAAATGCGAGCCAGACAATTCGCGATCGACTTTCCGCTGACTTTAGGCCTTAGCTCCGGGTCGAGACTGCTGAGGGGCGACTCGAAGGCGATGGATTCATCCTGAAAGAACAAAAAATGGACCTTGAGGAAAATTGGGTAGACTCTAACTGGCTTGATCACGCGCGTGTTGCAGCGAATGCGAGTGGTGGACCTTGAGGGGATGGCGGGCGGCTTCAAAATTCAGCCCGGCGCTGCTTGGCAGATTTCACAATAGAAACCAGAACAGAGGAAGGCATTAACCACAGCTGCTTGAGATATCTCCTTGCTCCGACAACTTCCCTGATCCAGGTAAAATTGCCTCCCAGAGTTGTGTGATCAGGGTCTACGATGGTGGCGCGTGATTGAGGGGATGTTAACTTGATTTGCACGTGGCGATTGGCGATAGAACCTTGAACGCCGACTCTCACAGTCAACGAGCCCCTTTCCGCTAGGAACTTTCAATGAAAAACGACGGGAGCCACGATGCCAATCTTAGTGGATTGCCTGGGTCACCGTCGAACCCTGACGCTTCCTCGAGTAGATTCCAGCCAAGCGCCAATATGGTACGTTGCTCTCAAGTCTCAAATGGCGATTCCAACGGCTCACCAAAACTATGCTTATCTCGCAGAGGGATAGGCTTGAAAAGCTTGCGAAGTGGCGGATTGACCAGTCCTTCGTCGAATTTCCTAGTGAGGCTCGCGAGATCTCGGGGGGCCAGGCGACGGTTTCACGAGCGTTTTTGGTCTCTCCCACCGGTGGAAATGACGGAACGAACCAACCCGATCCCACCAAAAACAAAGGTCTTAGCTCCAGTGGCAGTCCTGGAGAAACCTCTGACCGGCGGAAGGTCGGTACCGCTCAGCGTCTCCAGCCTTTAACCGGGACGTGGAGCAGCTCATCAACTCTAATCTCACAGGCTATAGCGGTAAAAAGGATGAAGATATCAGACGATATAGCGCGGGTATTGGGGGTCAGAATGCTTCATCCTATTGCATAGGGCTTTCAATGCTAAGGTTGTATTTCTCAGTTCAGTTGACGGTCAGAGAAGCGGAATTCTTGGCCGGACTTTCCCATCAAAACATCATAGATCTCGAAGGATTCGTCGAGGACTTATCCAAGGATATAGTCTGGCTGGTCTTCCCCTGGGAAGACAACGGTACCTTGAAGGACTTTATCGGGTCGGCTGAGTGGGAAATTCCTGAGCGGATCTCGCTGGTACGGTCGAACTACTTGTCATCGAACCAGCTCTGAAGAGTCGTGCTTTAGATTTTTGACGTGTCGAGTGGAGTGGAGTACCTCCATAGCCGACAGCCGCCCATATGCCACGGCGACCTGAAATCGGTAGGTTCCAACAGTGCCATGATGACACACTAGACAAATTTTCTTCTCTACTTGTTAGTTAAACATACTGGTAAACTCAAACTGCCGCGCGGTAATTACCGACTTCGGATCAGCCCGTCATCTTAAAACCGACGGTCTTAACAAGGAAACGAAGCCAGCTCAAAACAAGCCCCCGGCGGCGCTTTCGCTCGAAGCAACGTTCTGCGCCTCGACCAATACCATAACCTTGACCGGAAATCATTACACCCTTCGTTGGGCTGCTCCAGAGCTGTTGTACGACGAGGAGCCTGGCCTCTACAGCGATATTTGGGCGTTGGGGTGGATAGCATACGAGGTGACATCAGAGTTGGACGAGTATCTATTCGCATTTGAGGCTCAAAAAGCTCCGATTTAGGTCATGACCGGCTTTATTCCCTTTCAAGAAGTCAAGGACACGGTCGTTATCATACGCGTCATTCAGGGAGATCTCCCCTCCATCACCGGCGACGCTCGTATGTCGCTGATCCAGGCGCTTTGCTCCATCATGCTTGCGTGTTGGAGCATTGACCCCAGCAAACGTCCGAATGCTGAGTACTGTCAAAAGTCAATCAGCTGGATGGTGAGTAATGCTCATCAGGATTGGTTACACGCAATTGATCGATTTCAAAACAGCCCATGGTTATTCCAAACCTTCTCCGGACCTCGGATACAGCGGCTTCCGGGGCTCCCTCTCCCCAGCTTTTTATGAAACTGGGACAAATGTACAAGCAGCAGGGTGACTACCTCAATGCATTGGACTTCTACACCAAGGCTGCCGGTGGCTACACGGACAGTGATGACCGGAAAGGAAAAGCTGCCGCACTGATGCAGCTGGGTGCGGTGGCTCGGTTTCAGCGCGAGTACAGCAAGGCCATTCCACTCTACTCGGAGGCCCTTGAAATCCTCACCGACCTTAACGACAAACTAGGGAGAGCCGCTGCTCTTTGGGGTCTGGCTGCGATTCATCGGTTACAGAAAGAGTACGGCCAGGCCATTACGTTCTACTCTGAGGCCCTACAAATCCGCACTGACAACGGCGACAGACAAGGGAGAGCCACTGCTCTTTTGGGTCTCGCTGAGGTCTATCGGTTACAGAAAGAGTACGACCAGGCCATTACATTCTACTCTGAGGCCCTACAAATCCTCACCGACATCGGCGACAAACGAAGGAGAGCCGATGCTCTAGGAGGCCTTGCTGACGTGCATCGGGCTCAGAAAGAGTTCAGCCAGGCCATTACATTCTACTCCGAGGAGCTACAAATCCGCACCGAAATTGGCGACAAATTCGGGAAAATTGCAGCTCTTCGGGGTCTCGCTCAGGTGCATCGGTTTCGAAATGAGTTCAGCCAGGCCATCACGCTCCTTTCGGAAGCCTTGCAATTCTGTACCGACATCGGCGACCGATACGGGAGAGCGTTCGCTCTACAGGGCCTCGCTGACGTGCATCGTGATCAGGAGGTCTACAACGACGCGATTCGTCTTTATAAAGAAGCTGCCGAACTCTTCGAACAACTCGGGCAAACCAAGAATGTATCTCACGCTTTGGACCAAGCTACGAAACTCCGTCAACTATCTAACCGAGTAAAAGCCCCATGATGTGTCGGGGAGGATTCCAGACTGAGCGCCGTCTTTCGTTCATTCTACACCAGTATTCATGTATCTATGTATTCGATATCAACGTTTAATCAGTTACTTCCTGTTTTTCACAGCGCTGGTACTCCGCCCGAGCCGTTCATTTTACTCCTTACTCGATAATCCATCGCCTTTTCTTCCCATCATGTCTCCGGATCCCTTCAGTGATAGTAACTGTCTATCCTCTCCCATGTTTCTGTCGAGATGTCGTCGGACTGTGGTCCGCGTATCTAACTCATCTTAATGGGAACTATTGCGAATAACGGGAGTCGGTCGCTGGTGTCCTGGCGCAGTGGCCGTGTCGTCGCCAATCCATCGCGGGGAAGCTACGCTTATCGAGGAATGTTAACTCTTCCGTCTGGTTTGTCGAATGAGGCCGGAGGATTTGTTAGACCACAGCAAGAAGTCATGCTCCCCGTCGTCTAATAAAGCTAGCGGCTTGGGGTTGTCTGGCGTGACCCCCCGACCTAATCAGAATTAGTATCTTTCGACATAACATACGCCCGTCAGTAAGGAAGTCTTGCATGGTACATAGGTTTCGGTGGGCACTGAGGCAATCTCAGACATAATTGCCGATTTTGACGCCGCAATCAAACTGGCACTTGGGACGAAGAACGCGCTGATTAGCAGGACAGCGTCCCTTTCGCAGACGGAATGAACGGTTGTTGGTGTGAAATCGCAATCCCATTACTTTAGCAGCTCATTACTTTAATTTGAGAATTGCATTATTTGACTGATCGTCTATTGTCAAAAGTAATATGCTGAGGCTCAAGTTGAAATTCCGAAGGAAGAAGCACAATCATGGCTCACAATGACCATGCCTATCTCTCTCCTCTTCTTGAGGCTACGATACGAGATAATGGAGGCCTTAAGACAACGAGGATTGTCCTACCGGTTAGCGCTTCGACCTAAAATGCGATGCTGCCGCGTTAACTATGCCCCAGAAAGCGTTGTCGGTTCTCATCCCGCTAAACATCTCTTACGCTCCACGTCTAAGGTCTAAGTCAGATTCTAGGAATGAGTCAAGTAGTGACAGAGATTGTAGAATCGAACACCCGAAACGACTAGTCAGTCCAACCGTCAATCGTTGAACCATCCAACGTTCTCCATAGCCCTCGCCAACCCTGCAAAGCCCTTTATGCGAACTTTCCGTCCTGCCATCTCGGTTGCGAATCTCAGACATTCTTCCAGCCTCCACCGCCCACGCTCCAAATCGTCTTCCAAAACGGTTTGCAATACGGAAGGCTTGGCGCCTCCAGACTGTGACTGAGTGGTCGGAGGCTGCACCGGCGAGTAAGTGGGGTTGGGCAAGACCCGGCGAGACAGAGAGTATATCATTCCTAATGTGCGTAACCAAGTCAATGAGCGCACAGTCCACCGAGTCACGTAACCGGGGGGGTTGCTTACCGGCCACGAATGCATCGTCCGCGCCACTCTCGTCGATCACATCGTCATCGTCGTCATCTCCATCCTCTTCGAACACGACCCTCCTTCCGTCCTCTCCTACGCTCCTTGGTGTGTTTGTAGAGTCTCTAGTACTGGTACTGTATCCTAAACCGCTTCCTTCGACCGTGCTGCTCCGGACGCTTTCGTACTCCATCACTCGCTCTTCAGGCTCCACGACGAATTTGGAAGACTGGAAGTACTCCCTTGTAGGGACGGAGAGGAGAGCGGAGCCTTGGTCGGCCCAGGACACGATGAGCAGACTGTGGGGAGCTGCTCGGAGCGCTTGGGCTAGAAGGAATGCTCGTGGGGAGGTGTAGGCGAGAGAGCGAGCGTAAGATTTACTGGCAATTCCGACCAAGTATTAGCACTCGGACAAGGAGTTTCCAGCTTGTAAAAGTACTCACGAGAAGAAAATAACGTCGGCATGGGGAATAAGCTGCTCCGATAGAGAATGTTGGTGAGTGCACAGCCTAACAGGAGCGACCAACCGTACTCACAGCTTCCTGGCCCGGTCTTCCAGCTCGCATGCAATCAAGACTGAAAACCATCCGACTTCTCCAACCACGATCTCTAGCGAAGCCATCCAATCCAGTCATATTGCTTAGCGTTGTCTGAGCAGTCCGTCCTTCGAAGTGGAGCCAGTCAAACGGCGGGTCGTTGGAGGGAACATGGAATACTTCTTCTCCTGCGTAGTTTGGTGATGTTGGCGACGCCGAAGGTGTAAGGACGGGATATAACAATGGGGACAGCGTCCGAATGAACTCTTCGTGGGTCAAGTCCGGTATGGGGTTATAGTTGATGATCGTTCTGTTCGACTTCCTTCCCGGTCCTCCCGAAGACTTGATGACGTACGCCGACGGTACTCCCTCCCCTTCTCTCCTCGCACAAAACTTGGTCCGAACACCTTCCCTCTCGAGCTCGTTCAGAAGAGCGCTTGCCTCTGGTCCCCTTCCAATAGGAGCAACGAGCCAGGCCTCCACCACTGGGTCCGGTATTTGGGCCCGTAAGTATGGTGAAACGGATGCGGACGAGTCTCCTCGGTTGCGCATTGTACCTCCTGGACTGGGTGACTTCGGCAGAGGCGGGTTGAACTGGCATAGAACCGATAATATCGTTGATGCAGGACCTCCGCGAGTTCTTGAAACGCTTTGAGCACGTAATACGGTTGTCTTCCCAGCATTATTTGGATTTTCGTTCCCCACAGAGGGGACATGTACGTTATGTGTGATGAACAGAGTTCCACTAGCAACGATTCGAAGTCGTTTTTTGGCCATAACCTGACTGAAAAATGGACTCGGGGACCGAGGGGAGATCGGAGAGCTTGAAACGGAAGTTGAGGGAACGAGGAGATCGCGCTCCTTTTTAAGCCATGACATTTGAGTGGTATGAGGTCTTGGAGGACGCAAGTTGAGCAACGACGACGGTGACGACGTTCGTTCTGTGAAGGTGCGCGGGGCTTCGAATTCGGAGAAGCGAGCTTCAAAAGATTTTAGTGTGAGACTTTTTAGCCTTAATTCAAGTCACCTTTTCGAAAAGAAACTCAGTATCAGAGCTTTCAATAGCGCGAAGTTGGTACTTACCAGGTGGACAAGTTGTTACAGTAAACGCTTGGGATGGGGTATTTGATTTGGAGTTGAGAGAAGAAAAGATGACAGACACGAGACACGAGGCAGAAGCTCCGTTGCAACAGGGTCTCAGGGTTCACTCATCCAGCAACCGACTCGGATCCCGCCGGCCACCTGTTGACACTTTCCTACACTTTCTCGAGACTGCACGGTGGGAATAGACATCATAGACTATTGGTGTATAAGCTGTCCTTTTCCCTCCCGCATCCCCTCGAAACTACGGTCCATGCTGGCAATTATTTTAGACGAAATCCAGCCACGATGGCTCTTGAAAATCATAAGTCGATCGCGAATTATTTGGCTCGCATTTATCAAACGCTGCAGTGCGAACTCACCTATATACAGACGCCGATTGGCCGATAGTCCCTGAACTCTCTGAAAGGAAAAAGCGAGGGGGGCACGTGCTTCGCGTTAAGCTTTTGTCGAAGCTCTTTCCGCCTGACCACCCAATTGGCTGTGGTCGGCGGCGTCACTATTCCAGACTCCCATCACATAGTAATCAGCGCCCTATTCACCAACTGGACACTCATTCTAGTTCAGGAGAAAGGGGAGTTTTATAATGTCGAACCATACCAAAAACAAACATAGAAGCATCAAAATAGTCCGTAGTTCGACGAGGGAAACAAAAAGAATAAAATCACGATTCACTCTGGTCTACAGCCTTCTTCTTACCCTCCGCCACAGAAGACGACGAGGTAGAGGATGATGAAGACTTTCTAGTGATCCACTGCCGAAGGGTCCCGCCAATACCTGAGAAACGGCTCTGGGATTTCGGTCGTCTGCGAGGATATCAAGAAAGGTGGGACGGTGAGAGAGAGGGAAGGGCTGAGAATCAAGGACGAACGTACTGATTGGGGTGGAACGGGGTGCTCACTGCTGTTGAGTGATGTTTTCATCAGGGATAGCGAGTTTGAAAGCATGTTCAAAGTCGGCAATGATATCACTAATTGCTTCAATTCCGACCGAGACCTGTTGATGATGAATGATGTATTAACAACTTGGCCTTACCAAGACCGGGCTCGGAAGCCGACGTACTCGGATAAGGTCGGGAGTCACACCCGAGGCGAATTGCTCCTCCGTAGTCAACTGCTGATGCGTGGTGGTGGCTGGGTGGATGACGAGGGTCTTGGCGTCACCTATTCCGCATGGGATCGTCTCAGCCTCGTGAAAAGCCCTTTAGCTGTAGACAGGTACTCACCGACGTTGGCCAAGTTACTCGCGAGTTTCAGCTTGTCCACCACTTGACTTCCAATCTTGGCGTCACCCTTGACACCGAAGCTCAACACACCACCGAACGCGTTGGGCCTCAACAGTTGTTTGGCAATGGCGTGAGATTGATGGGAAGGCAGACCGGGGTAAGAGACCCAAGCGACCTTAGGGTGCTTTTCCAACCACCTAAAAGTCGTGGTCAGTTATCGCGCGCATAAGAAGTTGTGAACTTATAGAAAGGGATATACTCACTGAGCCAAGGCCAAAGCGTTATCGCAATGCCTCTGAACCCTCAAAGAAAGCGTCTCCAATCCTTGAATTAACAAGAAAGCGGCGAAGGGATTCAGAGCCGGACCCAAATCCCGGAGGATTTCCACACGAAGTTTGATGGCGTATGCGATGGGGCCGAATGCCTCGCTGAACTTCAAGCCTGTTTGAATACAAAGTTAATGAGGTGAGACGGTGGAGGTGACAAAGGAATGGCCAGACGTACCATGGTAGCCCTCAGCAGGTTCAGTGAAACTTGGGAACCTGCCGCTCTTGGTCCAGTCGAACTTGCCACTGTCGACGACAACTCCGCCGATTGTTGTTCCGTGTCCGCCAATCCACTTGGTAGCGCTATGGACTGTGTGCGCATAACCATTCATGAGCGTACTTTCAAATGAGAAGAGGAGGAAAGTATATCAACTGACCGACGATATCCGCACCATATTCAATTGGTCGGATGATGTAGCCTCCAGCACCGAAAGTGTTGTCGACGATGAGAGGGATGCCCGCGGCGTGTGCGACCTATCCGAGCAAAACCTGATTAATCACTGGGAAACCCGACGAGATCACAATCGGGCTGGGCAGTTTGGGGCTCACCTTGGCGATCTCGGGAATTCGGGGGATGTTGTACTTGGGGTTCCCAATACTTTCGATGTAAACGGCCTAAGAAAGAGAGTGTGGACCACTTGAGGTTTCTATTCCCAAAACCGCGGCGAAAAGTGCTGCGAATGCTCACCTTAGTCTTCTCGTCGATTGCCGCCGCCAAGTCTTCGGGCTTGTCACCGTCGACGAACTTGACTGCAATGCCGAACTTCTTGAAGAGGACTGGAAAAAGGCAAGAGCGACGTTAAATGAAAGAGAATAAAAAAGTGGGCGAGTGTTCGGCATACCCTTGAACTGGTTGTAGGTCTGAAGGACGACGATAGGGTCTTGTTAGGGACAGGTCTCGGTATGAATTTGCGACGCTAAAGACTTACACCACCATACAAGAACGACCTAGAAGACGAAGATAGGTTAGCTGGACGGTGTATGGTCGCACTAGGTGGTTCACGTACGTGCTGACGATGTTGTCACCGGTCCCAGCAATAGTGGCCACAGCCATGAACTGGGCAGCTTGACCGCTGGAGGCTGCGACGGCCGCAACACCACCTTCTAAAGCAGCAATGCGCTTCTCGAATACATCCTACACACAAGAAGAAGGTTCAGTTCCAGGACGGTGACGGGTTCGCTCAGCGAACTACGTACGACTGTCGGGTTGCCGATTCTGGAAGAGGGGAGAGAAGGATGGCAGGCGTAAGTACACGATGAAGCGGTACACAGCTGCTACGCACCTCGAGTAGATGTTACCGAAGGCTCGAAGACCGAAGAGGTCGGCGGCGTGCTATAAGGAACCGGTCAAAGCGCTGTTCTATGGCCGGACATGTAAGGACACTGACCTCGGAGTTGTTGAAGACGAAGCTTGTAGAAGCGTAGATAGGAGCCGCTCGAGCGTTGGTGGTAGGATCTGGAACTTGACCTGCGTGGAGTTGGAGGGTATCGAATTCGGGAGCCCTGGAAAAAACGAAGACGCGGGGTCAGGCTCGTCAAAGGAAATGCGGGGAATGTGACTGACTTGTGGAAACGATCAGCTTCGGCCATTTGCAAGATAACTTGAGAGAGGTGTGTAAGGAAGTAGTGGAAAGATTGTGTAGATTCTGGGTCGTCTGAATCGCCCTGGAGCTATTTGTAGGGCAGGTGGGTGGGGCGTCGGCTGGTGACCTCCGATAAGGCCAAAAGGGTTATCGTGAATGACGAGCCTAAGCCTCGGTATGAGGACATAGCCTTCAAGGTCTTCCTATGAGGCGTTGGTTGCGTTCGACGAAAAACAAGAGATTTGCGTTTGAATTGCGCCATTGGGGGTTCACATGGTGTGCCGCGCCTTCGAGGGTGCATCCGGTTCAGGCACTCTAACTATCCGAACCGGTTCACCGGGCGGTGACCTTTGATTATCTAAGCAAGTAGACAACACCTCTGGCTTGGCATTTGGTAAACGAGAGGATTAAGCGCTTGAATAGTAAGCACTCAGAGAGTGATTACTCATGCTGTAGTGGCTGTTTGGATGCAGTGATGGTGAGCGCTGTGCCCGAGAGTTGGTTGGTTATGGCATCGAAGTCCCGGTGGAAGTTGGGCTAACGTAAGCACTTGACTTGATTGGGAAATGTAAACCAGTACTACCATATGAACCTAAATAGCAACGATAGAATCACATGCTCACTTGGAGGTTGGAAATGAAGCATCGATCGGCCGGGCGGCCACTCGAACCGCCCGATGCCGTTGTCGACAAGGATTGCAGCGCCAGCAGGATTTGCGGCTGTCCAGAAGCCAAGACGATGTACGTAAAACTGTACTGAAATAGACGAGACGCTGAATAACCAGAGTCTCGAAAGGGCAGGAAGAAGATTGTGGGCGGTTAACAGGTTTGAACAGCGTTCGTCGGCTTAGACTGACCGTGAGACGCTGGCGTGGCGTCTGACAAACACGACGCCACAGCTGGGAACCACCTCCTGACCGACATGCCAAAGCTCACCACAAGTCAGTAATTTGATAGGAAGCCCCAACCCACGATCCTCACAGAACCACGTTTTAGCGCCATCTACACAAGTACAGCATCAGATCAGAGCTCACCAACACAAACGAAGGGCAGAAAGGCGTCAGGGCCGGGAAAATGAGACCGTTCGGCAAGAAAACTTTCTGCAAAGACTCCCAGTGGAGATTCTGGCAGAGGTAAAGTGTTGGCAATCGCTGTTTTTTTCCTGAGTGCTGACAATCCCCCTGTTAATGTCCCTCCTAGATCCTCTCCTATAGTTCGTTGAGAACAGTCCTCGCGGTTTCGAGATCCTGCAAATGGTTGTGCACCACATTAACCCACCCAGATCAATCCTTCATCTGGAAGAATGCTCGGAAGCGTCTCTCACCTCCTCCTCCAGACCCACCTTACGACATAACGGAACCTGCCTACGCCGCTATCATCTATAGCGTTGGAAATTGTCCGGTATGCTGACTGACTCAATTGCGTGCCGTAGCCTCCTTACGACTAAAAATGACCACCCACCTTCCGCTTAGGTGTGCAATGCAAGGCAGACTGGACCGCCCCTGGTATTTCAACACCGTGCGCACTTCTGCCACACTGAGACGGTGGGTACCTGCCGGGGGAAATTGCATCCTACCCCCAAACACCATCCATTTTTGCGCTTCCAACGTCGCTCACTCTGTCCTGTTCCAGAAATACTGCCGTGGACGTCTGAACACGTGAGTGGATTTCTCATGGCTCCTTTCTATGGCGTGGTTTCATGCTCAAAACACCAAATTCCCCCAGGTCGGGAGGTCACCCTCTTATTTATCTATCTCGAGCTTCTTCCTGGACCATTTCCGATGAAGGGCATCTCGAGCGGACTTCAGATGGCCATGTCATTCTGCCTGAAGGCGATGATTTGTATTTCGATGTCCCTTCCCATCCAGCAGACCCCAGCCTCTTTCCATCACTGTTTAGTGACGACTCGTTTGTGTGGCGCGCAGAGCGAGATCGGGGGATTAGGGAGTGGGACTCTGCCCAGGGCAATCCGGAGGTATTTGATGCTTTGCTCAAGGTCAGTTGGCATGTAGTGATCGAATGCCATTCGCTCGTTTTGCTAAGCTCCTAAAATGCAGAGATGGTCAAAGCGCGCGGAACGCATGCCAGAGCTTCGTAAGGTACGTCCGAGTGAAAAAGCTTGTAAATTCTTCTCCTTATCCCTATGATATCGAACCCAATTTCTAGCATGACGTGGAATGGGGGCTCTGGGTAGCAGGCTGCAGAGGGCGTACGGAGTTCCGCCAGGAGCACTTGGAAATAAAGTACTGGACCCTTTTTCTCTTTCAATCTCGCTACATCCAGTACTCAATATGAGTTTGAAAACAGAACCAAACAGACTGCGAAGAGGTTGGGATGCGAAGGGGGTGATCTGCTGAAGTCTCGGACTTTCAACGCTTTGGTCAAGTTGTGGGAAAGGGAGGGTGGAATTCGTTTTGATGGTGCGCAAACGATTTTTGGGCTCGTCGCTTACGGTACCGCCATAACGACGAGATTTCTATGGTTTAATACAGTATGGGAGCCATATGAGGCTCAAATTCGAGAGGAGCTGGGAAAGAACAAGGCCATCCACGAACGACGAAAAGCCGAACACGAGCGCTCGCTCAAACAAGTCTATGTCGAAGCCTTTCACGCAGCGGCCATCCAATCCCTCTTCCCTGCTAACTCTACATCTCCCACCACATCTCAAGTTCCAGTCCTACCGACCCTCGAATCCTACCGCAGCCTACCATCCATCTCCAACATAATCCACAACGCCTCCATACCTTCCAAAGGACTCCGAAAGAAGCTTCGAACCGACGAAACGCTCAGGACGATGATTAAAGCCGATTTGGAGAAAGAAGATGCGCGGTTGAGAAAGGTCATGTCGGTTCGACTTGGGGTGAAGAAGAATTGGAAACCCCCGACTCCCGGAGAGCAAGGCAGTAAGGATGGTGGAGCTTCAGCTCAACATCCTTTGGACCGCCTCACTGCATTGTTTGAATGCACGAGGTGTCAATCGGATTTGAAGGGCATGCCAGCGGGGCATGGAGAGTATACTGTGTTGTCGTTTGAAGCTGCTGTGCGGCATCGGTGTCCGCGGTACCTTCCGAATACCCAAGGAGGAGCAGGAGGAGCAAAAGCGAAGAACGGGAGAGCCAATTGGGACGCAGAAAACTTCGTTCCTGACACCACAGGCATCGCCGTGGTCAAGCTTGCCTTGGGGCTAGCGGAGTTGAACGAAGAAACCACGACGAGAAAGGACGTTGATGGGCTTGGAAGGAGGTGGCAATGTCTGACGTGTCCGTCCAACGTGACAATGTCTTTTGGTGCTGTTGTGAGTATGGCGAATTGGTCAATGCTGCAGGGGGAACGATGCGAATATGAACTTGACCTCTTGATTTTTCTTAGGTGGGACATGCTAAGCGCCATAAAGCAATGTCACAGCGTTCATCAAAATCCACCAATGATGTCTCCACGTCCTTAGCTCCTTCCAGCTTTTCTTTCTCTCTTAATTTCATTCCAAAACCCACCCCCCTTCCGCCGAACCTCCCTACTCCGCTGGCCCCCGACGCCACGGTCCCGCACTCGAAGTCGCAGAAAGCCAAAGAATCAAGAGTAGAGTACGGGTGTCGGCACTGTGGCTTTTCTCGAATATTCGGAAACGCTGGAGGGCAACCTTCAGCAGGCGGGTATACCCCGAAGAGGTTCTCTGTAGACGGATTAGCGTCTCATGTTCTGCGAAAGTGAGCGCGGACTCTTTGCTCGTACACTTTGGAAGCTGATTCAATATCCCTTGTCGTTCACAAATTAGGCACGGACTTGCTCCGTTGAGAAATGAAGATCTCTGGGTGTTCAACGCTGGAGACGAGGATGAAACATCTGAGAATGGTCCCGAAGAACGAACGCCAAATCCTTACGCGTGCCCCGAAGAGCGAACGCCAAATCCTTACGCACACGAACTCCCAACTCTAACATATCCTTCACATTTTTTCGTATACTCGCCGCCTTTATCTCCTGAATCGGTCATTTTGTGGCCGGATGACGACACCGACGAAATGGACTGAAAACGTGTTGGGGTCCGGTGCTCACAAACGGAGTGGAAGAAAATACATCGGATGTAATATATACTCTACACGAGAAACATCGTTTGGCGCTGGTAAAATGAGGCCCGGCCGGGGAGGGGGCGTATGTGCGAGTGGAAAGCAATATGGGACAGCGACGACCGACGATTACGATGCGCTCCAACGGGGAAGTAGCCAAGGATGTAAGAGGAGAGAATTGAGGTCCTGGAAAGGTTATTATTAAGTGCTCTATCCACCCGGATCGTTTCCTCGCCTAATGCATTCCACATTTGAAGGTCTCTTCCCAAAACGTGCTCATCATCCTTCCCGGGCATCAACCACGTAGAGGCTAATTTCATGTGCCTTTCTGCGCGGTCTGTTCCGACCCGAAGAAAGATAGACAGACGACGGGAAACTCAGCTCGTTCCAGATCGGATTTCCCAAACAGAGTCCCTCCCCCATATACATCATACTAAAACACTTTTTTTGCTCTCACGTGTGCCTCGTGGTCGAGGCCGATGACGTCCGGTGTTGTCAGTGAGAGCAAATCGAGTTTTCTTGCTGTGGTACTTCAGCTACCTGGCGCCAGTAAATCCGGTAACTTCTAAGAAGTGAACTGCCCTGCCTTAGCTAGTTCGAATCCGCCTGACTACTCAATTACCTGTGGTCGACAGCTGCACCATTTCGAACCCCCGCCACATAGCAATCAACGCCCTATTCACCGAATGGACACTCATTCTAGTTCAGGAGAAAGGGAGTTTTACAACGTCAAACCATACCAAAAACAAACGAAGAAGCATCACATAGTCCGTAGTTCCGCAGGGAAACAAAAATAATAGGATCACGATTCACTCTGGTAAACAGTCTTCTTCTTGCCTTCCGCCGCAGAAGACCATGAGGTAGAGGATGATGAAGACTTCTAGTGATCGACTGCCGAAGGGTCCTGAGAAACCGCTCTGGGATTTCGGTCGTCTACGGGGATAGGGAGAACGTGGGACGGTGAGAGAGAGGGAAGGCTGAGAATCATACTGACTGGGGTGGAGGTCACTGCTGTTGGGTGATATTTTCATTAGGGATAGCGAGTTTGAAAGCAGCGTCAAAGTCGGGAATGATAAGGGACAGTGTGATAAGGGACAGCGTGATAAGGGACAGCGTGATAAGGGACAGCGGCTTTTAAAGCAGCGTCAAAGTCGGCAATGATATCTGCAATTGCTTCAATTCCGACCGAGACCTATTAATGATGAATGATGTGTTAACAACTTGGCCTTCCCAAGACCGAGCCCGGAAACCGACGTACTCGGATAAGATCAGGAGTCACACCACAGGCGAGTTGCTCCTCCGCAGTCAATTGGTGATGCGTGGTCGTAGCTGGGTGGATGACGAGAGTCTTGGCATCACCTGTTCCGCACGGGATCGTCTTAGTGTCATAAAACCCCTTCAGTTGAAGACAAGTACTCACCGACGTTGGCCAAGTTACTTGCGAGTTTCAGCTTATCCACCACTTCATTTCCAGCCTTGGCACCACCCTTGACACCGAAGCTCAACACACCGCCAAACGCGTTGGGCCTCAATAGTTGTTTGGCAATGGCGTGAGATTGATGGGAAGGCAGACCGGGGTAAGAGACCCAAGCGACTGCAGGGTGTGTTTCCAACCACCTAAAAGTCGTTGTCAGTCATTGCGCACGCACAAGAAGACGGGAACTTAGAGCGAAAGGGGAGACACTCACTGAGCCAGAGCCAAAGCATTATCGCAATGCCTCTGAACCCTCAAAGAAAGCGTCTCCAATCCTTGTATCAACAAGAAGGAGGCGAAGGGACTCAAGGCCGCACCCAAATCCCGGAGGATTTCTACACGAAGTTTGATTGCGAATGCGGTGGGGCCAAATGCCTCACTGAACTTCAAGCCTGTTTGATACGAAGTTCATGCAGTGAAAAGGTGGAGGTGAGAGAAAAGGCTCGGCCTACCATTGTAGGCCTCTGAAGGTTCAGTGAGACTTGGGAACTTGCCGCTCTTGGTCCAGTCAAACTTCCCACTGTCGACGACAACTCCGCCGATTGTCGTTCCGTGTCCGCCAATCCATTTGGTAGCACTATGGACTGTATGCGTATGTCCAGCGATGAGCGTTCCTTCCAGAGAGGAGAGGAGAAGAACATATCAAACATACCGACGATGTCTGCACCATATTCAATTGGACGGATGATGTAGCCTCCAGCGCCGAAAGTGTTGTCGACGATGAGAGGGATGCCCGCGTCGTGTGCGACCTATCCAAGTAGCACCAACTCAGTTGTCGGGAAATATGTCACTAGGCATTTGAGACTCGCCTTAGCAATTTCGGGAATACGGGGAACGTTGTACTTGGGGTTTCCAATACTCTCGATGTAGACGGCCTAATAGAGGGATAAAGACCTTGTTAGGGTTCTATTCCCAAACGCGAGATGATCGGTGCTGAAGAAGCTCACCTTAGTCTTATTGTCAATCGCGGCTGCCAGGTTTTCAGGCTTGTCACCATCAACGAACTTGACTCCAATGCCGAACTTCTTGAAGAGAACTTAAGGAAGACAGCAATTACGTTAACACAGTGTGACTCGAAATCTGGTGAGTGTTTGACGTACTCTTGAACTGGTTGTAGGTCTAAAAAATGACCACGAGGCTGTGTCAAAGGAACGTTTCGGTTGGAATTACAATTTAAATAGTAATGACTTACACCACCGTACAGATACGACCTACAAGAAAAAATATAGTTAGATGAGACGGTATATGAGGACCATGAGTGGATCACTTACGTGCTGACGATGTTGTCACCAGTCCCAGCAATGGTGGCCACCGCCATGAACAGGGCAGCTTGACCGCTGGAGGCTGCAACGGCTGCAGCACCACCTTCTAGAGCAGCAATGCGCTTTTCGAATACATCCTACACACGAGGAGGGTTTGGTTCCAGGGCGGCGAAGGATTCACTCAGCGAACTACTTACGCCCGTGGGGTTGCCGATTCTGAAAGAGGACACGGCGTAAGTACACGACAGGACCACTTCTGACTGCTGCGTACCTCGAGTAAATGTTCCCGAAGGTTCGAAGACTACAGAGGTCGGCGCCGTGCTATAAGGAACAAGTCAAAACGCTGTCCCGTGGCCGGGCAGGCAAGGACACTGGCCTCGGAGTTGTTGAAGACGAAGCTTGCAGAAGCGTAGATAGGAACCGCCCGAGCGTTGGTGGTAGGGTCAGGAATTTGACCTGCGTGGAGTTGCTGGGTATCGAATTCGGGAGCCCTAGAAAACGAAGACGTTGGGTCAGCCTCATCAAAGGAAATGCGGGAAATGCGACGTCTGACTTGAAGAACCGATCATCTTCGGCCATTTGGAGGATGCTTTGAGAGAGGTGTGTAAGGAAGTAGTGGGAAAATTGTGTAGATTATGGGTCGTTTGAATTGCCCTGGAGCCATTTGTAGGGCAGGTGGTAGGGCGTCGGCTGGCGAGGTAGGCCAGAAGGTTTATCGTGAATGACGAGCCTAAGGTTCTGTACGAGGCCATAGCCTTCAAGTCCTTCTATGAGGAATTGGTTACGTTCGACACAAAACAGGGGACTCACCTTCGATTAGCCCAGTCTAGGTCCGACCCGGTTCACCGGACGGCGACCTTTGGTTAACTCCGCATGGAGATGGGTGCCCCGGCTTAGCATTTAGTGAAGGAGAGGATTAAGCGCTTAAAAGGGGACCGTTCAGACAGTGATTACTCGTGTACAGTGGCTGTTTGGATGAAGTGATGGTGCCCGAGAGTTGATTGGCTATGGCATCTAAGCCCTGGTGCCAGTCTAACGTCCACGCCTGAATTTGGGGGAAAGGTAAACTGAAAGATGAATCATGGATCTAAATAGAAACGAAAGGCTCATAGGCTTACTCGGAGGTTGGAAATGAACCATCGATCGGCCGTGCGCCCACCCGAACTGCCTCGTGCCGTTGTTAATGAGGATTTTAGCGCTAGCAGGATTTGCGGTTCTCGGGAAGCCAGTACCATATACGTGACACTGTACTGAGATAGACCAGACGCTGAATAGCCAGAGTCTTGAAAGGGTAGGAAGAAGATTATGGGCGGTTCACAGCGTTGCTAGGTGCGGAAGCCGGGACGATCGTGGAAGAGTTCGAGACTCTGGCCCATCACTTCAATTGCTCACTTTACGCATACAACCCGTCCAAAGTAAGTATAAAACGATATTTATTAGCTGCATATACAGCTTACGTGTATAATAGAGTCAACCCGACATCCGCCGGAGCGTATTGATGGCCTTCAAGTCATGGGGCGACGCGTCGGGGTCCAGCTAGTTGGTCTGTCTTATCATTGAAACTAAGTTTTAGGGTGCTGAATAAAGTTGGGTCCAATATCGGAGTCTGATGATGCAAAACACATGTCCTGATTGATGCCGAACATCAGGAAAACCGACTTTGTGCCTTTGAAAGCCGAAACGGATTTCGACGTTTGCCAGAAGCCTCAGCAATTCAGACGCAACGCGAAACCTCAAAAACTCTTTCCGCGGCCCGCAATCCTCAAAATCATACTCGGTTCTCGCAAGCAGGTCAATATGCTAGTAGAATATTGGTGTACTACTACGATCTTGCAAGATACTCGATATAACATCTACCATCACGCCATTATTTGCAATTTTCAGCCCTGTGAATGAGGAAACGCTTGTTCGTTACGAAAGAGGGGAGGCATGGGAACGATGTTCGAAAGGCCTCGACAATAGGCAGTTCGACCTTGACTGGCGACAGTCGCCCCTCGGAAAGCCCGCACTATCCCCAGAGGTCGTCAAGGAGCCCGCCGCTAGGGCTGCCACCTCACATGATGTGACTCCGTCATCGCGGTTAGGACGACCGTTGTTGCCGAGGATGGTAGCGGGGGTGCAGGTGAACGCTCCGTTCGCTTGCAGCTGTTCACATCGCCGTCCAATGATTAGGATACCTTTGTCTTGATTTTTCAGACATATAAATAGATACAGCCCTCCCTGGACAGGGCGCTGGCGACAGCTTCACCGCCGATAGTGACAAGTCCACACCCTTTTAGTTTTCGGAAATTAGGCGCTCATACCCTAGACCGATGGGATGGTCAGATATCTATTAGTCGACGAGGCATTCATTTTGGCTGAACGTTCGTCTCTGACCTTTGCTGCCATCCTCGACGGTATAGGCGGTCAGTCGATATTCTAATACTACGCTCCACCACCCAACGCTTAATTCGCCGATATATCCCCCATTTTGAAAGCAATAAGCTTGTAAATTGGCAACCGTGATACTAGCATAACATACAAATAAAATGGTGGTCTGCATGCTGAAATACGGAGAATCGCCAAACCGGCGGCAGCAAATATTTTGCGCGAGGAGACAAAAAGGGGGGGGGGTGTAAATGCGCACTTCATGCCCTTCCTCCCGGAGTATGAGTGGTGAATTTCTAGGACAGATCGCAGAACGTACGAAATAGCTCAACGTCCCAGAAAGCGCTGGTAAATTCGCTTTGCGGTGGATGAAAACAGCGAAATATCGCTGGGGAGGCAAGCAGAGTGACAACAACAGTCGACGCGTGACAACGCTTTGTTTCCGGTGACACCCGTGATACTCTGTGACTGTATGTGACGATTTATGACGGTATGCATGAAGCGTTGGGTGGTAGCGCCCCCTGACCTTACCGCAAGCCGTCCTTCCCGCTGTTAGCCAGGATACTTCGTATTTTTACTCCTGATATAATAGGCTAGTTACATGCGAAATTTCTCCGTTATCAAACAATAATTGCGAGGGACGTGAGGTGGCGTATCTGAAATGAAGCGTTGGGTGGAGCGCAGTAATGTCAGGGAGGTCATGTTTTATTGTTTGCCCCGTTCGAACTCGGATCATTCAAAGACAACTCGAAAATCTCTTTTCGCCTCTCCATCCATCCCCCACCTCCCTCATCCCTTCGGTCAGCGCATTAGGAGTGATTCCGCGAGCGCCTCTTGCAGTGCCAAAGTCGTCAATGCCAGGAACGCTGGAGACGAGGATGAAACATCCGACGACTCTGGTCCCGAAGAACGGCCCTCTGGGACGCCAAACCCTTACGCGGACCCTCTCCCAAGTCCAAGATATAGTCCACATATGTTCGTGTATTCGCCGCTTTTACCTCCTGAATCGGTCATTTTGTGGTTGGATGACGACACCGACGGAATGGACTGAAACCGTTTTGGGGTCCGGTGCTCACAAATGGAGTGAAAGAAAATACATCGGATGTAATATATACTCTACACGAGAAACACCGTTTGTCGCTAGTAAAATGGGACCCGGCTGGGAAGGGGGAGCGTATGTACGAGTGGAAAGCAATATGGAACAAGGACGACCGAAGATTACGGTGCGCTCTAACGGGGAAGTAGCCAATTGAGCATCCAAGAGGAGAAAAGGTTCAGGAAAGGGTATTTAGCAAGAGCAGCCCTGGTCTTGGGAGGCTTGCTGGTCGTCAGCGAGGTTGACTGCACCGCCCGGCATGGTCCGGTTGGCTTGTGCTGAGGCCTGTCTAGGCTGAGCGGCTGTTGTCTGCCATAATCCTGGGGTATCGATGATCTATGTGGGGGGATGTCATTAAGACATGAAAAGCTTTGCAAGGGTAATAACAAGTTACCTTATTGACGACTTCCTTGAACGCGTCCTGAACGCCAATGTTGCTCTTCGCCGATGCTTCAACGAATAAGGTGTCCATTCTTTCCGCAAATTTGCGCCCTTCATCTTCTGATACGGCCCGAGAGAACTCCTAAAAATATGGTCACAGGGTCTTAGTTGATTCAGGGTGACTCTAGGTGGCAAAGGGCCGTACCTTGTCAACCTTGTTGCCTGCGGATAGGAAACAGGTCATTCGTCGCGGAACCTAGCCGAGTGTTTAACGAATACTCACCGACAAGAATCTTCACTACACTGGGGGACACGTATGTTTCTAGTTCGGTGAACCACTTTGGCAGGGCTTCGAAAGATTCGCGGTTGGAAACGTCGTAGACTACGAGTGGAGCGGCGACGCGTTCAGTATAGGGGCTTGCACTTGAAAATACTAGTGCATCTCAATAGGTAGTACACTAACCTAGGATAATGCCTTGTGCACCACGGTAATAAGATGAAGTGATTGTTCTGAACCGTTCCTGTCCAGCAGTGTCCTGTTCATCCGGGCTCCGAGTAAATACTAGTGGTCCAAACTGAAATATTCACTGCAGGGAATTCGCAAGGCTCACCCAAATAGAAAGCTTTACTCTACGCCCTCCAACTTCCATCTTTGACACTCGAAAGTCTACGCCGATAGTCGCACTGCTCTCATCCTCGGTGAGGAACGTCTCGTCCGCGAAGCGCAGTAAGAGGGATGATTTGCCGACGCTGGAGTTTCCAATTAGCAGGAGCTTGATGTTGAGCGGAGATGTTGATGACGATTCGGATGCCATGGTTGAGGTAAGGAGAAAAGTTGGGGGTGGGTGGGATAGGAATAGCGGCGAGCACGAGCAAGGAGGTCGCGGTCAGGAGTCTGACGTAAACAAACAGGATCAAGCTCTTGTAGTTTCCCGCGGTTTGACTTCGGAGGGTAGCGCAAGCTTCGCTCGTTTCTTCCGCTCAGTGGTTTGCGGAGAACTGCTTTCGCATCGCCATGTCTCAACGCGCCTCTCAGAGAGGTGTGTTACATCATAGTCATTTATTTCCTTATTTGCTAAGTTTGAAGGGCTCGTTTCCCAATTCAGGATCTTCGACATCCGCCTCAACACCCCAGTCAAAGGAACGGGTTTTCGTCAAGTACCGAAAGTTCAGGAGGAAAAGGGCTTGCGATTCGATCCCTCCATCAGAAATAGTCCCCAAGAAAGACTTTTTGCAGCGGCTTCCCCTCGAGATACTCGCTGAAGTGTGTTCAACCTCGAACTTAAGTGGTACCTCTCCGCTGACTTGGTCTGGTCACAGATTTTGGCGTTCACTTCACCCGCCACAGTTTTGGCCGTTGCAAGAACATGCAAGTGGCTTTGTCAAACTCTGACTCATGAAGACCGAGCATTCATTTGGAAAGTTGCTCGCAAACACAGCCCAGTAGGCATGGTCCCCGATCCTCCTCCGGGCGTACCGGAACCAGCATATGCATCAGCAATTTTCGACCCCGGATACTGCATTGTAAGAGTAATCTCTTTCTTTAGCTACGGAAAAAGGGGCCCAGAACTTCACCTGGACAGCATTGTGATTGCTTTTGGCCAGAGCCGCCGAATTTCTTCCACTTCCGTACACGAATCTGTACCAAGGTGAAGTTTCGTCCATCAAAAGATCAATTCTATTTCTTACCCCTTGTTCAGGGCGAATGTCAGCGCTCATTGATGCAGTGAGTGTTCGCTACCTTTATCCAGCATTCGTACCTAGAAGCGCCTCGCCTTTCAGATATTTCACTTACGAGGCCATACCGATGGCTCGGGTGGTTCTTTCGAGCGACATCGATAAAGAGCTTCTTGATCTCCTCCCACAATCGCTCTTTCGAGTGACCAAAATGATCAGCATCGGGGTACTCGTCCAAGAAGGTAGGTATTCTCCCTTTAGCGTCTTGTGCCCTGCTGAAACTTAGACTCCTTTTACAGTGCAGCTTTATAATATGAAAGACCTCATGGAGACGTTACAGCTATGGATATCTTCTAAAGATGATCCACAGGAACGAGGCCGTATTATCAAGGTGTGTAAACGGATGTTGTCAATAGGTCTCGCGTTGAATATTCTGTTCTTATGCAGCGCCTAGTAGCACAAGAAACACGGAATGTGCAACGCTATAAGGTTGGTCGACAGCAACTCTCGCATCTTTAGTGCTGACCGTCAGTCTTCACAGCACGAGCGACAATACAGCCATTGGTTTTATTTGTGGAGCCGGATAGGAACTGCATTTGCTAACCACAACATTAGCTTGTGAGTTATGAGAAATATAGACTGTTAGGTGGCCGTATTGATAATTCTGCTTCCCAACTCAGTGTTAGAGGCGTTGCGACCAGCTCTGGCTGGGCGTTCGAAGATCTTCTAAACGCTCCAATAGTCGAATCGTACATGGAGGCTTGCCGAAGAGAGCGAGGCTCTTTTAATCATACCTGTAAGCCCTTCCCGTCAGTCCGGACCCAGTTCTAACCACATCTCTCCTTGTAGGGTGGAGACTTCACGAGCAGGAAATCAAGAATGAGGTTGAGACTCTTGCAAGAGTACGAATTCGAAGAGCGGAAGAACGTGATCGTGTGCAACGCCAGAAGGACGTGAACCAGCTGTGGCACTCTCTCACCCAGTTGCGGTCGCAAGATGGGTATTACTCCGTTCCGCCATTCAACATCTTCCTTTCCTTGCCGTTCATTCGCAATCTCGAAAGAACAAGCATCAGTGACGTTAAAGGTCGATTTGAGGATGGTGATACATTTCAGGCATTGCTTGATAGGGAGATCTCTGTTTGGGCCGGCAGCACCCAGAAGAGCCTAGCTGCCACCTTGGGTTATAAACGAACGGGTGGGAAGACCAAAACTGCAGAACAGCACATTGAAGATCTCCAGAGCTTCTTAGATCGTGCAACGTCACTATTTGAATGCTCCAAGTGTCGACGGACAGGACCGATCCACCGGCAATGGACGACGATGACGCACCGCGACGTCATCGGACATCGATGTCCCAAAGGAACAACTGTCACGAATGCCGATCCCGTCACTGGAGAAGAAAGGACGAAGGGCAACAGAGATTGGAACGTGAATAACTTTGTTCCGGACGAAGTCTCCATCGCTGCTGTTCGTTTGGCGTGTCGGGTGGCGGACCCACCTTTTGACGAGTCGGCGAGCTGGACTCTGGTCATGGACTCAGACGGGGGACTCGATTCATTCTACCGATATGTTTGCCTGACATGTCCAAGTCGGATTACCATGACCTTCTGGGAGATCGTAGGTGGCGGGACGCTCCGACTGTCGCTCTCGTGATTCAACTGACTGACCGACGACTATCCTTGACAAACAATTTAGCCCGGACACGCCAAACGTCATAAAGCTCTATTTGAAGCTGCTGACAAGGATAAAGCAAGTGAAGCGGGATCCGGCATGAAGTTTGAACTTGGTTGGGTCCTTGAAGAGCCTTCCACACAAAAAGGAGATCCCATGTACTCAAAGATGTACCCGTACACGGAACAGCTAATGAGTAACACCCCATCCGGGAAGCGCAAAAGGGCGCTGCAAGAATACGGGTGTCGCCATTGCGAATTTTCATCAACCAGCACGTCCCCGACACCCCGGTTATTCACGGTCGACGGACTTCAATGTCACCTCAAGTCAAAGTAAGTGCTCTATTGGTGTTCTGTTCTCGACGTGCTCTTAGAAGCTCCTTGTTATCAGACACGGGGTTTACCCGCTAAGAAATGAGGATTTCTGTCAGGTTCGGAGAGCCTCCTCTGATAATTTGAAATAGTCTCAGGAATCAGAAGGGAGGAGCAAGGACTTTGGTCAGTCTAGATCTGAAGCCGCGATTGCGGGAGTGGGCCCTGCCCCAAAGGAAGGCCCTGGCGACGGATAGCAGAGGACAGTGTAGCCAGTGGAGGCGATAGTTGAGACTTGAGACAATAATCTTAGAATCTTGATTTTCACGCCCCTCTTTTTATCGGCTTAAGTGCCAATTATACGCACTCGAAGTAACCAGCTACATCAATCTATGGAGCCCCGACAGAGTGCGCCCAGAAAGTCTACGCACAGAACATATACAGTCCAGAGTTGAGCGAACGTCGAACGCCGTTAGACAGGTGGATTATCCTTGTTCAATATGCAATTTAATATGTGGTTGAAGGGAGCCTGAGCATGGGAGGAGGTGGCGCAAGCTCGATGTTTACCGGAGAGGCGTGAGATTGCAGGAATCCGGCGTCTAGAGAATGTTGCCACCGCTGTTCCACAGCAACACGCTGCTTACAACCTCGTCTGCCGCTTATCGTCCATAATACTTTAGCTACTTTCCGTAGCTGTGGGTTCTTTGACGTGAGGCAGGCCCTGTTGTGCCGTTGCTCACCGCTGAGGAGGCCGTCAGGAACAATTCCGTCAGTCCACGGCAAAATCCTCAATTTCCATCCCACCATCCCGCAGTTGACGACAACGTACCGAAAGACATAGACGCAAGAAGTCCTGGGTAGAAACTTCGCGCCTCAAGTCCAAGAATAACTTAGCGTCGTCGAAGACGAGTCGACATCTGCACTATCATGCCGAGCTCGATTGCACCCAAAGCCCGACGGATTTCATATGTTGTCCCACCCCCGCCAACCCAGCCTCGGCGACTAGTTCTGCCTTCACTGGATACCCCAAGACATGGTCGAACCGCTCCAATTCTGATTCCTCTGGACGACAAGTCGGGAGGGAACACCCCAGTGAACGCATCATCGACTGCAGCCTCATACTTCGCAAATGCGGGACATAGCAGTCATCCCCAGCATCGGCTAGGCGTTACGGCTCTCGCCCTGGACACATCCACAACTTTGAGTGGCCGCTCTGGGCCAGAAGGGATTCTCTATTCTGGAGGGCGGGATGGATTGTTGGCTGCTTGGGAGCAGGGCACGTCGATGCGTCGCCGGAAGCACCGGTATGGTTACACACAAGGCGATAGGAGTAAATACCACTGGGAGACAATCACAGGATGGGATGATGACACGGAGGAGGATGATTCGGACGAGGAGTGGACCCACCCATCAGATTCGTCCGTCGAGGAAACCATCCCCTACGAGGATCGCTGGGAGCCAGACTATGAAAGCCTCGAAACGAGCGAGGTGCGTTATTAAATAAACTTCTTTGATTAGCCCTGAACTCTTCTACCTGGTGAAGTCCGGCAAGTTTCGTCAATGCGTGCAAGCCCACACGGACTGGATTAACGATATAGTGCTGTGTAACTACAACCAGACGCGTGAGTCGTCAACTTGATTCCAACCATTTTATGTTGCTAAGTCTTTTCACTAGTCGTCTCGGCCTCCAATGATGGAACTCTCCGTGCTTGGAATCCACATAGCTCTCTTGCTTCCGATCTTACGCCATCCATCATTGGCGACCATATGGACTATGTCCGATGCCTCGGGTACAGCCGAGACCGCAACTGGGTAGCTTCGGGCTCGTTTGACCGAACAGTTAAACTCTGGGATCTTACTCAACCTAGATCGGAACCACTCACCACGCTCGAACTGCCACAAGACGCGTCTTCGGCAAAGGCGTCTGTGTACGCACTGGCTACTCACCCGACGGGTCACGTGATTGCGGCCGGGAGCCCCGAACGGGTGATCCGAATCTGGGACCCAAGATCTGGACAGAGAATTTCCAAGCTGGTCGGACACACCGACAACATTAGGGCCCTCTTGCTCTCGGAAGATGGAAAATACGTAAGGAATACGAACTAGAATCGGATCACACCGTCTGACCCTGAACGTTCCTCAGGTCCTCAGCGGTTCTTCCGATACCACTGTCAAACTCTGGAGTTTGGCGGCTCAGAGATGCTTGCATACGTTTACGTACCACGCTGACAGCGTGTGGACGCTGTTCTCCTCCCACCCATCCCTGGAAATCTTCTATTCGGGAGATCGTTCTGGCCTGGTGTGCAAGGTCGATGTCGAAACTTGTCGAGAGGACCTGTCCGACGCCGAATGTGTCGTAATATGTCGGGATACACCGGACGGAGAGGACGGAGGAAAGTCACCCGAAGGGATCAACAAGATTGCTGGGATGGACGACCTCTATATCTGGACGGCGACGAGCGAAAGTTCGGTCAAGAGATGGACGGTTCCAAGACGAAGAGTTGACAGGATGAAGGACGTTGACCTGGGACAACACAGTCGCGCTGAGAGTCCTGCCTTCACATCTCCCCTGCTATCACAAGCTTCTGGCACCGAATCACCTCCACACCCACCTCCATCCTCCAGCTTCACCAAGTCGCACCATCCTAGGTTCTCAATGCAATCGTCACTATCAGGAACAGGTACACTCCATTCAACCAATACCGTTGGGCCTGCGGGGCAAGGCGGCAGCAACAGTGGGAACGGAAAGCTTTATGGAGTACCGTATCAGAGCCTCGTTAGGCTAGCTCCACTTCATGAAGCTCTCTATTCAGGACCTTCAATCCGGAGAGACGCTGATATTGCAACCCTGTACTCAGCGGTTTCCATACGCTCGGTGCCTGCCCTGACTCGAACCATCCACGCCGAGTCCACGACCCCCGGTCAACCCACCCCCACAGGTTCAGCTTCACGGCCGCAACCCCATATTCTTACCGGATCCGCCACCACGTCGTCCCATACAAGCATTTTGAGTCCGGATCGAAGCCAGGCCGTTTCACCAGATGGGAGGGACGAGTTCCAAGCAGCGAGGGATGCGTATGAAGACAGGGATATAGCCGTTCATGCCGTTCCATTACGCGCAAGACCGAACGACGTGATTCAAGGAACTCACGGTCTCGTCAGGTGTATGATTTTGAATGACCGCATTCACGCACTTACGATCGATACCGCCGGAGAAGTCGCAGTTTGGGATCTTGTTCGTGGCACTTGTGAGGGAGTTTACTCGGGGGACAGCATTGGAATAGCATCAAATGCCAGCAGTTCCAGCGCAGCAGGAGGAAGAGAGCGAGAGAGGACCCCTCTGGAAGCTTTGGAGACGGTGCAGGAAAGGATAGAAGGAGAGGCTATGTGTCCTACTTGGTGTACGGTCGACACGAGGATCGGGCACCTCACTGTTCACTTGGTGGAGAACAGGGCGTTTGACGCTGAGATTTACGTGGACGACACTGATTTCGTAGACGCCAAAACGTACCCTGAGGATCACAAAGGTAAGCTGTGCTTGTGTTATTGAGGGTTCGTGATTAGGGAGTCTAATTCTCTACCTTTTGCGATCAGTCAATATAGGAAAATGGGTGTTAACGAACATATTCGCCGGTTTGTGCGGTCTTTATTGGACCCTTTCACCTCGACTAACCTTGGTACTAAAGGTGTCGTTCGAGCCGAACTCAGTTCTTTGCAACAGCAAGCTGCCTCCGTGGCTTCAAATCCGCCTCCAGACACGGAATCGACTCCTGCTGGTACCGCTTCCCCCACTACCAATCCTGTTTCTCTTGTCCGAGGATCTGCCCCTACGCACATCAATCTCACACCAGCTTCAGAAGGGCGACGTTTGCGCTCCGCATCTGACCTGTCCAATGTCGTTCGGACTCCAGGCCACCATGCTCTTGGACGACCAGCTATGACACCCGCAATCCTCATGGATTTGCCTGGTCCTGAAACTCGCACGTCGTCCACTTCCTCTGGCCAAGTTACCCCTAATCGAAGCACGAGTGGTCAGCACCCTCCGACCTCAACAACTATGGGACTCAATAAAATCTCGGCCCTTACTCCTATACCTGCATCCCCTACGGCGACTGCTACCACCCCAGGAGCGTCCACAACCGTGGCCAGAACTCCTAGTACCACGACGGGCAAAGATTCTTCCGATTATTTCACGAATGTCAAAGGCAGGGCGAGATCTGGGTCTGTGGCCAACGACTCGCAAGACGAAGGCGCCGGTGGTGCAACTCCGGGAGGCTTTATGGGTCGCTTAAAGAACTTTGGGAAGAGTTCGAAGAGACCAGTGAGCGCGGATGCAACAGCGGCCGCAATACCCGAACATGCTGATGCCACACCCGCGCCGGATGCAGAAGCTTCCGGGACTTCGTTGAGAGCGGTAAGTCTCCATCCCACGGACATATACTTGGTCTCTCCTGCTCACAATGCCGTACATCAGCAACACCTCAAGGCTCTCAACGCAATTCTTTCTCAGCCACTTGCACCGACCCCAGCTCTCGAGGCACCGCCCCTCCAGCTTCCACCTGAAACCGCAGTGATGATCTCTGAAGAGACACCTGACGCTGGAGGTTGGACCGGTATCTACACCTCAGTAGTATCAACGCTTCAAGACGATTTGGAATCCTTCGAAATGGCTGCTCCCATCTGGCTCCTTGAGCTTTTGCTGCTAAACAAGGCTCCTCCCGTACCTCAAACCAAGCTGTCATTCGTGGTTGTCCACATTGACAGAAAAGCAGAGCCTATTGCTGAGTAGGTGATCTTATGGTCTGGGAAACTTTCTACTCACGTCACTTTTTAGCTCATCACGTCTAACGGCGGGACGAAACCTCCGGGTTAGGAAGGTTCTACAATACGTGAGTATAAGGCTCTTTCCCACCTTTCGATCAGCTCTATTTAACCCACTGGTATTTAGGTCAAAGATAAACTTGAGCCAGTTGACATGGCAAGACCGAAACTTGATCCGAAGGATCCTACGAAGAAACTGCCTTCAACATCATCGCAGACGAGTTTAACCCCACCTGCTGATGTCAAGCCGGAGGATGTGTACGAACTTCTATGTAACGATAACGTGCTGCCCTTAACCATGACCATTGGTGCAGTCAGGTAAGCTGCCTGCTTGTGCTTCGACGTAGACGATGGCTCATGTGACGTTGTCCCCGTTTGATTTTCAGACACTATGTATGGCGACAGTCTGGCGAGCTCATGATGTACTATCGTCGCAAGAATCCTCCTGGATCTCAAACTACAGCGTAACAGTTATGGTGTATTATACCCCTCCACCTCGCTAGAACCATGGGGCGGCGCTGGCGTCATTCCTGTGTACTTTTGTGGTCTGTTGAAATTCAATTACGGTGTTGCGCCACACGTGAAATCCTATCGTTTCAAACTTGATTCCTTATTCTACTGAAGCGGAGTCATGAGAAGTAACAGGAGGAAACCTCTGAAGTAGGGTAGCGGGCAATGTCGGCGGGCAAAACCTTCAGGTCTTCTTTTTCCTGTTCCGTCTTGGAGACTTCTTTTTGTTGGACGCAGATACCCCTCCTGATGTTTTCCTGCTCGAAGGTCCAGCCTCCGGAATGGGCGGTTCGTCGTTGGGAGGGTTCATCGCCAGGTCTATGAGTTCTTGTTCGATGTGCTTGAGCAAAGTATGTGGGTCTATGCCGGCCGAGCTTGGAGTATACGAAGGAGATGTTTCAGCGCAATCGTTAGAGCAGTACCATGTCTCCTCTTTCGGAGGAGGTTCCGAGCGACCGACGCATTCGAGGTGGAACTAGTCCCCAAGTGTTAAAGAGGTCGGAAGAGACAAAATAAAAGAGGGCGGTTAGTATTTCGGAGTACCCATCTGTCCGGGAACACTTCTCGTCGTTCAAGAACCGCGGCAGTCATGGCAGGAAACCAACGCCCCAGAGCCAGATTGCCATGCAGCGGCAGAACTCACCCACTTGAAGAAACAGTTCTTGTTGTCGCACATGATCATCTCAATATGTCACGAAGGAAAGAAAAATAACTTCAGTGTACGTCTGCCAGGGTGGAACCTGCAGGGAATCAAACTCACCTCCCCATGCGACATCTGTCGACAAAAGCAGTACAGTCTCGTATCCTCTTCTTCTTCATATGGTTCGTGTTCTGAAGCAGTAAAGGTGGGGTCTTCTGGCTCCGGAGTATCCATACCTTGAGGAGGTGGAGGGGAAGGAAGACGCGGACGCCCGCGTCCGCGCCTTGGCGGGCCTGGGTGCGGAGGGATTTCCGATGGGTCTGGAAGAGTCATGGACGGAGCTGGAGGTGGAACAGGGTATGATCTAGGTTTGGGTAGAGGAGGAGTCATGAAGGGAGCGGGGCTTTGCTTCTTGGTTGCCTCAGAGCGACGGCGAGATCGTCTAGGAGAGGAAATCTTGATCTTGACACTTGAGCTGTTGACAGCCGCGACTCGTGCAGAGGGTGAAGGTGGAGGAACCAAAGCAGGAGGCTGGCCAGCCGTTGAAGGTACTAAAGGCGAAGGAGCGGAGGAGGGAAGAATGCGAGGTGTTGAAGGGGCAGTGGCTGGCACTGGAGCGGACGTTGGTGGACAGGGAGGACCGCCTGTGGCTTCCATGTATCTCCCAACGTGGAAAGAGAGCTTTCCCTTCTTGCTTTCGAGTTTATTCACAAGAGACTTGGCAAGCTCAACGTTTTGATCCGCAAGCTCGTTGATCTTGTCTATGTCGGGCTTGATCCATTCTTCCAAGCTGCCGACACCGAAGGGAAGCAACGCTTCTCCCCCGGCGTACTGCTCTACACAGTAATCAACGGACTCTTGGAGCTCTATGGGAGAGACAAAAAATTATCAGCTGCTATACATGTGAGCCGTTGATGCCCTAGAGCTCAGTACCAGTCGCTTCCTCCTCCCTCAACCGAATCTCCTCGAGGATGAATTTGACTTCTTCAGGGAGTTGAGAGAGCGCTAGCAAAGGAAGTGTGGTATCACTACGCAAAATAAACCATGAAATAACGGGTAACTTGCATTCTATGGCTTCCAGAGCTATCTTGTGGGCATCCATGCCGTCTGTGTCGATCAAAACAGTTTCGGAGGTTGAGAAGGAGCAGGTAACGCCACTAGACCAAACAGCAAACAATAGCTCTCGCGAGTGGCCCCTATTTGCCGCCCCCCGCAGGGCCGAAATCGACCTTTTACTAGTCAGGCGAAAACGCGGCGAAAATCCCGTGAAGTGGCCCTCGCATCACTTTTGTCAGGCAATAAGGATCGGACTTTGTCGCCCACGTGTTTTGTGGGGCGAAAATGGTGACAAAAATCATGTTAGCGGCCAATCGGGATCGCTTGCCGAGAGAGTTTTCGCCAGCATGAAAACATTCAGAGAAAGTAGTAGAAACATCTCGCCTGGTGAAAAGACGCGGCGACAAGAGGGTCCACTTCCGACAGTATTGGACCCTTTTTCGTCGTACGAAAATCGTCCCTGTGGGGACCGCCACCATCGTGACCTAGAACCAACACGTGAGCTTTCAGGTTCTAACCAAACACTGAACCTCTGATCATTAAATTTTACTGCTATCACTCTTGTCGACGAGTAGGACACTTCAAACTGCTTCCTCGGTCACGTTCCAAGTCGAATCTATTGCCGGTAGGACGGGTCTAAGAGCTGTACACATTCACAGGGTCGTATTTTCTTGATTCTTATTATTTTACAGATGGAATCGCCACCGTGGATTCCGGGAATTCGATCGAATGGGTTACGCGGAGGCCGACTTCCGAGCAGGTCGGGGAGCAGGAAAGAAGCTAACCGCGGGAAACTTCGACGTCGTTTCCAGAAACCGGCGGTCCGCTCAACGACCAATGGAAAGCCGCTTCATCGGCCACCACCGACATTTTCGCGCTCCCGGTTACTACAGCAGAAGCACGAGACGAAGTTCCAGACCCCAGCAATTGGCTTGGCAGGTGGTAGTGATTCCCAGAAGACCAAGAAGCTCCAGGGGCGACGAATTAGGAAGCTGGGCCGACCGGGCTCGCTCGGCATCGTCCAGCACTCGGCAATCAAGTACCGCGATATATAAAGAAAATCTCGGCATGGGTTGTCTCATGACTAATATCCTGGGTTGAGCGCAGAGGTATTCTTGGCACAAAGTACCGGAGGTTTATGGCGAAGTTCTACCACCCAGACCTCCGTTTTTCGAGTGGGTTTTTGGGTAATAGCTTCCGATTCGTCGTTGGGCGGAGCGAACGCAAGATGTAGTCAACCGCTTCGATGAGACATGAGTATATATGCGAGTGTGTCTTGGAGAGGAGAGAGAGGGGATAGGGTACTGCGTTATCGTTTCAATCTCGTCCACACACTCCCCCTGCCGGTTTGATCAACCCTCTCTCGACGCGATCGGGAAAATGAAATTAAACGTGGGCTCTGTCAGCTTTGCCGTTGCGGTGTTTGGTGGTGCTCGATCCGTTTTGGCGGTTGCCATATATGGTGAGTGTTTTTTTTAGCTACTTGGGCTCGCCTCAGATGGGCTGACGACGGGGCATTCAAATTGTCAGGACAATGTGGCGGATCAGGATATACCGGTTTGTCGAATTCACCATCTATTTACTCTAGTGTCTCTGACCCTGAGGGTCGCTGTTCCTAGGCTCGACCGTATGCGATGCTGGTTTGACTTGCGTCTATTCGAACGACTGGTAGGTCGTATGTCCGGAACCGTCACCGCCTATATCACTGAACACATCGTCCCTACGAACACAGGTACTCCCAATGCCTTCAGACATCAGGTACTGTAACAACTACCAGCAAGGCAGCAACCACGACCACCAAGACCACGACCACGACCTCTTCCGCCCCAGCTTCTGGCGGTAAACTAACGTACCGCGGAGCCGACATCTCCTCACTACCCATGCTCGAAAGTTCCGGGACCAAATATAGCGACAACGGATCAACCCAGGCATTCGAGACAATTCTGAAGAACCATGGCATGAATGCTGCACGAATCCGAATTTGGACGGCTGGGACGTACAGTTTGACTTATGGTTTGGCGTTGGCGAAGAGGGTCAAAGCTGCGGGTATGACACTTGTTGTAGATTTGCATTTTAGCGACACTTGTGAGTGCAGTTGGTTGGGATGGGTAGTCCGATTAGCGAGGAGTTGACGGTCACGTTACGAAGGGGCGGACCCTGCACATCAGGCTATTCCTTCTGGGTGGCCGACCGATTTGGCTGGACTCAATACTCAGATTTGGACGTGAGTGAATGTTTCTCTTGTGCTTGCTTTACTGAGGGCGGGGACGCTGAACATCGATCCTTAGGTACACCAAGAATCTCGTCGCTAGCTTCGCCAGCCAAGGAACACCTATCGACATTCTCCAGGTGCGCTCTCCTCGCTTCCCTAATAATTTACTATTACTAATCTAACTCGACAATGATCTAATTCGTGTAGGTCGGCAACGAGATCAACGATGGTCTCCTCTGGCCCGTGGGTAGAATCTCCACCAACGGCTTCAGCGCTGCATCCCAACTCCTCAACTCAGCCATCAACGGCGCCAAATCATCCGGTTCCCCTAAAATCATGATCCACATAGCAAACGGATGGAACTGGTCTACGGTCTCGTGGTTCTTCAACGGGATCTACGTCCAAGGTGCACTCGCATCCACGGCCGTCGACATCATCGGCGTGTCGTTCTACCCATTCTACGATGCCGGTGCTACCTTGGCGAATTTGAAGACGAGCTTGACCAATACCGTGAACACGTACGGTAAAAACGTGGTTGTTGCGGAGACGGATTGGCCGGTCGCCTGCTCGGGCGGACCGAGTTTGACTGAGCCGAGTGTTCCTGTGTCGGCTTCCGGGCAGCAGACCTGGGTTGGAGATGTAAGGACGGTGTTGCAAGGTTTGCCTGGTGGCAAGGGGCAGGGCATTTGTGAGTACCCGTTTGTTGAAAGGCTGTTTATGGGATTTCTGATTAACGTCATGATTTCCTCGCAGTCTATTGGGAGCCTGGTTGGATTGGCAATGCAAACTTGGGCTCTGGCTGCAGTGTAAGTTTTTTATCTCTTTCTCAAAGTCCAGTGTCCTAAATGCTGGTGATTTCTTTCAGGATAACCTCCTCGTGTCAAGCACTGGTGCGACGAGGACGTCGATCAACATGTTCAGCAGCAACATGTAGTTCCGCTTCCGGATGGCCATTTAGATCTACATCTCGTGTTCTAAATTCATCTACAAGGCAGTCTCGATGGATCGGAATGGAAAGTTGAAGTCTCATCCCCGTGTGGTTGCTGCGCAGGGCCCGTATGCCAACTTCGCCGCCCAAGCGAATGCGAGAATCTCTCAAAGGTGCTAACCCGGCATGAATTCGGCTGAACCCGGTTCCCGCGCACCGACGGAAACGGGAACAAGAACGCGGGAATGTTTCGCGGGCTCATGGCTGGTTCGACCTTCGTTTCTTTTCGACGTCAACTCTATGTCTCCTGCCGATCTTTCAGTTCAATCAGCATTCTGTTCTTTGGACCCGGGGAAAGAAATGACGGCACTCGGACGTCTCTTGTTTTATGTCTTGAAGGAGGATCTGAGACCTTCCTTGGTAGCATATTTCGGTTAAAATATAGGAGTTCCCTCGGCGTCTCTGAAGGCTGACATAAAGACCCATCCTATCTTGCACGCTTTTCCGTTTTAGGTTACGAACCGAAAATCGGCTCAAAGTAGTGATGTATCGGCGTCCCGAAGAAGGCATTATTTTGTTCTAGGACGAGTCTCTATGACCATCTCCTAGCTTTACTCGTGAGTTTAAATCGCGCATTACATGTAATGGGTCTTCTCCGTCCTCTCCTCTGCATTTCCTTGTTCTCCTTCACTGGGGTGAAACCTCCTGTCGCTGTCGATTGAGGCAGCGCGCAAGCCTTGCACGCAAATTCCGCTTGGTTCTGTCTTTTCGGGAAAAGTGGTCACGTACCTCCAAACCGTGTTCAAGCTACCGCTTACCAAGATATCTTTTAGAATTCCCTGAAATTCAGAGGGTCTGTATTCCTTTCTTAATACTCTTTGGAAGACTCGACTGGAGACTTTCCTGGTGCCGGTCCTCATCCGCTCCGGCCTTGCTCTCGGTATCGCCTCCGAGCGCCATGTGAAGTCCTCCCGGAAGCAACGCTTTTACGTGGTACGTACCCCTCGTCAATGTAAAGTGCACCGCCTAGTGGACTGACAAGAGGATTTCCCAGACCTGGTTCGCTAAAAGCTCCGAGAACCACTTACTACCGCCCGGTGCCTGCCTTGCATGGGAGGATGCTGGTTTTGCGGAGCTTGTCCCCGAGTAGTCTTCTCCAATTCGCGCCCCGCGACCTTGTACCCCCCGTGAGAATCGCGTCGTAATTTGGACTTCGCTCCAAATACGCCTCGTCTCTCTTTTTCCTTGTCTTTTCTTGGGCAGTAGCATGAAATATTGCTTATGGAAATACTAGGATAATCGGTGGGAATGACCTGGCACCAGCTCTGGTAGGGGTGCGGCTCGCATGTGCCGGTATCCCGATTCTCGACAGCCTGGGGTTCCGCACCAAGGAAGAGCCATACGAACCCCATACATCGAACTAGAAGCTGGATAGACTTCTTATTTAATTTCTTTTACTTATTCAATAGTTATGTTCCATACCTATGTTCATGCAATGGCATTCAACGGTGATGGAGTTCCCATCACATTGAATGCCATAGGCCCCGTTCTGCGATTAGACCCATGTATCGAGTAGCTAGAGTATAAAGTAGAGCTATTTACCATCCCCAGAGGCAGTTGCATCGGTAGGATTATGTGCATGGAGTATCTTTGCAACTCCCGTGGGTTGTCCCTCTCTGAGTCCATTTCCCACTTTGAAATCCGGTTTTGCACGAATTTCTGAAACATAGAATATCCATGGGTCGATTCTCAGTGTTTTTGGCTCTCAATCAGCATCGAAGAGGTAAGTGAAAATAAGCGCAGGAGGAGATAGACGCGAGCGCGTCGCTTTTGTTTACGTTCGGTGCAATCTCGGTAATTAGCCTCGAGAGCTCCCACGGGGGGTACAAGGTCGCGCGGCGCGAGTTGGAGCAGACTGATAACAACGAACCTACCACACTCACAAGTTGTTATCAGTCTGACACCGGGAGACTAGTCCCCGAGCCTTGTACCAGCACCCCATTTTTTTTAAAAGCTTTCAGATGCCACGATCAACCAAGATGTGCGGTCTTTCGTCGTACGTTGTACTATTCCTTCCCCGCATGGCGTTCGTTGACACCCGTCCTACCGATTCTCAGAGGCCACTGACCAACCGCAAAGCGCACAGTCACTATTTTTATCCCGATTATGAGGAACGGACAGAGTCGTGCTCTTGCTCAATCGCTCATGGTCCAGATCTGGCGTTGCCTTGTGAATACCCCGCGTGCCACAGCGCATTACCGGAACTTGTCAGGGCTCAGACCAAGCCCGGCGCTTCGTAAGCCACAAAGTTCTCTGAGCGCATTGATAAGGATAATTGAGCTGTCAGTTTGGGTCTATGGCAAGGAGACCCATCGAGTGCGTCGCTTCACTCTCATTCCTGTCGGCTGAAGTAGCACAACGCATAACTAAGCGAAAAGCCTAGGAAAAGTACTACGTTACCATGGACGTTAAGCAGCATCTCGAAGTACGGTAATCCTGGATCGGCTTCTGAATAAGACGCTTAACACCGCCGCTCGTGGCATAGCTCACGATGTGGGGAAGCAAACGCAAGAACGCAGTTCAAATGCAAGGCGTGACGATGTTCAAACAGTGCCCAGTCAATGGTATCGATAATACTCTAGCTTTCGAGATGTATGACCCGTTGCGCGTCGTTTGCTCTCGCTGTGAGCCCTGAGCCTAGCTGACGGGTTCTTCTATGCGAGGCTGCGTTCCGCTCTCCTCACCCCTCGGTTGAGGCGAACGCTGCAACAACGGCAAGCTGAGCCGTTCGTCCTGTAATCCGTATGGAGACATGTGAAATAAAGTATATCGACGTTGTAAACGTATGTTCATGTCGAGGTGAAGAAAGGCCGAGGGTGGGCTATGGGCTACTCAGACAGAGTCTGCGACCACCGAGAAGTGGAGCTGCCGCCGGAATCTGACAGGACAATACGGAAAGCGCGGGGGCGAGAGTATCTCCACGATGTAGTTCAATCCAGCTTGAATATCTTCTCTCGTATTTTGTGGTCCCACTTGTAGAATCGACGACGTCGAAAACGCTGAACATGCCAGGCATGTAAGTCGGAACAAACACGTGTCTCCGGAGAGAACAACTCGTGTTCCCCCACCACACCTGACTCTACTCCCTCTGTCTTGTCCGAATTATCCAATTCTCCCCTGTTACTGTTGAGACATCCGCCCTAGCCAGAAAGGTGCGAACGATAGAGAATTCGTCATACACCATACAAGCGCCCGTGGTGTTTTCGCCTGGCCCTGCTGACTCACTTCCATGTCGTGCCTCATACGTAGTCACAGCCAAGTCACCTGAGAACACAGGAAAATACTTCGAATCAAATCCGAAGGTCGCCTTAATGAACACGGCGTCGCTTGTTCAGCCGAGTCGACAGTTGGAGTTCGAGACGGTCCAGGAACTCGCGGGGACCCTTGAAGTCCCTGAAGACCTCCCAACGACTGGTGGTTATGCAGATATCTATCGCGGCTTCTGGATAACACCACAAGGCGAGCGAGTCCAAGTCGCTATCAAGGAGCTCAGGGCTCTCAACCCGAAGAACCGACAAACTGAGCAGGAAGCGTTAAAACGGAAGGCAGAGTTGGTCGGTACTTCAATCGCCCATCCCTAACGCGTATATTAATCTTCGCTGATATGAAGCGCCTAAAACGGGAAGCTTTTGTCTGGAGTCAGACAACGCACCCAAACCTTCATCCTCTACTTGGATACCGTTCGCGACCCCGACCACGGCTCATAAGCCCTTGGTGCGTTCAGGGAAACTTGAAAGACTACTTAGACGCGAATCCGGGTCTCATCCGATGTGACAAGCTCCGTCTGGTGCGTTCCCTTGGAAATTGTCCAGTCTCTCCCGACCGTCGTTCATCATACCCTCCTAGATCTTTCAAACCGCTTGCGGCCTCGAGCATCTCCATTCACGAACGCCTCCAATCTGTCACGCCGATATTAAGCCGGAAAACGTGCTAATTAGCGATTGGTATGGTCCGACGCTTTCCGATTTCGGTCTGAGTCGGGTTGTCCAGGACCTCGAGGCTCCGAGCGGGTTCACAACCAGTGAAGCGGTGAAAGGAACCGTGAGGTACATGGCCAGTGAACTGTTCGCTGGACATAAACCAACCCCGGAAAGCGACGTTTATGCTTTCGGTGGTCTTATTTTAACTGTGAGTATGTGCAGTTGAGGGATAGGGAAGGCTTACCAAACCGGAGCGTTGCGCCAGGTCATGAGCGGAAAACCTCCATTTGACGGTCTTCTCAAACATGTCATTCTACGTTGTTTGGTGCTAGACGAATCCCCTATTCCAAAGGACCACCCGAACCTACCAGGTGACGACCCTCTCTGGAAACTCATGCGCTGGTGCTGGAACAATGATCCCAGTGCCCGACCTACTATGCAGGAAGTTCTGCGGGAGGTACGCATTCATGGCAACTTATTCCGACCCCGACATTGAAGCACGTGTTTGCCTTATCTAGCTGTTGGGCCAAATTATCCACGAAGAATCTAACTCGGGGCCAAGGCTTGACCTTGCGTCTGCTACCGACAGTGGTGCTGGCGAACACCGCGATATGGACCTCGATGTAATCTTCGATATCTCATTTGGCCTTCCAACTATAGACTCCTTCTGACATCAGCCATCTAGATTCCAGGAGCTCTGCAACACAGAGGAAATGTACCCTCGCTCACCACCAATGCAATACCCGGAGAATTATTGTTCGCAACTCGCAAGACGTTGAAAGGTGTGCAATTGAACTCGAAAGTCATTCCAGTCATCGGGAAATATATCGGAGCCACCGCCGAAGTAGGGTTAAGTCTGCTGGAGATCGCCGAGGTAGGGTCAATGGTTCTGTTTTCGTCGGTTGTGCGCTAAAGCTCCCTGTTTAGATGATGAACAAAAGCAAAAACTTGTCGAGCAGTCTAGAGCTCCGCCCGTGGAGGTTAGCCGATATTCTCCAATATTTGGGGGAATATTCGAGGCAGCATAGAGGTGGTAATATACGTGCCCGTGTCACTGAGATGCAAAAGTACGTGGGGCTAGTCCTGCAGAGGCTGGTATCGCACACTAACGCCCTTTACAGGGAACTCGAATTTGCACAAGGGAAGATCAAGGAGCACTATTTCTCGAACCTGGTCCGGAACGAGTTTTCTTCATTGGACCATGCAAATGAAGAATGGTGTCTAGGAGCGGTCCGGAGAGTGTTGGAGGAAATCCAGGTCCGTCATCACTGGCCCATCACTAAGCTCATTGGCTGACACTTGGTGAGAATAGTTCCTCGTCACTCTGGACACTACTAGTCTGCTGAACGAATTCGGTAGGCAGTGTAACCTCGCACTAGAGAGCTTCGGGTAAGCTGACACACATCTGGGTCCAGAAAACACCGAGGTTCAAGACCAAAACCGTCACTTGCTTAACCGCCTGGGAGATGGAAGATACGGGGCACAAGGCAACGCCATCGAGGATGTCGTTTGTTTGCCGGGAACCAGAGTGGAGATATTGGAGCGAATTGACAATTGGATACGGGATGAATCCACCCCCGATCGGGTATTATGGATCCGCGGGATGGCTGGGCGAGGAAAATCCACCATCGCGTCCACCGTGGTTCACAATTGGCAATCCCGAGCCTCCTGTGCCATCTTTCACTTCCGACGAGGCCACAATATGCTGAACACGCGTATTGTTTGCGCTCTCGCAAGGCAACTCGGGAACAGCTTGATTCCGGAGGTTAGGAATGCGGTGCTTGAAACCCTGCAGGAGAACGAAGACATCGCATACCAACGACTCGACGTCCAGTTTGAGACCTTGTTTGTCATACCCCTTTCAAAGCTCGTACACCGATCTCGCACTATCCTCTTCATTGTTGATGCGCTTGACGAATCCCAAAATTTCAAAGATGTGGTGGATTTCGTCAAGCTCATTGATCGATACTCTTCATCATTTCCCACCAACGTCAAATTCCTTCTTACATGTCGTCCAGAGGCCCAGCTTCTTCGTGCTCTTGAACCGAGGAGGTGGCCAGTGGAAGATTTGGATTCGTCGGTCAATGTGGTGAACGACCTTGCACGCTTCATCAAGCAGGGCTGCACGCAGATTCGGGAAGACCATGGTCTCCCAGAAGACTGGCCTGCGTCTAGCGATGTAAGGGACTTGGTGGAGATGTCACAAGGTTTATTTCAGTGGGCCCAAACCGTAATCACGTACATTGGCGACAGGCTACCCATGAATCGACTACGTGATCTGCTCAAGCAACCGTCGGAATGGGATGGGCTCGACGACTTGTACCATGAGATCATCTCAAAAGCGTTCAATATCGTCAGGCGAGACCCAGGGAGGCAAGAGCTGCTATGCTCTATACTAGGAACCCTGGTTGTCGCGCCGTATCCTGTCTCCCTTGAAGTCATCGCTGCACTTTACGGTGACAACAGCATCTTCGGAGGGGTTGATCAAGAGGGTGTGATCGAGTATCTACGCCAAGACATTCTTGTGGACCTCAACTCCCTCCTGCTTATCCCCACTTCCCCCACCGAACCTATGCACCTCATGCATACCTCCATCCGTGACCTTCTTGTTGACGAGAAACGATGCAAGGAACGGGTCTACCACGTCGATGAGCGCCATCAGCATGAACAACTCGCGAGCCTATGCCTTGGCATAATGGTTCGATGTCTGAAGGAGAATATCTGCAACCTGTCGGACCTCTCGAAGCCGAACTCGGAGGTTCAGGATGCTGTAGAACGGGAGGTGTCCACAACGATTCGTTATTGCAGTCGAGCTTGGTCCATTCACCTCACCGAAGGGGCAGAGTGGTCAATGTTGGTCACCAAGGGGCCTCTTGGCCAACAGGCGGATTTCGAGACATTCAGCAAGGAAAAGCTCCTGTATTGGCTTGAGGTGATGAGTCTGATTGGAGCTACTACGGAGGCGATGGTTATCGCAAAACGCGTGCATTCATGGCTCTCGGTGAGTCTATCTATCGGACACCATTCTAAATTCCACGGCCGGTGTGCTGAATCGGCGAACATAGCGATTCCACGACCGGGCGATTTTCGATTCCAAGCCGCTGGTCACATTGTGGAACGATGCCTACCGGTTCATTGCAGCATTCTCGGATCCAATTTCCTTTGGAGCACTGCACGTTTATGCTTCGGCGCTTGCGCACTGTCCTCAGAAGACGCAGCTATGGGAGTGGTATGGAAGGCACGCCAAAATTCGAACTTTGCGTGGTGTCCAGGCTTTAACATGGCCAGCTAACCTGTGGGCCAAAGATGTTGGTGGTGGAGTGGACATAATTGCATTTTCGCCAGATGGTGCTGTTCTAGCATCCGGATCCGATGACCGTACGATTCGATTGTGGGATGCTCAGACCGGGATGCCTTTGGGCCAGCCACTCACAGGCCACAACGGCCGGGTTCGCTCCGTTGCGTTCTCACCAGACGGCAGGGTTCTGGCATCCGGATCCGACGACTGCACGATTCGATTGTGGGATGCTCAGACCGGGATGCCTTTGGGCCGGCCACTCACAGGCCACAACGGCCGGGTTCGCTCCATTGCGTTCTCACCAGACGGCAGGGTTCTGGCATCCGGATCCAAGGACTGCACGATTCGATTGTGGGATTCTCAGACCGGGACGCCTTTGGGCCAGCCACTCACAGGCCACAACGACTGGGTTCGCTCCGTTGCGTTCTCGCCAGACGGCAGGGCTCTGGCATCCGTATCCTGGAACGGCACGATTCAATTGTGGGATGCTCAGACCGGGACGCCTTTGGGCCAGCCATTAACCGGCCACAACGACTCGGTTCGCTCCGTTGCGTTCTCGCCAGACGGCAGGGTTCTGGCATCCGGATCCGTGGGCCGCACGATTCGATTGTGGGATGCTCAGACCGGGACGCCTTTGGGCCAGCCACTCACAGGCCACAACGACTGGGTTCTCTCCGTTGCGTTCTCGCCAGACGGCAGGCTTCTGGCATCCGGATCCTCTGACTGCACGATTCGATTGTGGGATGCTCAGACCGGGACGCCTTTGGGCCAGCCACTCACAGACCACAACGGCTCGGTTCGCTCCGTTGCGTTCTCTCCAGACAGCAGGGTTCTGGCATCCGGATCCGACGACGGCACGATTCGATGCTGGGATGCTCAGACCGAGATGCCTTTGGGCCAGCCACTCACAGGCCACAATGACCGGGTTTCCTCCATTGCCTCCTCGCCAGACAGCAGGGTTCTGGCATCCGGATCCGAGTACGGCACGATTCGATTGTGGAATGCTCAGACCGGGACGCCTTTGGGCCAGCCATTAACTGGCCACAACAACTCGGTTCGCTCCGTTGCGTTCTCGCCAGACGGCAGGCTTCTGGCATCCGGATACAGGGACGGCACGATTCGATTGTGGGATGTTCAGACCGGGACGCCTTTGGGCCAGCCACCCACAGGCCACAACGACTGGGTTCACACCGTTGCGTTCTCGCCAGACGGCAGGGTTCTGGCATCCGGATCCTCGGACGACACGATTCGATTGTGGGATGCTCAGACCGGGACGCCTTTGGGCCAGCCACTCACAGGCCACAATGGCTGGGTTCGCTCCGTTGCGTTCTCACCAGACAGCAGGGTTCTGGCATCCGGATCCGAGGACCGCACGATTCGATTGTGGGATGCTCAGACTGGGACGCCTTTGGGCCAGCCACTCACAGGCCACAACGGCTGGGTTCACTCCGTTGGGTTCTCGCCAGACGGCAGGGTACTGGCATCCGGAGACTGGGGCCCCACCATTCGATTGCGGAATGCTCAGACTGGGACGCCTTTGGGCCAACGAGTGACAGGCAGAAATGCAATAATTTCATTTGCTCCCATTTTACATGCAGGTACGTTCCCTGCGATGAGCGTTTTCTCATAGGTCTTAATATCTTCTTTTCAGGTCCGCGGCAGCCCTCGAGACTGGCATACCATATTCCAAACATTGAAGATCACTGGGTGAAACTATCCTCTACTCGCTTGTTCTGGCTTCCCTCTCAGTACTGGGGTGCTGATGAAGTTCCAACGATACTCCTTTTGAACGGAACCATTGTCATCCAATCCAAGGGGACGCTTTCCATCTTCGATGTCTTCGATGTGCTCCAGCCTTAATCGATTCCCTGTATGCTACATATGGGGCGCATCCCAGAGTGAATTGGGGACTTTTTAATGGATCATTGGTTCTGGGCGTTCCTGGAGCAGGGAATGGTTGACTTCTTGGTGTTTGGCTATGATGATGTCATTGCTTGGGTCAACTTCTAAAGAGACACTTGATCATCATTTACGGGGTACTTTCTGTACGACTCATACAGTATTTAGAGCTGTGATAAAATATATCCTTAAAATGCCACGATAATGAAGACGAGCATGGTATCTTACCATATAAGGCTTTTTAGTCCAGGTACCAGAGCTGAACTGGTTTGAAACGGGTTCTGTTCTGTTCTGTTCTATTCTTTAACCAGTTTGCCTTCCGAGCAAAGTCGGTTTACGGTTCTGGTTTCGAACCGAGCCGAACCAGAACTAAACCGAGTGAAACCGGTTCTGAACCAGTTCTTGCCGAACCGACGGCAACACTAGCCACGTGCAGACTTTGTGTTGATGAGACACGGCTAACTCGAGAATTTCGCGAGACTAGACTACTGTACTTAATGGATCGGATAGCAAAGTGCCGACGGTGGTTCGTTCCTTGCACGAAGCCAACCGCCGCTTCTTCATTTCGGTTGTCTCGGTCTCTCGATCCTTCCAATGTAACACGGCAAAGTCCGAGGGATCTCGCTACCGAGTCTAGATCAAGCTCTGTGCCCGGAGGGCGACGCCTTTTCAATTGTACCGTTTCGCTTGACCGCTCCGGTTCCTCCGAACCTGCTCTAAGCCGCTCGTCGGCGGCATCGGACGGTGACATCTGTTGTCGCTTAATCGGGAGCCCAGCATGTGGCTGGTGACTAGATTAAAATGGAAGACCTCGGATGTCGGGATTGAAGCGGGTAGGTCCGATCGTGGGTTGGATTATAAAAGGGTCCCAAGTTGATGTCGGTGACGCTTCTGTCGCCCATGAACAGCTACGCGCTCACCAAATTAACTAAGAAATTTGATTTCAAACTACTTAGCTACGGTGCTCCTGAGAGAAATAAGTGAAACGGTATAAAAAAACCAGGGAGAAGGCTGTTGGTGGTGGCGTGGGTTGCTTTTGTCATCGTGTCGGGCACCGTACGGTTCGTTTGCAGTGCAGCGATGGGCGCCTACCTGTCAACCATATTTGGTATTGCCCGTTATAATGGGGAGCGAGTATATTCTAGAATAATATAACCCCACAGTCTTGTTTACTTGTACGCCCAAAGAAAACCCTCTCGCCGGCTCCACATCCGCTTTTTTTTCTTTCTCCCCCAAGTGTTGTCTCCCTCTCTTCATCCTCAAGTACACTTGCTCGCCCTCATCGCTGCTGCCCTCTCTCTTTTTCATCCCCTCATTTCTCTATAGCAGCGACCAGGCTCACACTCATTACTTTCGCTCCTCTTCCTCAATTCACAAACGTTCCAACATGCTCCCCAAGTCCACCTACAACCTCATCGCTCTCATCCTCGCCTTTTCTCTCGCATTCGCCCCTCCGTTCGTCGAAGCAGCCAAGAAGACTCAAAAGCCGTGTCCGGGAAACTCGCAAGTTTTGCCTACCAGGCAGAAGAAGAAGACTGTCTGCGTCTGTGAAGGTGGTAATGGTAAAATCGTAAGTCTCGCCCTCCCGTTCGACTGATCTCTTTTGAGTTCGTTTGCAATATGGACTGACGCGTATCTACTACCCACCAACTAGACTCTATCTTGATCTCGCCTACGTGACGTTAGAAACCGTTCAACCCAGGCTGCAGCGCCCAACTCTTCTCGTTCTTCACCATCAAATTCTGCTTCGCTGCTTGCACCCCTCCACCAACCACTTCGCCCAAGCCGCCCAAGACCAAGACCAAGAATACCAAGAGGGACTTGAAGAGCGAGGGAGCCCTCGCACTGGCTGGTGCGCCAGAGGACGACCTTGAGGCAGGAGGGAGCGAGATTAACAAGGGGATTGATTGGTCGAACGTGAGTAGCTTCTAGATTGCGTTCAATCTTCGCGACACCCTCATGCATATCTTATCCCGTCTTTCATTTTCGCCCCTTTTACGCGGGCCTCAATTAGGCCTCACCGTGCCCCTACTTTTCATCGTCCGAAAACCGCGCCCTCGGCAAGGCCTCGGACTTTGAATGCGTCGACCCTTCCTCGGACCTCGACAACTGCGGTGGATGCTCCTCTCTCGGCGACAGCTACAAATGCCCCGCCCTGATCTCCGCTCGTGCTCTCGGCGGGAACGCAGGTCGTGGGTTCACCAGTCATGGTGTTCGTAGGAGCATGTGCGTTAAAGAGGAATGTCAAATCGGTGAGTACTCCTGCGGTATTTTTTTCCGCTGTTCGCCTCACAAAAAACTGAATCGTTTGTGGTTGTGCTCAGCGTCTTGCAAACGGGGATACAAGATCGACTCGTACTACGATGAAGGTTTCAACAACGCAACGCTCCCTTCGGCTACGACGAAGACCACCTGTGGATCTCTGGCTGCTGGCCTAGGTCAACAGGGCAAGTGGAAGCAGAGATGCGTCCCTTCGTTGCATTGAGCTTCCCTCGTTCGCTTTCCTCTCCCGTCAACGATGCCACTTGTCCTTGCTGGTTTCATCACCACCTACCAAGTCGCCAACTCCTCTCCTCCGCCGTCATCATGTTGTCTCCTTTCTCCCCATACACTCGGGTTTATGCTCTTGTTTGGCTATATGGTATTGATTGGTTGGATCTATCTTCTCTGGAGGGTAACGGAAGCGACAAGCACGCTAGCGAGTTGGGCGTCTCAGGTGATGCGCTGAGGCGGCGTCGTCGTCGTCGTCGACAACGACGGCGCTGGCGAAGACGGGCGCCGAGAAATTGTACGTAGATGCACTCGTCCTGTATGTAATTATATAAATGTGCTTGGCATGGAACATTCGAAATATGTCCTGCCCGCACTGGGCAGCTTGAGACAATGCCACCCCTGACAACAGGTTCGCGTCGTTGTGTTGGAAAGCAGCAGTGGCCAGGGCTCTTGCTCGCTCGTAGTGTTGCCGCGGAGTTCGAAGTGTTCCTCGAGGTGAAAAAAGACCGAGGGTGGGCTATGGGGTACTCTGAGTCTGCGACCAGCGAGAAGTGGAGGTGACGCTGGACTCTGGCAGGACAACACGAAAAGCGCGGGGGCGAGAGTATCTCCACGATGTAGTTCAATCCAGCTTGAATATCGTCTCTCGTATTTTGTGGTCCCACTTGTAGAATCGACGACGTCGAAAACGCTGAACATGCCAGGCATGTAAGTCGGAACAAACACGTGTCTCCGGAGAGAACAACTCGTGTTCCCCCACCACACCTGACTCTACTCCCTCTGTCTTGTACGAATTATCCAATTCTGCCCTGTTACTTCTGAGACATCCGCTCTAGCCAGAAAGGTGCGAACGATAGAGAATTCGTCATGCACCATACAAGCGCCCGTGGCGGTTTTCGCCTGGCCCTACCGACTCGCTTCCATGTCGTGCCTCATACGTAGTCACAGCCAAGTCACTTGAGAACACGGGAAAATACTTCGAATCAAATCCCAAGGTCGCCTTAATGGACACGGCGTCGCTTGTTCAGCCGAGTCGACAGTTGGAGTTCGAGACGGTCCAGGAACTCGCGGGGACCCTTGAAGTCCCTGGTGTTTCCCATTGTAAGGCAAAATTTGCGGGGCCACCCCGTATTTATGACCGCATGCCCATGACCTGCTTTTGTAATGCCCTTGGACCTCTTGTAGGCTTGTGTACCAGGCTCAATATATTCCGATTACCCGCCATGCTCACTTTGAAAGGACTCATGACACGATTTTGACAGAAATTTAAGGCCACGGAGCATGGGCGTTCATAGTTCTCGGGTTTGATTGCCGGGGTAGTTATACAACGTATGGACAACTTTGATGCGCGGGTCGACGTTCGAAACTAAAGGTAAATACACTAGCTTGCGCAATTGCATTCCAATTATCAGACACAAGGAATGCGAATAGCTTAGCAGGTCGTGACGCTGGAAGTGGAGTAGTTGCATACATTCCCACTCGGACCGCTAAATAATAATAAATTAAGTAGGGGCGTCTTTGAATGAAATTGAAAGCGGCCCAAAACGTACCATCCAATCTTTGGAGGCTCGTTTCCAGGGGTGGTGCCTGTGTAGCGGCAGCACACGTTGGTCGTGGATGGTTTTCCGTTGGTGCAGACCTTTGTTATAGTGGCCGTGTCGCCAAAGTTCTGCGAGATGGGCGAAAAAGGGGGTCTCAGGTACACGTAATATTTAAAACGCAGTTTGAAGCAGACTGGACCTCGTTTACCCCGACACCGGTAGAACCACCGATCATCGCAACGCTATCGATGATGACGTGTCGTGCGTAGCTCT
>WSUB01000279.1:0-35597 GCA_019633425.1 Tulasnella sp. 424 | reverse complement strand
GCCAACCTTCAGATCCAACCCAGCGATCTTACACCGCGTCTTCGAGAAGACCTGTGCGTTTCTATTCCCTGAAGAAGGTCACATGATGCTAACACCGGTCCTTTTTAGCATCGGTATTTTCATGCAGAATCGGGAAAAGTGCTATTTTGATCTCCACGTGGGGCGGTTCATCGCCTCACTGTCCCTGCCACCGGCGGATCCACAGGCACCGCACCCCACATTGGTCGACGCCATTCTCCTGGTTGGATGTTACTTTTCCAGAGCTCCGTCCCTGGCCGGTTACGAAAGCGGTTTGCTCGCCGCGGCGAACAGCAACCTATCGACGTCTTTCCACCATACGGACCGGCTCCACGACTTTATTCGGGCCTCAAACCTCATCGCCTTTTACTACTTTTGTAAAGGTAAATAAATAATCCCGTCGCTTTCTCTTGGCACTCCACTTACGGCAACTTCTATCTAGGGCTGTATCCCGAGGCATACCAACAAATCATCACGAGCTGCCATATGGCCGTGACCTGCGGGTTGCATCAAATTCCGTCCTCGGCTTGGACGCCCATGGGTTCTGGTGAAGATGATGACAAGTTCCTACCCTACCCAGCAGACGTGGTCGAGCAGGGAGAGAGGATCCACACGTTCTGGCAGGTGAGGGCGCTTGGCTTTGGCGGCGATAGCAGAGCTGATTGACCAACCTTTTTTCCAGGCATTCTGTCTCGACAAGATGATTTCGATGGTCGTCAATCGGCCTGCTCATCTATTGGGTGGGCCTAATGCGGACCCCCTTCTGCAAATCTCCACCCCGTGGCCCCGCCTTCTCTCCGACTATGAGACTGTGAGCCTTAACCACTCTTGGATTTACCCCGCATACTCACAAATAATCCGTCAGGGGACGGTTTCGGATATTGATAAAAAGTCGATTACGAACCTTTACTTGAACCAGATGTCGAGCCTACCCGGGAGGTTGGAGACGCTCGCAAGCCTTCGATCTCAAGGCTACGCTTTGGTGTACAAAGCCGTCAATCTCCTGAGTGACCGTGAGTGATGATTTTCAACGATCCAGCGTCGACGTCGTGTGCTAACGAGGACGATCTCTGCACAGGCCCTACCGCTCAAGAAATCCTTGTCACCGACAGCGCCATTCAGACTTTCACGTCTCGCCTCCCCCACCTGATGAACTCGGGTGACTGCGGTGAGATTCCCGCGACTCCTGGTCTGTCGCCTATCAACTATCGGATCGTGACCATCCATACATTGGCGCACGTCGCATCTCTCATCTTGCATCAACACGGAGCGGACGTGTCGGCGCGCCGTCGATGCAGCACCGCCGCTCAGGGAATCGCTGCCGTCATCGGGCAGCTGAGCGAGATGGACTACCAGGAGCTGTTCATTGGTTTGGGGGTAAGAGGCGTCTAATATCTCTATTGTGAGGCCCTACTGACCCTCGCTATTCACTTCATAGCATCTTTGGTTCATGGCTGGTCGGATCCTCCTCACCATCGCGGCAAACGCCAACGGGTCGGTCGCCGAGCAGAACAGGAACTGGGCCCTCGTGATCATCTCGGCTTTGAAGCGAGTTAGCATGGTTTATCTTCCTCTCGGTAAGCTGGTCTTGGGTATGTAGCGGAGTCGCACAGATCTGACACACGTGAACATAGGCTTCCAACTGCGCCAACTTCAGCAGATGCTCTAAATGGGATGGGAATCTAACGACACTCATCACTAGAGAATACGGACGATATTTACGATTCTTCCTTGTACATACTTCTCACGACTTTTACTTTTCTTTGGACTTTGGAACGCTTCATGCCTCTCATTTTTGCGCGTCACCTATGCATATCATTTCATGAACTCCCTGTACTCCCATTCATGTACTCTGCCTTTGTGCTCTTTCTCTCTTCCTTTCCCCTCTCCTTCCTTTCTTTAGATTGTGAATATACACGGACATTTGGTTCCCGGATTAACTCCCGAGTAACGCGCAAGTAACCACCACCTCGGGGATTGCCTAGCGCCCTCTGCATTTTGATATTACCGCACAATCTCATATCTTTGATGTGAAGGACTCGGGCCTTTCCTCGATCTTTCATTTGAAGCCCGATTTGGAAATACTGTTTAAGGAATGACCGAACGGGCACCGGCCCTTCTTCGCACCCCGCCTTTAGTGATTCCATATTTGGAAAATGCTCTTTACAGCCTTTTCCCGAGACCATCGTCGCGGGAGTAGAGGGTCGGGGGAAGTACAGCGCGGATCAGGGTTCATTTCGTGTTTTGTTTCGGCTTCGCCGAGGTCACAGCCTCGTCACATCGGTCCGTCACACTTCGGGGGCTGTGCCTATTCGCGCGCGCGGAACCAAAATGTCACGTGTCACCTCGCGGTTCAATTGAAACGATCAACAGCGTTGGGCGCCTCTCTCTCTCTGATCCCCGGCGGTGCTGCCACTAAAATTGGATTATCGATCGACGCGTCTCCGCGCAGGCGCCGGGTCCCATATGGAACACCTGGAGGGGTCACGCACCGGACCCCCCCGCGTAAACCTATAGGTTTGAAATGGCACAGCGTCTTTAGCTCTGCACAGAGCCTTCACTGTCGACCTGCCTGCGACGTATGGATCCTCAACGAACGGGCAGGGGCTGCAAATCCGACTTCATGGTGCCCGTCTCCCTCAATGAGACCCGCGGAACGAGTATTCAATGTGCGAAATGCGCATATCATGTCGTAAACGAGGCTAACGTACGACTCGGAGTTATCTGGGGCACGGTGTGTTGGCAGATTCCGATTAGTACTGCGGCTCTCGTCCATGATTCCAGCGCGTTACTTTCTCCCCGCTGCTGCTCGTATACAACCCAGATTACATATCTGTTATAGGCCTTTCAGGCCCAGGCGCGGATTTTATATCATCATCATCAAACTTATAACACACTTTGAACTTTACTCGACCGTCTGAACAAGCTTCGGAGTGGGAAGAAGCAAAAACACGATGCATTAAACTCCAAAGACACGCGAGACCACACAACCAGAAGACGTCGTGGAAAAGAGAAACAAAAGGAAGAGAAAAACTGTCACGAACCACCTCCTGGAGTTCGACTAAAATTGTCAAGGGAAAAGGCAAAAGAGGAAACAAAAGAGACTCGACAAACGGAAAGATACTGGACTACGCTGACATCTTCTCAGCATGAGCCGTCTCGGCAGTCCTCTGTTCCAGGAGCGGACCAAGCTTGGGGATATCCACGCCGGGAGGACCGTAAGAATGGTCGAGGTCCTTCAATTCACCAGTACGGATGTCTAGAAAATAAATTATCAATTAGTAAGAACTCTATATTCCCCGGTAACCGTCTTCAAAACCCAGGCGACTCACCGTAGACCCAAGTATGAATAAACACGTTCTGGGTAGCCTCGCCTTCAGTACCGGATCTCCTGACGGGCCGCTGGTTCCTCCTTCTCAAAACGGTAACAGCTTCTACCGGCTTGGGCTTAGCAACGGCGGCGTAGTGGGCTTTGATGACGGGGTCAGCGAAGATCATGTCCGCACTGTGTTTGGCGTTCTCTTCGACTAAAGCTCGGAAACCTAATTGAAAAGAGAATCGCCCAAAGTCAGAGATGGGAAGATAAAAATAGGAAAGAAGATGCATGGCGCCAAGGGATGATCGGGCAAGCCACCAGGGAAGCTTGCCGTCCGACAGCCAAGGACTCGCCACCGATCTTACACTGGCACCTCGGCGCCAAGGGCAATGAGACCAAGTATAGAATAAGCAATAACTTACCAGGATCATCGTATTCGGGCTCCTCGACCTTTTCCTTGCCTGCATTAGCCTCTCTTAGTTGTACGATCTCGGTGCGGTTGGAAGTCTGGAAGAGCTGGCGGATGGGGTTGACCCATGCTTCAATGGTAGCTCCGGCGATGCCTTCATTTAGACAATGCCGACAGTTAGAATTCATAGTGTGGTAGTTTATCTGAAAGGCTACTCACTGACATCAGCCAAACCGGCAGGGCTGGCAATGCTAGCGGCAACACCACCGCATCCGTAGTGACCGAGGACGACGATGTGCGTGACGCCAAGTTCAGAGATACCGTATGCCATCCACCTGCAAGGTCAGAGGCTAAGTCAATGTGGTGTCAGGCAAGGAGAAGGGAAGGCGAACGTACGACTGAGCGTTGCTGTCTGACAGGGAGTACTGGTTGGCGATGTTGCGTTGTGTGAAGAAAGTGCCAGGTTTAGCATCGAAGATGGTTCCTTCGCTTACACGGGAGTCGCTATTTGTGTGAATAGTCGTTTAGCTTCGCGGTCTAGATAACTAGAATGAGCGGGACGGCGTACCTGCATCCGATGAATTCAAAGGTAGGTTTCTGGCCGTCCTTCTCGAGTTGCTCCAACAATCCAGGGGACTCCTTGTTGATCTCGGTAACAAAGTTCGAGTGGCCTTGCACCAATTGGACCAAGGCTTGTGAAGCAGCTTCTTGTGCAGCCGCCTCTTCCCGGGTGTGATGTGGGTGAGCGCTGGCGAGGAGCGCGGAAAACAGGAGGGTCGCAGCGGAGAAAAGAAGCATTTTGGAGATGATGAATCAAGGATGAAAGTGATGGAAAAAAATGAAAATGAAAGGAAAGCACCAGTGCTATCGATATAAGGATATAATGAGCGGAAAGTCGACGCAAAAGAAAAAGACAGGAAAATGCGAAGACGAAAAGAACGAGGAGAGCGAAAGGAAAGGGAGGAGGACGAAGAGGGTGGCGGCCAGGCAAAGAAAAATCTTCATGGTACTCACATTAGTTGCGTATAAGTAGTAGCGTAGCGTAGATGTGGGTAGAATGGGCCAAGGAGAGCGACCAAGGATGCTTAGAGGGTAGATGCGGAGATGTTCTGGGCATTGGCGACCAAGTTATCCGAAGAGGCTTAAATGGAGATGGGTTACGACGGCGACGGGGAAGGGACCTGTGCGTGAAAGACATGCCAAGTCAAGCCAAGAGCGGAGAGGCGCGTCTGACGCTGACCCTCCTTAGCCGCTTTTTGCACCGGGCTCCGTGGCTCGGGGTCCGGAGCGGTTAACCTTGTCTTGCGGCATGCTAAAGTAAAGTTTGGCAGTGTGGAGGATGGCGCTGAAGAGTTGCATGGCGGGCGAGAAACCGATGTGTCCAGGGCTGCTCGGAGATCCCACCGGGTCACAGTAACCCTGCAGTCTGACATTGTCGTTGATGGCTGCGGACGTCGCACAGTGTTATTGGTCCAACGGAGAATCGACCGGTGCATCCGAAAAGGAAGTAGAAGCATATGGCCCATGGATTGTGAAAAAGATGTAAACGCCTCGTTGACGCCAAGAACGCAGCTGCCAAGAAAGGGATATAACACTTGGCGGCTTTAATGTTTCAGCCGTGGCACGTTGACACCAGCACAAAAGGACGCTCTTTTCAAATGATCAAAGACCTCGGCTAAAGAGATCGAGGTGGTCGGTGAGCTGGACGGGGGGTGGTAGTGCGGAAACCTGGCAGTGGCGTGCGATCGAACCCTTGGCTCGCCGCCAGAACAGCGCAAGCGGCTTTCCCGGACTTGTATCCGGACATTCCCAACAAACACCGCGCTCTCTCTCTCTCTTAGCACACCGTTTTGAGCTAATTCCGTCGCAGCGCCTAAGTGTCATGCGATACTATGCCAAGTCAATTTGCGGGAGAAGGACTGAATTCCATATTTCACATGTAGCACATTGTTCACAGACCAAACACGACTGTCGCGGTCCCATGATTCCCATTCAAGACCTTGGCTTCTCCGTCCTCTCCAGCGCCTGCAGCGACATAGATTGGGACAAAGTGCTCCTCTCGGGGATGGGACCTTCGGAATACGAGATGCCGTGTCAAAGCTTCCATGGCGGCCTTGCGGGCTTCCTAGTAATGGTCGTGATGGGAATCATGGTGAGTTAGATCCCCCCCTTGCTGCAAGCACCACACGAGCAGCGAGGCTTACTTTTGGCTGAGAGCAGGCGTCCAAGATTGCTTTACTGAAGGCTACCACCTCTGGCGCAGTCGTCTTGTCCGACCACGCGGTCCAGTCCTGGAACGTATGAATGGCTGTGGCAAGAAACGTGATTTTAGCTTCAACCACCGGCCGCCCTACGAATGTAGCCATAAGCCCGACTCACTCAATCCACCAGACAATATGAGAATGCCTTCAGATCTAAATATGCACGTAAGTGGCCAGTCTTTGCTTCAGACACTCAGCCTGAAACCCGGCTCTACCTGAGGCTGTCCACCGCCTTCCTAGGGCTCATTCCTTCTCCGGACGCAGACTCTCGTCGATGCTAACTTGCACGACGGGCAAAGGCGCTTCGTCTCCCCAAATGAAGTATTGCTGCCATTACCGCGGCAGAGGCAGAATCTTACCCTAAAAGAGGAAAACCGCGTCCCAAGAGGAACTCTGCTCAAGCCCGGAAAGGAGCGAAGGATCCGGCTAGAGAGCAACTCAGTCCCAAACCTCTTACCTCCAGCATCCCAGTCCCAACCACCCGTGGCGACGTCCCCGGGACACGCCAGGCTCGCCGAAAATAGACAGTACTCTCTATCCTCAAATTATTCTGGCTATATGTATCGCGTATCAACTTTCCGTTCTAATGGTAATCGTCGAATCCCTGTTTGCTGCCGTGCCTGTGGTGGCTGAAGCGTGTGACTATAAAACGCGTCACCCCACACGGCCTCCCTACCTGTTTAGCCTGTTTAGACTACCAGCCCCTATTCGCTCGCCCTCATTGCTCGCCAGCAACCGTCCTACCGACCGAAATACGCTGCACCAAACCAATTCACCCTCTAAACATGATTAATTTCACTTCTTGGACGCGATCCTCTCGTCGAGAGGAGAGCAAACACTCGTCCACTCCCATCTCGAGGATCCCCTTCAGTCTCTTCAAAGGCATCCCCTTCCGCCGTAGAAATAAACAGAATGACAATGTTTCGACCTCTGTAAAGCCCAAGAATCAATGCATTGTGAGCGCTGCGGGACATTCCTTTCCGGACAGAACCGCCAGCTCACCAGTAAATATTAGAATCCGCCCAATAAACCTGGAGCTAGGCTACTCTCATTGTTTTCACGAAGCCCGGTGAGTTCATCAGTCCGCTTGCTCGCTAGTAAGATATATCGTCATTCTTTACTTACAAAACGTCTAGAACAATCCTCCACCTGTGCCACCAAAGGGTTTAGAACCGAGCTGGGTACGCCCCGCTTGAGATTGGATGCGTGCATTCTATTGACTAGCGCCCTCTCTTCTCTACCACTTCCAGCGTGCTTTCTCCTCGACAAATGAGGTGGCAGAATACTGCAACTCCCCCGTGAACGTAGGGGGTCGCCGCACTCAGGATGACGATACCCCAAGGCTCGAGACCGGCCCCAGCGCCGTATCATTCGTGGCCTTGAGGAGTAGATGGTCTTGCAGTACGAGTAGCGACAACGAGGAGGAAGCTTCCGGAAGCCCTCAACCTGGCGCGGCAAACCAGGGTGACCGTGACGAGGAGCCAGCGTCGTCGAGGTTCGGCCTTCCCGGGCAGGCGGGGGTGGAGGCGATTGGAGACCAACGGTCTATTTCACATAGACCTAACCACTCCGTCGCTACTTCAACCGACTCGGACCGCACCGTCCGCCCTCGCCACTCCATGAACTCCGCTGTGGAACCTCAGACCTTTCGACGCGGTGGTCCTCCTCCGCAGCGAGCACTTCCACCTCCCCCATCCTCCAAACATATGAAAGTCGAGAGAAAGGAGTCACAGAGGGTTCAGCTGAGCTCTCCAAGTTGAAGTGGCAACAGCGCGGAACGAGCCGAGAGACAGGGCATACGGTATGTAGACTACCTGAATAGCTTGCAGTTTGTCTGGTCACCTGATGATGAATTCTTACTCCCTATTCAGGTACCAGCCCTCGTTATTCCGCGCACTACCGTTCTCCTGGAGTCGTGGTGAACGCCTCGTCTGGTCGGCCTTTTGACGTAGCAGAGACCGAGGGGCAACTCCGTTTCTACGCTATGGTCGGCTCTCGGCAGCTTTACCATGCGACTGCCATGAGTGCGCGTGCGTATGGATAGTAAGTTCCTGTAACAAAGTCCCTTCGTCTAGGAAATATGGCTAACGGGTTCTCCCCCCAGCGTCGTCGGATCCGACCACGTACTGCGCCGCGTCCCCGTTTCGAACAACGCAGGCGTGTCAAACGCTTAGAACTCGACGAGGTATCTTCAAGTATCATAGGGTTCGAATGTTTGGCGATAGCTGAATCATCTCTTTCCTCTCCCAGCGCATGCCCCGCATCAGCCATAACAGCGTTCCTCATTCCCACCGGTCACGATACCACTGTATCATCAGCTCATGTTGTTATTTCATCAACTCAACCGCTTTCGCACATCTCAGCCTTCTCTCAACATACAAGCCATACCAATTGCTGTGCTCGACGCTTTCCCATTCTTATTCTCCCTTAATGCTCCCTTCCTCGCTGCACGCCTGTATATCACCGTCTCGTTTGTAACGTCTCCGTTCGCTTGGTTACTTTTCCCATACGTCCAGTCTCGTTTCATTTCCCCTGATATTTATTGTGGACTCTTTCTTGATTTGGGATGCCTCAGCCGACCGCGGTATCGCAGTCGCTGAAGTATGCCCCCCTCTTTCCTCTGTCTCTCGTACGTGTCCTGGCTGTTATCGCACTGTATTGGATGTTCTTCATAGACTGGATACTTTCATAATTTATCCTTGTATCGCTGAGCCGTACACCATGTGACACTTTCACCTTTACAAACCACCACTCACAAGTTGGGCCGTGATGTAAAGAGCGCCTGTTAGGTACGCGGTGCACATTTCTTGGCATCATGGTGGCGCCGCCCGAACAGTGCACGCGGCTTTCCTGGACCTATATCCGGACATTCCGCGCACTCTCTTTCTTAGCACACCGTTTTGAGCTATTCCGCCGCAGTGTCGAAGTGTCATGCGATACTATGCCAAGTCAATTCGCGGGAGAAGGACTGAATTCCATATTTCACATGTAGCACATTGTTCACAGACCAAACACGACTGTCGCGGTCCCATGATTCCCATTCAAGACCTTGGCTTCTCCGTCCTCTCCAGCGCCTGCAGCGACATAGATCGGGACAAAATGCTCCTCTCGGGGATGGGACTTTCGGAAGCCGGGATGCCGTGTCAAAGCTTCCATGGCGGCCTTGCGGGCTTCCTAGTAATGGCAGTGATGGGAATCATGGTGAGTTAGATCCCCCACACAAGCAGCGAGGCTTACTTTTGGCTGAGAGCAGGCGTCCAAGATTGCTTTACTGAAGGCTACCACCTCTGGCGCAGCCGTCTTGTCCGACCACGCGCTCCAGTCTTGGAACGTATGAATGGCTGTCGTAAGAAACGTGATTTTAGCTTCAACTAACGGCCACCCTAGGAATGTAGCCGTAAGCCCGACTCACTCAATCCACCAGACAATATGAGGATGCCTTCAGATCTAGGCAACAAATATGCATATAAGTGGCCAGTCTTTGCCTTCAGACATTCAACCTGAAACCCGGCTCTACCTGAGGCTGTCAACCGCCTTCCCTAGGGCCCATTCCTTCTCCGGACGCAGACTCTCGTCGATGCTAACTTGCACGATAGGCAAAGGCGCTTTATCCCCCCACATGACGTTAAACGGTACGAAGACTCCGTGGTCCAGTCCAGGTCCGTTGAAACCACGACCGTCTCGGCCCCTAGGCTCTTTAGTTGTCGTAAGACGAGAGCGGATCCCGGCCTAAATAGAGGAAGAGTCGACGTTCCATGGTTTAAGCGCCGCGCAGTTCGCCTTTAAACAACGTCTTAAACGTTACCTTCTGAAGGAGGTCCACCACACGGCGAGCCACGTCCGAGTCTCCCTTGGACGAGAACTTCACCTCATAGAACTAAAACAACAGAGCTCGGTGGGTAAGCAGGAGCCAAATCGACTCGAAATAGTCCTAACCTCCCGATCAAAGCCATAATAATCGTACAAGAGCGGATTCTCCTCTCCATAATCGGTCACTGTATCCCCGAACGTCACCCACAAGCCCAAAAAGAATATCAGCAGCCAAACCCCTCGCTCAATGCCTCATCAATATGTCTTACCCAACATATCTCCACTCTCCTCCCAATGAGCCGAAAACACAACGATCGCTTTCGGATTATACTTGTCCAAGATCACTTTGCCAAAATCCTTCAAGAAGTTCGCCAAAGGTGATTCAGGGCCTTGAAGCTTCATGACATCTCCGAAACGCCCAGGAGCTGTAGGCTTGGACTTGGGCCATATGAGAGACGGACCTGCCCCCCAAAGGGAGCCGGCTTACGTTAGCATCGCCCTCGAGTTGGAACTCAACGCACTTACTCCCATGTGCAAAGAAGAAAGCAGGTATCTTCTTCCCATCTCCTTCTTTGACCTCGGGTAATTCTGAAAGAGCTTTCTGCCATTCATCCTGAGTCGTCGGGTAGCTCGATGAAGCGGAAGTGGACATGATTATCGGGGACTCGGTTTCACTGCGCACAAGTTGAGAGTATTTCCTGTAGCTGATATTAGATGTCGGCCAGTACGAGTATTGAGCCCCCTTTATACCAGCTCACTGAGAGTTCCGGACTCCCGTTCCACAGCGGTGGCAGTTCTGACGAAGCAAGTGACGGAGCATCGGAAAGTTACGTCAGGGTGCTGACATATGGACAAACATACACACTAATCAGGGATCAGCCGGTGGCAATCACGGAACGCAAGACGACAATTTCATTTAGAGGGGAGGATACAGGAGGTGGCGGTTGAAGTCTACATCGATGGAATATTCATACAGTTGGGAGGGAATGCTTAGAGGATGTACATGTGATGGAAATTGGGAGGCGATATTCAAGGCTTTTCAACTCGACGACTGGCATTCCACTGCTTAATAACCCTTGAGTCAACGCAAATTAGTCAGCGGCTGAACCTTTCTCGCGTCTGCCTTTAACTTACTTGTCGATCTCTTTGAAGAACCATTCTCTACTACCTTTATCTGTGATCTGAACGAATTGATCATACTCCTTGCCAGCCTTGTTTGCGAAAACGATGCCCGTCTCGCTGCTGGAAACCTTCTGAATTTGACCCAGTGCAAGCTCCCACTTCAGACGAAGCTTGGTGGAGTAAAAGCCGACGACATGGCCCGAGGTAAGCATGATCACGACATCACTATTCGGCACGGCTAAAGAAAGGGGGAGGGGCCGTGAGTTCAGTTGACCATGACGCGGATAACTTTTTAAACGACTGAACGAACCAATATGGGCGTAGTAAAATTCAGCGCGGTAGGCACCATCGTTGAGGTCTTTCATCCAAGCCTGACCGACAGCTTCTCTTTGAGAGTATGGCTGAAGATAAAGAAGTGTCAACGGGGGTGTGCCTATGGTTTATGGGATTACTCACAGTAAGGATTCCGTCTGCAGGGGTATGTCGAGGCTACACGAAAAGAGGTCAGGAGACGCGCCTCCGGATACGCTACAACCACTCACGATTCGCTTCCGACTCTGGTTGTTGTTGTCGAAAACTGTGGTTGTGTTTCGAACCCCTGGAAGTACTTTAGTCAGTGCCGTTATGAACCATTCAACCAGATATCCCCCTACCTTCAGCCAAGTTGGATGCAAGGTCGAAGATGCCAACGGCAGGTTTGGTGAAAGCACTGGGTTGAAAGACAAATTTAACCGATGAAAACAAAGAGCCCAAAGTTCCGTACCCGACGAAGCCTTTTCCGATACCCTTGAAGAAGCCGATTGCACCATCTTTCTCCGCGCCCTCCAGAGGTTTCGACTGCATAGAAAGCACGCTCAGCCTCTGAAATCCAGAATTTCTGGTGAACACGTACAACAATCCCTTCGAGTCCACTTGCGAAGCTGGTGACCAAGGCCTCGCCACCTGACTGAACGCCATAACTAAACGCAAAAGAATCAGCCTCGACGTTTCCGGCCGTAGTGGGCAAGATTCCTACATCGCATTTCCGGGCCGATTTCTTCGCTGGGCGAGACGTCTCTGTCTTTGGAACTCGGGATCAAATGTGGCGTTGGCGAAACCTAGAAGGGTACTTAGAGCGGGTTGGCTAGGGCAAGGCAGTGTCTTCATACCTTTGCCGACACTTCCGGTGACCTTCGTCAAGCTATCCGAGACCGAGAAAACAGTCTTCTTGGCGAAACTTGCAGCACCCTTCGCAATGCCGACACCAAGTTCTCCGCTTCCATGGTTCAGAACACTTTGCCATGGCTCAGTAATGATGTCCGCAACACCAGAGGCGACATTCGTGAACAGTCCGACTGGGTTACCGATGAAGTCTGCGGAGCCGAGGATGCGATAAACTTGTCGTAGAACTTCGTTCTTATAGTGGTATATGATTCGCTCTTGAAGACCAGGGACGGTGAGCAGAGTATCCCGCAAGAGGAGACCGTTCAGCTTGAGAGGCGCGTCATTCACGTTTCCGATAGTCATCGCCAAGGCATTGACAACGACGGCGAGCGGATTGCGCAAAGTTAATCTACGAAAACCACGGAAACAGAATATGAGTGTCGGTCAAGTATCGTATTCGGAAGCGTTCGAACGCACTTCTCGTCGGCGTTGACCCTCTCTGTGCGAGCGAACGACAGTGCTAATCGGATCGGATTCAAGTCAAGCTCTTCGAAGTATAACGTTGTTCCGCGTTCGATGGGGCGGGGAGGGGCAAGGTCCTTTGGATACTCAGAAAAGGCGCTGAAGATGAAGACGATGAGTGAAAGCTAGATGTACATATGTGAGACTCCGCGACGCTTACTCGACTTCCTCTTTCTCCCATGTGGCGCCTTGGAGCTTGGTCAAGTCCAAAAGTGCAAACAGGAAGTCTTCGTCCGTTTGGATGCTGAGAGCTTGGAGAAGGATACCAAAGTACTTGATGAACACAACGCCATGGGCTGTCCGAGTTTCTTAGCACAGCTAGCTTATCGGCGGCACTGTATGCAAAGCTAACCTTCATCCTTAACCAGGGTGAGCTTCGTCTCCACAGTATTCCACACGGTTTGTGCGTCTCGATCTTGTGTCAGAGGAAGAGGTTGCAACACTATGGGATAGAGGGCTTCATGAAGCTGGTTGTCGATTTGAACCCAGCCGCAAGTGATATCAATATCTTGAGCTATGTCGCTGTCTGTGTACGTCACTTGGAGCTTTGACAACGTGAGGTAGACGACTTCCACTAAGCGCCGGTTCATCAGAGACAGGCCGATGCCATCAAAGTCAACTTTCACGACCATGGACGGAGAAACGTCCTTCACAATGGCCGTAAATCCAACCTCGCCAGCTTGACTGGATGTCGTGTCAGCTCTGGAAATAGTGCTGTCCATAGTCGCGGAGCGTCCGTGGCGTTTGTAAACACTTGTCTCTTCTACCCAATTCGAGAGCGTGAGGACTGTGACCTCGTCTTCAGCATGAATGTCACGAGAGACTACCCGCCAACCACTCGAAGTCTGAGATAAAGACGAGGTGTCAATTTTGTTCGTATGGATTAAGACACTCTCTGACCTTGAATCGGAACGGAGGCAGGTCACCGATTTCATTCAAGTTCACGGAGCTATCCCCATCTCCCATGCGAAGGACGAGCTCTTTCTGACGGGCGGCCGGATAATCCCAAGCATACTGAGTTTGAGAATGAGGGTCTAGCTTGTATTTCGGAGACAATGGGGCATCCTATAACAGAAAAGAGCAGGTGAGAGTTGGAGTCAAGAATAAAGTGTAAGAGACTCGCCTTTTGGAAGAATTGCACCCGATAATCACTGGCATTTTCGATTCTGAATGGCCACGGCCCTGTCTCGTGCTTTATGGTGATCCAAATAGTGGGTCCTCCCAGCGCCACTTCGACCCGGGCGAGGTCCAGTTTATCCTCGACAGTGGTCGGTAATTTTGCGTGAATTACGCCGAGATCCTGAAGATTCACAGGTGCGGACCTTTTTGGCACAAGAGTCAATATCGGATTTCGGCCAATTTGTTTAACCGAACATACCATTTGCTTCCAACTCCTGGGTACTTGAATGCAAGAGCTGCCTCCCTCCGAGACGAAAGTGCAAAGATGGGGGTTGAGCTGCCAGTGCGAAGGGGAGCGTCGTTGCCTGGATCTCCACTCTCTCTAAAGACTATATCCTGCTCAAGCTCGTTCTTCAAAACATAGCGGGGGGCAAAAGTGACGACCTTGGTGAGCTTGTACTTTCCGAGTCCCGAAGTCCAAGACACGCCAACATGCGTCTCCTTCGTCGACGGAGCCGGCGATCCGAGAGCAACGGCTGTCTCTGCGCTGGGTGCTTCAAAGTTGAGCACGTTGCTCCAGGCGGTATCTCCAAGCCGGAAGACAAACTCGGCGCTTTGCTCCTTAGTATGAGAAAACACTTGAATAAACCGTTAGCAAATTGAGTTCCACAAGTCTGCGTCACCAAACTCACTGAATGGGGTGGTCTCCGCCAGGTTTGCTGAGCACCGAGTCAGTTGACTTCCCCTAGAATAAAGTAGACACTCCTTACGGTTCTCAACTTGTCCTGCAACAGGCTTGCCATTTCGACATTTGATATTAAGAGGGAACCCAGTCTTGTTGATGGCGACGAATGGACTGTAAAGCTGCATTCGGAAGGCTCCACCTGACTCCTCATATTTCCTGCAGGGACAGTCAGTCATTGAAACGATCCAGCCCAATATGCCTTACGTGTAGTTAATTCGAAGGTCGAGTTTCCGTTCCTGCTTATCTTCGAGTCGAAGGACTGATTCCACAGGTATGTCTGGCGATCCGTCACTGTTAATGACAGAAAAGTCACTCGGCTTGTAGTCTGCAAGAGGTTCCTCAGTGAGCTGCACCCGCTAAGTTCGAGAGTCAAGTCTCACTTGTTTCCTGAATTTCGGCACTAAACATGACGCACTGATCCAAATGGACACAGTGAATGGGCATGAGGCCACCGCGGCGAAGATAGCTGGTCCAAGTCCTTCGAGTAGTGGTATCGTATATCCGATATTTGATGTCGAATGGCAAGAGGTTCTCAAGCTCTATAGGAGCACGTAGTCGAACAGTCATTTTTGGATACGTCCTATCCACGTGGTGAGCTCATGAACGAGGATAGAATCGATGAAAATAGCATACCGGTTGGTCGAGTCGTTCAGGTCGTAGGATGCCCAGGCCTGGAAGCGGAACGGGAACTCTCCTCCACCTTCCTTGTAAGGACAAGTGACCGTACGGGCCGGATCAGACACTAGGTCATGCCATTTAATCGGTCGCTCTGCCCAGTTGTAGCCGAAGCCGGCTATTTGATATGGGCCGTAAATCAGTGCACCGTCGAATCAGGGTAGAAGTCACTCACGATCGGGCCGAACTTGAATATCACTTAGCAGAACTGCTTCGATAGGAACGACGTAATCCTCTCCCGGAGCTTCACTCTCTCATAAGTATTGGTCAAAGGAATCAAGGAATGGAACTTACAGAGCTTTTTGAGGGGGTGGCTAGGCCGCCCTTTGCTGTCAATCAGGACTACGTCAATGGGATAGAGGGTAGAATTTTCCAGCTTGTATGTGGACCGGAGGGTAACATGTTTGACATTGTCCTTCACAGCGACTTCGCAAAGCAATCGATCCGCGGTCTTCTGGGTTCGAGGCCGAAGGGCGTAAACAAATTCTCCTTCCCGATCAACTGGAATTGCCCTGATCGCGTCCCAGGGCTTGTTCTGGAACTGGACAGCGATGCTATTCGTTCGACTTGAGGATGACACCCTCTGAGATAAGCTAGTCAGTAGTCTGCAAGCGGTCTACCACACTTGTTCAACGGCATACATCTCTCATCGTGCGCCAATCATCGAACCGCCACTCAATGGAAGCACCATCGTCCAGTTGAACCGGTTGCACCTGACTTCCTCCCTTAGACTTATCGTCGATGTCCGACCATACTTGCAATGCGGCGCCTGTACGATTGAAAATTCGATATGGAGCGTCGCCTCCTCTGGCCTTCTTCATCAGCCTCTGGCCTTCCTTATTCCAGATCATTGCGGTGCTGAGGGCTAAGTCAATGAATGTGGTGGTAAGATTGACGTCGAGTCGCTCTTGAGAAGTCAGCCCGAGAGTAAGGGCGCCGGTGATGCTGTCCTTGTGTGCCTATACAACAATGGGTTAAGTTGAGTCCGGCAGGTAATCCCTCAGCTTACCGATAAGGAAAGGGGCCAAGGATCGATTAAAGGTTCCCAATGAGAGTTAGTGAGATTCCAGTAGGTAATGCTTGTAGTCAACGAAGCTGTTGCTTGGAGCTAACATTTCAACCGTTTAGTAGCCAAACCCGCCTACACAGGCCGCTCTTACCTCGCTCGACCAGTCACTAGCACGGAGAACAATCGACGTGGTGTTGAGATGGAGAAGAGGTAATTCGTGGAGATCTCCAATAAGGACCAAGCGGAAACCGTCCAGCTTCGCATTGAGCTACTCAATAGTGTCAGTCTAGGTCTTTGGGCCAACAGTGTTAACGGAGAAACAAACCATCTCCTTCGACATGATGACACGACCCTTTCCTTTTGCCAGAGCTTTAGATCGCGAAGGTGTTGCCGATTTTCTGGAAACTGTAGATGGCGGACGGGCGGGTGCCGGGTTTACTGCCTTCGGTTGGGAGGCTGCTTGAGATGACGACAGCTCCAGAGCTCGGTTCACAATGGTTGTTATTAAGGTGATGTCCCGAAGAGATGCGCGGAATACGACTGGAAGGATGTTGAGGTTGATCTCCGTCATCTGGTGATCCGTTGTCTGTCGACCATCGATGGTGAGGGTGACGTCTATTTCATCGAGGAAGCTGACTTTGTCGGTCGGCTTGTTCATAGACATCAAAGACATCCCCATCTTTTTCACCGCAAGCGACGTGATGCTCTAACACAATGATAAGAACTTGTGTTAAAGGTGATAAGTTGGGCTTACCTGTTGGGCGAGATTTATCTCTTTGATGGTAAGTTGAATTGCCTGAGTGTTGGGGTCATCATCATGCTCCAGTACGGTGACCGAAACGTCGTGCATGTCAAGCCTGACCGAGAGTGCCGATTGACTGGTTGTAGGCTCAGGATCACCCGATGGTTTGGTGTTGGAAGTACCCTCATCGCCGGAAGCTGGTTGTGCTTGAATGAATGGGCTTTGGAAATACTCTAGGAGTGCAAAAACTGGCTCGATGGTGAAGAGAACTTTGGGCGAGTCGATAAGGACGATTGCGGTGGCGGACGGGTCGGAGCCCCCAGCCGTACTGTAGAGAACTGTGAACTGGTTCCTGCTGTGCTGCGCTGCTGGGATGATCTCGCGGAAGCGTGAACTGCCCGCCCTCGTGTTGTTTATCGTGAAGGACTTCAGGGTAACTTCGGTCTGGGTGGCGCCATCAGACAGCATTTTGAACCGGACTTGGCTATCAGTCAGGGAGCAACGAACGATCCCCGATTCTCGCAACGTGGTCTCCAAGGTGGCCCTTTGATCAAATAACTGTAGGCGAATTGCTTTCACGTTGACCGCTACATCGATGCTGCTCCAGAGGTAAACATCTTGACCAGACTCTGTATGGGCAGTCATTCCGAGCTCGGGAGTTAAATCCACCTTCGGCTCGCTATCGTCCACAGCTGGGCCTGGGGTTGAAGAACAGGGCGTTGTCGAGGAAACTTCTGCGGCCCTTTCTGCCTCAGGAGCGACAGCTAGAACACGCGGAATTGCTTGCGACAGCTGGATTAGAAGTATATACTGAGCTTGCGTTAATGCTAACTTGACGTCGGAGATAGTGACGTCGACCTGGAAGATAAACATTAGAATAAGCAGAGGTATACGCAGACGTGTCTCTTACGACTGTATCAGGTTCTTGAAGATTCTGGCTGCGGTCGATATTCTCCGTCTGGACGACTTTGGTTGATATCTCGACATCGTCGATCATTCTCAGGTTGGCAACATCCTCCCCATAGTGGAAATGCGAAGTCAACCTGATGCCACGTAAGCCGGCCGAAGTTGTCGCAACGGGTCCACTGTAAGAGTTGTTGGCGAATATCTCGCCCAACTTCATGACTAGAACATCGGGGGAATTGGCAGCATCGCGGGGAATGACAACGATAGGTGATTTCACGACGACATCGAACTTCATGCGGGTGATTTCCGAGGCCCTCTGTACTGCTGCTTGTGTAGCGGCGTCGTACAACGCTTTCATCCGCGCAAACTTGATGAGCCATTGGTAGATATCGCGAACCGGGGCTTCAATGAAAGCGACCTTGAGAGAAGCGAATCGTAGATGAACGAGGGAGTTGACGCCTGGGAACGTCTCTTTCTCAGAAGGATCGAATGTTTCGTATGTGAAATCGGCGAGCTGGTCCCCCTCGATGGAGACAATCTTCTTGAAGTCCGGGTTGTGTACTGTGAGTGGGGAATCGTCGACGATGGTGAGATTGCCTAACTGGCCACCAATTCGCATCGTATTTCCACGAATTAGAATGGCTACTTCAGCAGCGGACAAGTCGAGAGTCGCTAGCCTTCGATTGTTGTCGATCAGGAGCACTGAGGGAACATACTCTCAGCGACTCGATAAGACATGGCGCATATCGAACTCACCTTCAACGGTCGTAAGGTTCACTCTTACCCTGATTTTGCCCGAGTCCGTTTGGGCTTGTGGTGGTGAGGAGTCTCCAGCAGGACTGTCCGCTGCCACAGGAGTATTTGCTGCAGAGCTTCCGTAGCCAGGGACGAACGTGGTCATGATAAAGTCGTAAAGCACGATTATAGGTTCTGGGGCGGCGTGAACGACGAGAGTCGAAAGCGAGGCGGTGACATTCTGGTCGATCCCTTCGTAGACTGTGTGGAATTCTGGAGAGTTTTGCTGTACCCGGACGTACTTGACCCTGACGAGATCGGCATTTTCAGGCTGAGCTTCCTTTGCGACACTGGATTCGGTGCGAGACGACAGGATCATCGGGACACGGTGGCCGGGCTGGTCTACCATGTGGACGGAGAGCGAATTGAGTGAAAGTTCGACTTGCATGTCAAACTTGGCCAACGCGAAGTCGAGGTCGAATCGAGAAAGCTGGAGCTCCGCGAGGAGCTTTTCGGGAGTCCCGTTGTTGTCGTCCTTATAAAGAGATGCTTGCAGCTTGTCCACATTGAAGGAGAACTCAAAGGTGTTTTGTTTGATGGTGCTCCGGCTCAGCTGCTCAGGGAATCAGGGTCCGTAAACGAGAAAGACAGACTCGTGGTTTGGTACTCACATCGATTGACCCATTATCCGCATCGACAAATGTGTCTCCTGCATCCGAGTCCTCGTCTTCAGCAATGGTTGAGCGATCGGCGTCGTCAAGAAGGTATGTATCGTTTGAGCGGAAGAAGTTGGATGGTAGCTGGAATGGGTCAGGCCGATTCGCTGACGTAATGGCTGGAGTGGTGGTCGGTCTTGCTTGAGGCGCGTCTCTGTCGAAGTTGGGGATGGATATGTCGACGAATCGCATGATTCCCTTGTATTTTGTATTGGAGAAGTTGACATTCAACAAAGGGAGAGTCCCAGCGACTTTGAATCGGGTCAGGTTCGGCGCGTCAGGGATGATGGACATGTGCACGGAGAACTCCATGTTGATCCGTTCGAGCAAGTGAAACTCCCTGCCTTCATCGGTCAAAGTCAACGCATTCAAGCACGTATCAAGGTCTTTGCCGAGGACAAGCTACCGACGGAGAGATTGGCTTTTCGTCAGCACAGGGGTTGGTTGTCCAAGCCAGGAACGAAGCAAGCTCACCTGCGCAGACTCTAATTGAAGGAAGAATTTATCATACATCAGAGATTCAAGTTCCTCGAAGTCCTTGTCGGTATATTGTCGTTTCCGCTTCGCCTGGATCGCCAGTATCTCGGACTTTGGGACCAAGTCGCTGCGGACGGAAATGTGGCCTGCGTCAAGCACCATGTGCTGGCCTGATTGGGTGCGAACGTCTTCGGGAATAATGATAATTGGGGCTTGCATATCCAGCTCTATTTCAATAGTCTTGTGTTTCTGCAGGGCGTACTCGAGACCAGCGCGGCTCTGATTCCTGATTTCTCCGAGAGTCTCACTAGCGGCGGACTGAAGAACAGCAAGGCGTCAGATGCACTTGGCGCGTTAATTCCTCTATCATGAGTACACGACTTACGAGCAATGCTGCGACGGATTCAAGCTGACTTTCTGGAGGACGGAAGAATCCGAAGACGGTTTCGATGTACCCCTTGTGGTAAACGATCTCCAACGCCCGTAATCGTACGGTCAAGGCGCTATCGGCGCGTTTGTCCAAGGGATTCTGTACGAACTTGACGTAGAGCAAGGCGTTATCAATGGCCCGCTTTCCTTCTTCGTCTGGATTCGGGGGACCTGGAGATATCGTCTCCACTCCCATAGCGGGCTCGTCCTGGATGGTGTATAACCCCGTCCCCTCTTTGACGCGAACGATCTTTGGATGAACGGTGCCAGGTAGAGTTCCATCGAAAACGTTAAATCCGCCCAATGTCAAGGCCGTCTCCAAATTTTCCGGTCTCTGGATCAGCTCCACTCGCGAAGAATCGAAAACAACCGATATGAGCTCCTTTTCCTCCTCCGACTCCACCTTTCCCTTGCCCATGACAGGTCCAGAAGCCTCAGCTTTTCTTCGCAAAGCAAACGACCCTTTTTGCAGCACGGCCCGCACCCTGAGCTTCATCGCCTCGCTAGGTAAGTCCCCGCCCAACGACTCGTCGTAATCGATTGCTTTGAAGAGCTCCTTCCGCTGCTTTTCCTCCGCGTCTGGATCTGCCGCCGTACTTGTTGGGGCCGCGGTCTTGCTTCCATAAAGGTAGCCACTGATTCCGCCAAACCATCCGGTATTCGCAGGCTTGGGGGGCGCAGCAGCGGCTTTAGCTGCCTTTTCTTTCTTGAGTTGGGCCTTGGCAATAGAGCGGTAGAAGCGAATATCCTCGTACGTAAGGCGGGTTTCGATCGCGTTGAAGTCATCGAGGTCCTATGGAGAGGACTAAATGAGCTCACCAGACCCCGTCGTTACTGGTCAACCCACCTTTCCGGCCAACACGGTGCCACTCTGTTTGCTCTTGAATAGTGCGACGTAGCGATGCCGTTCTTCACATCTTGTCACAACGAATGCTGGGGACCACTTCTCATTCTTCTCGTGTACTTCAGTCTTGATGGCCCTTACAGCAAATCGTAACATGGCAAGCTTCGAGTTTTCTTGCATCTCTTGGTCGGATGGACGGAAGCGGCGATACTGCGCCTGTCGAGTGAAGAAATGGTACATGTCCAACATGGAGATTGCATCTCGATATTGTGCATCGTCCAAGTTGAAGGAGAGGTCGTCAAATGTGAGACTGGCGTCAAAGCGGGGGATTGTGTTGGTGACGCGACGGTTGAAAATAAGGCGAGCTTCGCCGGAAACGGGTCGGAGTATGTATTGATGAGTAGGACTGCGTCCTTCGGCACTGATCTGATGGAGCGGTTGCGATTTAGAGCGGGGATAAGGCAGGAAGAACAAAGCTCACAAGAGATTTGAAAGTGTCTTTTGAATCCTCCACTGAGAGACCGGAGATCGACTTCTCGTCGGTGTCAAAGTAAACGGAGAGTGATTTGAGTTGCGCGAGCTATTCAGAAACGTAGAACCAGAGTCAGCCTCGTGTCAGGGAACGAACCTCCCAACAATCACCTTGTGTAATTCGATACTTTGAAGCTTCTCCGTAATAAAAGCCTGCAACCAGTTCTTGTCTGTTGTCTCGACTTGGAATGAACCCAAGGTAATTCCAGCCGCAAACGGGTGTCCTGGACAGCTGACGTCGTCCTCGTATCGAATATGGATGTTCTTGACATAGACTTGAAGATTATCCGCAATTCTTTGCGTCATCGCGATCTCCACGGCCGTTTGGCTCTTCTCGTCTCCTTCCATTTGAGTGGCGGCCGCGCTTTGCGATTGAAGGGTCTCGTAACTATCCAACCGCTCTTGTTTGGCAACTTGCGCGCGTCTTTCATCCTCGCCAGGATCGTGCTGGCGGCCAGCGGAAGGAACCACCAGCAGATATAGGTCTTCGATGGTGATCTTGCATGGCGAAGAGAGGATTTGCGTCCCCGGGATTTCAAGGATGAAGCGACCAAGGTGACCTGCATTGGTGCTGTGAGTGGTGGCTTCGAGACGCATTCCGAGAGCGTCGGACCTTCCGCAACATCGACCGGAAGCCTTAATCTATCAAGCGCTCCCTTCTTGAGCTTTAGATTCTTGAGCTCGCCCCTTCCTACTGGGCCGTCAATAATTGCCTTACCATGGTCATGCCCGCCTCAACCTGCCTGAGAATATTCCAACTTCAAGCTTGCTTGCATCGAAGTCTTCTACGAATTGCCCCATGAACCGACTCAGGATCTTCAGGCGATGCTCGTCAGCGAACCCCGAATAGTGCTGGCATCCGACTTTGACTTGCCTTTGCGACAGCGCTGGTAATGACCTTGTTGAGGCCACTTGTAATCCAATCCATGGCGGGACTCTGTTGGTCTGCGACGGGATGGACTTGGAGAGATGGTGAGTGTGAGGGGTTCAGAGGGAAGACGTCATGGTCCAAATTGTGACGCGGCGGGGCCACGGACTTAGCGCGGATTTAGATCGCCGCCGAGAACGCATCCACCCCCACCATCCCGTATTCCCGGAGAGCCAGGCAGGCACGATACATGCTTGGTGATAGGGATGTGCCAGACGGACGAATTACATTGGATTGTAAGGTAAAGAAACATGATTACATGAGAGCGAAAGGGTTAAACGCAGCTACAAGTCTGCTCTTCCACCCAACAGTCCAACGCCGAGACCTGCGGCGCGGCCAAGGGCTTCTTGTGCTCGACCAAACTGACTGACTGAGAATTGGAATGGCTTTGGGACCTTTGACCGGAATCTCAGATGCCGAGAGACTCACGCAGCGCAGGGAATGTGATGCTGAGCATCTCTAGCGCCGTAACCAGGTTCGCCAAGTGAGATTCGTAATCTACCGCATAGGGTTCGGCGCCGTCGTTGGATTCGATGTGTCGGACGAGTATTCTGGCGGCCAATGCCCAGCAGTACTGAAATTTGTGGAATTGGTCAAGGTTAGCCTAGATTTGATTTCCTCGGCGTCGATTCCCAACATGGCACATACCCCGGCGCAAATAAGGGTCCCGTTAACCAAACCCCCTTCCTTCACGCCACTAGCCAGCTCCGCAACCTCGACAGCACGCGCCAGTCTCATGTCGTAGTCCTCGTCCAAGTCGGTTGCCTCAAAGAGAGTATGATGAATTTCCATGAGGGCGCCGAGCGCGGCAGTGTGACCGAGGAGCGTCGCTGCGTCTGTGCATGGTATCGTTGAGACTGGAGCACCCCCATGGCTGGGGGACTGGTAAGGGGCTAATGTGGACCTGAAGTTGTCGATCGCAGTTTTGAGCGCTTGCGTGGTGTTGACAGCCTCGCTTGTGGGACCTGCGGATGGGCGATTGGGTTAAACTATTTGAAGGAAATAAACAGGTGACATCCTTACGAAGTCGATAATTCAGCCCGATCCGTGTCGCTCGGACCAGGAGGGACACGCCTTTCAAGGCAACTGTCCACGGAAGATCAGGTAGACGGTCTCCGGTCGAGGGTATCACTCCCGCAAATAGATCACCAAGGGTATCGTTGTACGCTTCAGTGGCCACTCCCTTAATAAGTCGCATGGTTAAACTCGATGGTAACATCACTAGACGAGCCTCACTCACCGACTCGTATTCTTCGAATCTCCTGGGAAAGACCGTGGTAATGGCATCAACAGCGTCCCCCTCGCCAGGCAGCGCGCCAAAAAATCCAGCACAAATACTAGACATTTTGTCGCAGAAATATATCATCCAGAATGTCGTAATTCTCTCGGCTACCTCGAGTTGGTTCGTGGGAGGAGGAAGAAGGACGGCGCCCGGCCCCGCAAATTGGACCCCAGGCGCACTGCTGGCGCTACTGAAAACCTGAGACGATAGGCGGTGAAGTCCGCAAGACAAAGTTAAATGGGCGGCTCCGGCGTGAATATGATATCTAACAGATCAGGGACCGGAAGGCAACAATGGATGAAATCAGCGACCCGGAGATAGAAATGCCGCCGGCATGAACCATAGCCGCGGGCTGAAGGATCAATTCACTCACCCTTCCAGGAATCTACCCCTTAAATAGAGGTATTGAGTGACGAGTATGCTTCCGCGCAGGAAGTCCATTAAACGATCACTGAATGATAAGCTATCCACCAAGGCATTTCTGGCTCTCCGAAGAAAGTGCTCCTCAAGGTGAGGTAATTCAGCCAACTGAGGAAGCTCGACTCCGGGATCAGTGGCAACTTCGAGGGCGAGGGGATGTGGCGAAGAGAGAGAGCCACGTGAAACAAAGTAGCAGGCCATAAGATACATGGCCTCGATGATCGCAGGGTGGGGCCGTTCGGCCGGGTTCGCCGAGTGCAGGCGAGCAATGAAAGTCGGAACATGGAAGTCGAAGGGAAGAGACTCATGATGCTGTAGGAAGACGTTGATCCTATCGAGCGACATAAGTTAGTCCTCCGCTGAGAAAGAACCAGTGAATATACTGTACATACATGAAGTTGCGGGATGGCGCGGCGAGGATCTCTGTGTTATACCATCGACCTCCAGCTGCGTTGTATAAGGGTTGATTCATTGCCATTGCCATTGCGTCAAACGCGTCTGTAGTTCCAGAGCCTGCTGTAATATTGGATGCGCCCACGGTAGCCGAGGTTGCCGCGGAGGAGCCTGTGAGTTCTAGGTTGCTTTGAGAGCCCTGAGGAAGAAGTGCCGCCTCCGCTCGAAGGGTTTGAAATCTCTGCTCGAGAAGAGCCAGCCGCTCTTGTAGGACGATGTAAACGGGTCTCGTGACTGGCCTTTCGTACTTGCACTCGCGATTAGCCTTGACGCAGATGGTGCAGAAGGGCTTTGCTCCGTCACATCTCTGAGACAGTGGAACGATCGGGGTGGGTTATTCCGGCGATGGGCGTCATTTTGCGGGAAATGCGGGCATCAAGGCGTAATGACAGGGGGGATGATTGGTGAACGTTGATATCAAGGCGGAAAGTAACGGGTATTGGATTGACGCGGGCAACAGGCAGAACGGCAATCACGGCGTGCACATCGAGTTCAAGCGCGCAGGATGAGAAGTGAACATGTGAGTTGGTATGGGGGGAAAACCGGTCAGCAAACGTCGGAGCAAAACGCAGGTACGTGGACGATCGGAGGTTTAGCTTACAAGCTTTCGGCGACGACACTCCGCACATGCTTCTCCCCGTCTTAACATGGGGATTCCCGAGTACATTCGGCTGGATGTGGAAGGAGGCATTGGTTTGTAAATCACTTGGGGAGGTCCGTTGGCAGATGGCGATGGGTTTGGCGATACTTTCGATTTGAAGGCAAATCCCGATGGTATAAATAGTATCTGCTCTATAAGGACCAGGTGTGACGTATCAGGAAGCTCAGAAAACCTTGGGTTGAACCACGTCTTGGTCGAATAGTCTGGTGGAGGTGTTCTGCACGTTCAATGCCAACGGAGAGACAAGGCCGCAGGTTCGGCTGGCGACGAGATGAAAATGTCCAGGATATTGAGCTCCGAAAGTACCGGAGGCGCCGACTGACTACATACAGATATACTTTCTGGGCATAGTTTTTGCCTGTTGTGTAAAGCTCCTTCCTTCCAAGGGGGTCCGGGGAGAATAGTGTAAGCCAGCGCGATTCTCGCGCGTGCGTCGCATCCATTACGGGAGGATCAGGTCAGCCAACCTTGATTGGCTTGCAGCACCCGGACAAGCCACCGAACCCTCCCGCCAATGTATATTCAACATAGCTCCGGTTGGGCGGATAATCACAATTGTGTGCCAAGGGTAAGCCATGACGTGTCCGAAGCTACCCGAGCGCACAAACAGGGGCCCGCGGGCCGCAGTGGAAGGCGGCAGAGCTGGCTAGCGCTGCAGGGGTAGACGATGTGGAGTTGGACCATTTGAGTAACCGACTTCGGCCCATTCTCCGACCCTTGACCTACTCCTCGATCCTTCAGGAACCATGTAGAATCGTTCGGAAAAGCCAGGGGGGCCTGGGGTCGAGGGCGGCATGGATAGCTCCGTTGGCCTCGTGGCAGGAGAGCGGTGCCACAACCCCAGAATACATATGTGATGCAATCGAAGAACGCCGGCGTTTGTGTATGATCCCTGGAGCGAAATACAAGAACGACTGCATAGTGCTTCACTTCCCAGTCCGTTGTCCGAAGTTGCGGAAAAATTAGAATGGGGGACAGCATAAACGACGTCACCGCACAACTCCCTTCAGAAGAAGCGGTCGCTGGGAAGATTCTGCGACGGCATTTGTTAAGGTTGGCGAAACGCCGCTTAGATCTCCGCAATGCCCCAGAGAACTGCGTCGCCTGTTCAATCTCCTTCAATTGATTCAGCACGAAGCGGCATTCACGATTTCCCCAGGGTCGCGGCGGCCTACCTCACGGCTTCCACAACGGAGCAAAGAAGCCCGCAAGCAGATGGACGAGCTACACAATACGCTCCCCGCTTCAATTAGATTATTCTTCAAGTCAAGCGACCTCCGGGGCTTGGGCTAAATGCTCTTTGTTGTCTTTAATTACGGCTCCCGGAAAATTAGTGCCGCCGGCTCCGGAGTCCGAAGTAGGTATACACACATTGCTGGAATTCGAATAAAGCCCGCCATGACTCAAAGCAGCGCTAGGAGCTTCTTGGCATCGGAGATATTGGAAGCACGACTACGTTTACTGTGTACGGGGTGCCTGGTGGGTAGCGATTCAGGAATCGGGTGGGGTCAGAGTGGGCGTGATCGAGACAACTGTGGGAACCAGGAAAGCTTACGGAATGGCGTTTCCCAAACCGAAAAGGCTCTTAATCTTTGCCTCAAGCCGCTGAAAGAAATCGACGGACCATTTTCAGGAGGTTGCAGCTGCGGTCTTCAGCGAGTGAGTAGCTGGCTCTATTCACCGAGTTTAGACAGAGGTGAGAATCTTTTCCTTCCTTCGTTCAATCAGGTCTAACCATTTGCAAACGCACACTTTAGCCCCATGACCTCATGTTGCTTAACAACAGGGAAGCCGTGTGTGTGTTGGGGTAACGGAGATTGGGTGGGTTGGCTCATCTCGGTATAGATTCTGACCCAGGTACTGGTCGCCAACAAGGTATCGGTGCTTGTTCTGGGTGAGCGCCCTTCTGAATGGCCATGAAGGAGTAACTCGAGGGCCATTTCCTAGTCGTGAACGACCGGGCGGAGTTTCCGAATCTTGTGGGGACGAGCGCCCATCCCTGATAGTTAACTGGCGGATGTCGATCCTTCGTTCCGTCGCCCTATGTCTCGGTACAGATGCATACCCAGGAATGTTTGGAAAAGTTGAACGAACGGTAAGATTACATGGGCACTTAAGTATAGACTGAATCTTCTGGAAATGCCTCCACCAGAGACATTTCAAAAACGAAGGTTGCGTTCGGGTTTACTTCGAACAAACGAAAGCTATATCATACAAAAGAGTGACTAAATGCAGAAGCCAAAAGAAAGAAGACAAGCTGGCTATCAAGGTTCTGCCTTCCCAATCACAGCAAGCGACCGTACGACCAGGGCACTTCCATGGATAGGAACCTTCTCCTGCAGCGCACTCTCTTCATCCGTCATTGAAAACAAACGCGCGTGCCGTCGCGACCGGGGGTGGCTTTGACTCGTAAGACCGAAGAGCATCTCCCCCTTACTCCCTCTGTACAGACCAATTCCGACCCTCCCCGAGTCCCAATCGCTGTCGTAGACTTGGCGAATCGGGTCGCCCTCTACGGAGCGCGTTACTTGCCGTCCATCTCTCCCAGGAAATATCGCTCCAATAAACGGTAAAGGATCCGTCAACCATGATTGAGCCACGTCGAGAGCTGCCCTCTCCTCGTCCTGCTGCCCTTCGCTCGTCAAGTGACGAGGTACGAAGATCATTCGATTATTGGAAGTGCAGGCGAGAACGAAGATAATGAGAGCCACGATGGAGTAGATGTAGAGGCAGCTGACCAAGAGAAGTGTAGGTGTGGTAGGATATAGGCCCAACGTGACGAGCTGAGTTGTTGTGAGGTTGGATGCGGCGACGAATGTCGTCAGTGGGGCAGCAAACCCCATTCCGTATTTCGCCATCAATAATTCGAGCATTCCAATTGCCTCCCCTCCTCGGTTCGTGATGTATGGCCTCAGCGCGTTGAAGAGATTTTCTGTCCCGAGTTGGAAGAGCATCGGAGTCCACAGGACGGATGCAAGTTCCGGTGAGGAGAGATCTTCCTCCAAAATGATCCAATTGGCATCTATGGGGTCGTATTGTGCGACGATGTCGAGATATGTCATGTTGCATGTCGCATAGAGGTCCAGGTAGTTGAGGTACATTACGCCTGGGGTCGGAGTGTTCCGAGCAGCGGCGGCATCCCAACGCAGTTGAACAACTGTCGACGCTGGGTTCGATGTCCACCCTGACGAGAAGTCTGCTGTCCCGTTACTGGAAGGGAAAGGCGATTGTGAGTTATGAGCCACTCTATCAGCGACGGTGGCATAACGTACAACATTCCCCCCATTTCATCACCAATTATCCCCATCACAAGGCTCTGAATATTTCTAGTGTCTCGTCCCGATTCTTTGAGAACGCCAGAAGTATAGTAAGGGATGCGCGGGTATCCGGCTTTTGAGCAATTGGTAACTGGGGTGGCACCTGGTGTGAAGAACTCGATCAAAGGCATCGGCAGCCTGTCGCATTGATCCCTGAGAGGTTCGCACTCCACGCGAAGTCCTTGCGTATTGAAAGTAAATCCTTGAGACTTGAAATTTTTAGCCGGACCAGGAACAAGGATGGCCGTGCCGTTGATATACTCCAACGTTTTGTATGGGTTAACGTCAGAGATAGTGTCGTAGCTTTCGAGATAGATCCACGGGCTCAGATAGCCCCAAATAGACTCGTTCCCAACGGTGCGGATAAGTTCCTGGCAAGGTAGTGCAGTTTTGTTGAATGGACCACATCTGGCTTCGTTGTAGGCGATCCCGTATAGAGCGTCGGATTCAATCGGAACAGCTCGAGCGACGGATGTCGACCGAGCTCTGCTGTGGAGCCACAAATCAAGCAGCCCGACTACATGACTGAGGAGGTAAATGCCAGTGACGGCTACGACAGCCTCTTTAAAGAACCGGGGTGCGCTCGCTCTTCTAGAGCGACTGGTGTAACGAATGGTGTTAAGGATTGACATCAGGCTTCCTGAGCCCAGGGTGCGAACCAGTAGTCCATACCTTAAAAGCCCACAGTCAATTAGCTCGTCCTACGCGGAAATTTCTAGTTCTGAACCTCACTGGATAGGTGTGAGATTGGCGTGGTCTGGATTATCCGAAGCTCGCAACCACTGCGTGGCTGCACGAAACGCCAGCAAGGTTACCAGGATGGTGCTGGTGACCGAAGCGAGATGGCTCTAGACGCTATCCAAAATTAATCAAAAAAGGAGAAATAGAATGCACAGGAACTTACCGCTAAGGCTGAAAACAACAAGATCCGTAGCGTCTCCGTATCCGGTTGGGATGAGATTCCTTCAGCAGGGGCAGATAATTCCCTGACCACGAACCGCCCGCTCCGCAGTGCTGAGACGAAGCCCCTGTCCCCTGCCACTGAATCTTGAAATGCATGGAGCCATACTAATATTAAAGTTGCAGTACCTCCTGTAACGATGAAGATGCAAATGGTAGAAAGCAGTCCAACGACTCCGAAACCTCTTCGGGTGGTGCGGATCTCGAGTTGGGGGCGGCTTGAAGGCGAAGGCGTGCACTCCTCGGATCTATCGCTACACTCTGTTTCGGACACTGATGCCTGAGAGGAAGTCCTCGGAAAGTGTTTGGGTATACTCGAGGACTGGGGAGTCATCAGCGAACGAGAAAGAGAGTGAGAGAGTGAGCTAGGTGGGATATAGGATCCGGCCAGACTGGTGGCCATGTTCCATAATCATATACTTTGAATTGTGATGCGAAAAAGGGCAACCTGGCGACAATCATAATATCTAGTGTCGAAATGTACTCGTCTCCAGAGGACGTCCTAGTGGGGGTCGCGAGGCACGTGGGAACCCCTGACTGACAAAGGCGAGCTCAGGGTCCAGGTTGGGGAACCGCGGTACGAGTGGAGAACGAAGGCACGCCTGGCACAAAGCATCTTTTGGCAGGTCACATAATGAGGAACTGTCCACATTGGGTTTATTCTCTACCCAGCTGAAGTTACCAGCTGTTTCTCCGATTATACAACTGGTATGGGCAAATGCGTGCACGACTTGGGTTAATTTCGAAGCAGCATTCCGGAGCGGGAGCTCGTTGGATCCATTTTACCTGGACTGAATAGGAGTCGGGACTCGAGGGACAACGCAAGCCCTGACCTGGGGAATTAATCCCTCGTTGCGTGGTCGGTCATTATTCCGCGGCGGTACCAGCTGCATCTTTGGGGGTTATTTGCCTTTCGCCTTTGTGTCTCTCAGACGGATATGTTTGCCTCGCACCTGTCCTAGGCTATGCCGCGTAACAATCGCAGACAGTTCATCGTGGTCCCGTGGCGTCAAACCCAAACATCCCACGGTATCCAACGTTCTGACGATGTTGTTCTGGCAAAACAAGTTGGGTGGCTTGATTAAATCATCGACTAAACCACTCTAAGAGTCAGATAACCCATAGTTATGACGTGCTGTAAGAATCTCAGGTGGGTTTGAGGTTACGTGTCTGTTGATTGTTGCCAAAGCTCTACTTGACTGGAGGACAAGGTCAGACTCTATCGCTCCAAAAGTCACGCATAAAACACCAGCAGTCTGAGACATTTGGACATCAGCTGTAGATCAGCTGTCGGGCCCTGCTTGTCGGTAAGAGACCACGTTCTGATCGCCAGGGTCTTCCCTAGTCCGCCTGGGTACAAATGGATTCCTCGGCACCGAGCTCATATGCGAGAGTATGTCAAAGAGGCCATGAGTGCATTGGATAAACGTCCAGACGAAGGCGGTTCACTGGAGGACTAGTCTGAAGGGCTGCCCTGCGTCTTGGTCCTCCGCACCAAGACACGGTGTTTTGGCCTTTTAATAAAACAATCACACGTTTCACTACTCTGAACCAATAGGCTGGGGACTGGCGAGTATATACATGGCAGTAAACGCTGGTCTGGTCAAGGATCTTCGAGATTCGAAACGTGATGGATGGATGCTTGGGGCGTTGCACTGGCCGCGCGCGGGAGATCACGGAACCCGAGATCGAGATGGATGGGCCTTGAAACCAATTCTGCGGGTTCGTGTCGGTTTGAAACCCCTCCCCTCTTTCTTTACGTACGCTTCGCGCTGGTCCAGGTACAAGCCTGGATCGACCTCCCCACGTGGCACGCAAAACTATAGTCTGTATTCTCGGTCACCTCGAGAGCACTTTCGAGTATTGAAGTTTCGACTGCAATTCTTCGCTGAACAAAAATTCGGGTTCAGTCAACTGCACATCTCTATTGTATAACTTAGTTGTTCACATTAGAACGAGGTTTGAGCGAGGTTCGAAAAGCGCAGTGATAACATGTGGTCAACCTGCTCCCAAGCTCGCGTGCGCAGCTCCACTTCCGCAACACCGACTCCCACCACCCGCTCATTGCGACTTCGTCTCTCGACCTCAGAAGCTGCGGTGACCGTTCATACCTGGAGAATTCAGTCACTCTGTCTCATCTTTTCAGTATTTTTGGCGAAGGAGAACAAGCTTTCGAAAGAGATAGCCTCCGTCCGGTCAGTGACGTCAAAGCGGCCGACACCATGGGAGACCCCAACCTTCTTCAAACCGTCCCTGGAGCCGTTACTATGTTCGGAAAAAAGGATAGAGGAGGGATAACCGAGGTAGTTGATGATGAAGGAAAGCTCGTTGCTTTTGAAGTTCCGGCATGTCACCGTTTGTGCTCAAGATTCATCCGCTCTGAGTAACTCATGTATTCCATCTAGCCAGTCGGTGCGAATTGGAAGCCTACCTATATACGTCGCTGTCCCAACTTCAAATTCCACATCTGGGAGCCTGTCCATGAATGGGAACCTTGCGCCCAGATGATCGGGTGTACGGGGCGAAATCACAAGTGCCACCGAATCTGTGACATGTTTGATCGAAAAGAAATTCATGCGTTCTGGAGTGTCAGGGAAAGAAGTTTTATTGAGGTGTCCGTTGTTTATTGTGATGGAATTGCCTACCAGGTGGCCTTCGAGGTCTGTACCCGCCCACGGGACCTGGTTCCTTGATAGCTGACCGCTTCTCACCTTATTTGCAGCTTAACGGCGTTAAATTTTATCTCTTAAAACGATGGCCTCACGAATATTGGCATTTGGTCGATGGTCCAATTCACACTCCTCCGTTCAAGCTTGGCTTCATTCGCGCCACCACTCGCACCACTGTTTCCCCCTTTCACTTCAGCCTCGTCATGTCAACCATATTAATGGCCGTCATGTCCAACCCTTCAACAGCTGCCTCGCACCTCCTCCCGGGTTCAGTTTGGGGAGTCGTCACGATGTGGCCGCTCTGTCTCTTCGACATTCTTTTCCAGGTGTCGAAGGATTCGCCCAGGATATCGACACCACGCAGATCAATGCGCGTTCTTTATATTCAAAGCTAAGCAAGTTGTAGTCCAGACGGTGGCCAACCAAGAAAACGCATTCCAGTTCGTGACACCAAGGCCTCTCCGCAGATCAATCACCCGGCTTCGGGGTATCTTCATTCTTCGAACCCTCTCTATACCCTTATTCTTCGGCACAGCGCCGGCACTTGCCTATGCATTCGGAGCAGGCCAAGAGGTAGATTGGCCAAACCTCGCGATCCTCGTCACCCTTTGCTTTTCCACTGTCCTCCATCCGGTCGCGGCTTGGTACACCTATCATCTCGGAGAGCGGGTCAAAGTCAAAGACTTCATGGCGGACTACTTAGGAAGCAACCGGGCATTCGAAATGAAACTGGCCATCGCAGCGACTGTTGCCGGTGTCGCAGCTATCACGTCGTCGCTGTCAATCATGGTTGCCCTTGCAGTGACCTGGGTTGCAACCGTGAGCTGGAACGCCGCTCGTACCGCCAAGAATACCTTGTTCCCCACAACATGGGAGCTCGAAAAATCGCTTGTAGAACTCGCCAATAACCTAAACGACGTCGACTCGGAGAGAAACCAGACCTCCAATTCGCCTTCTGTTCTGGACGGTCCCTGCAAAGCCTGCTGTGGGCCGATCCGAGTGGTCGAGAAGTCTCAGGTCCTTGACCCGCCAGACACTGAATTTTCGCGAAGTTTCTCTCAGGCTTTTGACGAAGCTGTGAAGAGAGAACTGGTGAAACGGAGAGAAGCGAATGCAGAGTATGATTAGGTCTTGTCCAAATACCTATCCACGTAGATACCTCTCCCCCACCTCGTATTTCTCCCAGCCTATGTACATATAGTTTATTGATCCTGATGTTAAATTTTAAGCATTTGATGTGTATCACAGGCGACCCGATTGTGGTTGTAGGGGATTAAGCGTACTAGACCGGGGGGACATCACATTGCGAGCTGGGACGTCGTCTCTGCGTTGGTCAGATCTTGGTTGCATCGTTCTCGTTCGATCACTTCTTTTTCACTACAATAACGCTAGCGGAGGCTCATCTACGATCCCGATCTGCATAGTGAGGTCACCACGAATTCAATCAGCTATTTCTAACCCTCTCGTCTATCGCAAGGCCCGGTGTTGCTCCACCGATCTACGTGAACGGCACGAAGATGACACCTCAAGTATGTCCTATTAGAACTTCCTATTGACTAGCTACTCTGACGATGCTGCTCCTTTTCTTCAGCATATGACAGGGTCTGGGGATTTTAAGCTTGTTGTTGCGCTCTCCGTTGAATATCATTTATCGATGTGTCCTTGGCTGTCATACTACCATGACATCGCACGACTCTAGTACATCGTCCTACCCCGTTTCCACTCTGACTATAGACCATTGGTGGTACCTTTCGATTGCGGGGGACGCTGAGACCAAGCTTTCTGGAAACGGAAGGTGCAAGAGAGTCAGGGGCCCATTGGCAGAGGCTTTCCAGACCAATCGCCTCGACATTCCTCGAGCCCGAGTCTTCTGTATCCAAGTCTTCAGTCCCCAGCGAGCGACTCATAATAGCCCTTGGCTCGTGTTCAAGTGAAATGACGCCTGCATTTGGTCCCGTTGCTTACTCGATCTCGTCGTTTATATACTTGGTCACTCCTCCACGTCGACAGCATCCTGCCTCTCCCCACCTCCCACCTCACCTTCCCCCTTCCTTAGAGAACTCTGCTCCTACAAAGCTCTACGCTCCTCGCTATCAACTATACTATTCACTCGCCTTTCCTTGCTTCTCGGTATCGGCTTAGCTCTCCATTTCCTCTAACCCCAGTCACCACCCGCTGAACCCTCCAGCCCTTGTCGGCCGGCTTTCGTCTGCTACATCCTTCTCTAAACCCTCACTGTATGTGTATCTCCTTAGCCGCTAGTCGGTAAAGCCAGCTGATCTTCGCCCAATGCTCTTGTAGGTTGGTGATAGGACTACAATCATGGTACCACAACAAACCCAAGTAAGTGCCCATTCCCTCCGTGTAGTATTTCCAGGGCTCTCTATTCTGACATAATCTTATGCTTGCCAGTGCTCCTCGCTCTCTACCCGTACTTCCGCACAATTGTCTCAGGCCGCACCCCTGAAACGCGATGACGACGTCATCGCGTCGTCTGGCAGCGAGCATGTCGGGCAAAGACTCTCCACTTCTACTATAACACGAGTAAGAAGGCCACACGATGGTAGTAGACCGGTTAGCGTGAGTAATTTCGATAAGAAATGTTAGCTGGAGGCTCACTTTCCTTGTTTCTAGTTCGGACCGCGGCCGCTCATTCTGGGCACATTCAGGGTTACCTCTTCCAGAGTAAGCACTCGCTCTCGCCCCGCTCCGTTAGGTGGTATGAATTATATCTCACACATTCCTTGAATTTCAGTCGCGCCCCTCTTCAGGCTCAACCCCGGTCCCTTCCGCTCGTCGATGGTCTTATTCACCGCCCCTCTCACCTCCTTCTCCGCCCTCGCGGTCTCCAGTCTCGGAGGAAGTTGAGACCTTGAAGGATCAACTGGCCGCGGGCGAGGCTCTGGTGAAGCTCGTGATGGAGGAGAAGATCGAAGCCACCGAGGCGTCTCAGAGGATGTGGCGCGACATCCAATACCTTCAAGAGCAACAGGCTGAGTGGAAGAAGGAGAAGGAGGACCTGACGGCCAAACTTATCTCCCGTCAAGAGGAGGAGGCAACCCTGGTGGTTTCGCCTCCGTCCGAAGGAGTTTGGTTTGCCGGGTCAGGCAAGGAGCGCCGGTCGCTCCCAAAAGAACATCCACCCCCTCTCTCGACGACCAATCTCAGCCAACACGACGGCAACTTGAAGACTCCGCCTGCGGCAGGACTCTCAATTCCCAAAATCATACTCAGTCCGCCAACAGATTCAGATGGCCACCGTGAGCCAAAGGTCAAGAAGCGTTCCAAACGGAGTCCAAGGCCGAGTGCAGGGGGAAAGACCACCAACGTCTACTTATCCCCACCCGAAGATCTACACAAGACTGGGGGAACGCGCCC
>WSUB01000278.1:0-36032 GCA_019633425.1 Tulasnella sp. 424 | reverse complement strand
AATGACCTCATTCTCATTTCCTCAGCTTCTCCCGCTTTTTCTGTCACTGACATGCCTTCCCCGCCTCCCCCACCTCACCCACCTCCCCACAATCGCCAATTCTTCTTCCAACGTGTTTTTCACTGTTGCATCTTTCCACCGTTGCATAAATTGTCGATTTTTCTGTCTTCCGCCCACCTTCCCCCTGTACTTTGACTTCGCCCAAGCCGCTGGGGGAGAGGATCGGTAATAAGTACTGTTAGTATTAGCTACTCCGTTCGAGATCTGCACTGCTCAGGGATGGCAAACCCGGCTTTCACATATGTTGAGATTTGATCAACTTTCATCATTATTAAGGTTGTGAAGCCCGTTTCAATAAGCTGAGGGAGGCGGCGTTATGGGGATCCTAATGTTCCAAAGCTCGAGGCATCTGGCTCAGAATCGCAGAACTGTAGACGGGCCTCAGCGTTGTTGGTGGAGCTCAGGATCGTAGGCGGAGCTCAGGATCATAGGCAGGGCTCAGGATCGTAGTCAAACCTCTGAGTCGTAGGCAAAGCTGAGAGTTGTGGGCGGACTTCAGAATCGTAGGCAGAGCTTAGAGTCATAGGCGGACTCGATGAATGTGTCAGAGATTTTGGATCAAAAAGATGTGTCCAGTGTTTCGGTCCATATGAATAATATCGGAGGTTGTAGCACAACGCTACTTATATACAGTAAGGTTGTCACTCCGAATCCTTTCGGGCGGTTGCCGTCCGTGTTCGATTTCAAACGTCGTGAGATGGGCTGTGTGCAGGGTGACAAGACCCTGAGGGCTGAGCCCTTTGACAGCCGAGATATCGCGCTGATCCACTTCCAATCAAGACATCAGTAGCAGTTCAGTTTTTATTTGTTTAAATTTTCCTTTCCAATTTAGGACTCTCTGAACATATACAAGGGCAACCGCAACACGTCAAACAACCCAAGCGGAAATGGTGATCTGGAGCCTGATTCGCTAGTGAGGAGCTGTGAGCGGTGAGGTGGGTGCTTTTCGAGGTAACCTTCTTCCGGTAAGCCAGAATATCAGGGGGGAAAACGTACACGTGGACCATATCGGGATGTGGGCGGAAGTCAGGGCGGTCCCAAATCGCAAGCGTTTAAGGTCCGCACAATGAATATCGGAGCTACCAAAGTATTCCGACGAGAATATGATTATATGAACGAGATCTTATCCTGGGGTAGAAATGCTTCTCCCACCGAGCATGCGTGTTGCTCGGCAGATTACCAGTCGCTGTGCCAAGAATTTTGGCTTGTGTCACTGGGCTGAACAAAAAAAGATTTAAGACCTAATCGAGGCGTCTGCTGAGTCCCTCATAAGCGTATGGTTCAGTAGATTTTTGTTTTCATTGGGGCGTAGCCTAATAGTCGGCCGATCCTTAGCATCGGCAGAAGGTACCTTTTCTAAGTAAACCCTGAAAAAGCTTGACGTGTGATCAACACGCCGACTTTGGCCCCCCTAAAGCTACGTTCATTAATTTGAATAGTGCGGAACTCGTAACTTCGGGCATAGTAGGTTCACTCCGCAGCCAAAACAGGACATATTCTGTGGCGACTCTGAAGGCTCGCCCCCAGGCGAGTCAAGGCACCAAAGAATAAGGACACCTGACAGAGTGCTCCGAATATCTGGAAGTAAGTAGATTAAATGAAAGGAAGTCTAATTCTAATAATAATGATAAACTAGGATAGGACAAATAAGGGTTCATAAGCGGGCGGAATGTCTGCAAACGGAACACGGCGAATCCCGATGGCGATCCTGAGCCAAGGTTCTGACTTCCCCCGAGCGATTGGGGAGCAATGTTGATCTGCGGCCCTTCTGATATTTTCCTGGAATAAATTAAACTCTACCGGCCCACCAGAATCCCTTCTTCGTCCTTCTTTTAAAGGCCACCAATGACGTCTGAGGGACGGACACCTGTGATTGGGGTAACCTTCCCTGACAGGTGTTTAACGAATAAGGTAGTCGAGGCTGAATTGCTGGACGCTGAGGTACCTGGCGACCTGCACGTTAGTAAAAAAGATTGTAAGGTTAAATAACGTCTTTTGACCCTTTGAGTCCCACTTGGGGTGGGCCAGCCGCTGCGGGGGCGGCAGGAACTATCACGTTGGAGCCGAGCGGTCCCATCTCCATTGAACTAAAATCCTCCATGACGCCGACTTCGAAGCTATCGACTCTATTCCACTTGACACATAGTCCCAATACAAGTTCCGGCTCAGTTATGACTGGTGTTGGGCTCCTGTGTTTTGGCGGCAAGTCCGGCATGTTCAATGAGCGCCCAGTAAGCCCTGCCCAACTGTAACCTCCACCGTGCTCCTCCTGATCGAGTAGCGGACTTGTCTAGATTAGAAAAGTGTTTATGTTGTGAGTGGGCGCAAAGACTGCCTAGACAAGCCAGAATGACCTCCCTTCGCGTGTCGTGATCTGGCATGACAATAGGGTCAGGCAGCTGTTGTTTTTGGTAGCGGGCAGCTGACAAAGCCAAAAGTTTGGGCGAAGTTTTGAACTGATCTCAGGATGCGATTACAGTCTGCCTATGCAAAAAAGGTATATTATTATCTCAAAGCCCAGGATACTTCTGTTGCTGTAAGGCATTTCCTATGACGAGCTGGTAATAAGGGCAGAAGGTCAGAACCGACAGGGCAACAGTGCTTGTGAGACGAATTTTCCTCTGGGCGAAGTACTAGATATTACCTCTCAGTTTCATCTATCATTAGGTTATGAAGATCCAACTACTAGTGGGAGCTGAAGGTATAGATTCCCCAAAGCAGCGATGGGGAATACGAAACGGTTGAAGCCCTGAAACGGTCGGAGTGACGTGGTTCCGAGGGAGTGGCACAGTGCTCCACAAAATGGATGCATTCCGTACAATACAGTTCACGGCATCTTACCCTATTTACACTACCACCGAAATATGCTTCTTGACCATGATCAGGGTGCTGCCTATTCGGGGGGGAGTGGCTTTTCAACTAGACCAGATCATGATCATACACGGTAGCCTTGTGCTTCAAAGCCCAATGGCGCAACTTCCAGATCCTGGATGGACAGAAAGGAAAAGGTTGAAACACTGGATGGGCTGAGATGGCCGTCGTGGAGCTTGCTATTGGTTGGCTAATCAAACAGGGAGTCACGGACATGACCGTCTTGATCGGATATGATAACACCAGGGTCATCGGGCGCTTGGACACTCTCGGAATACACAACGGAATATCGTAATTGATTGCAAGGCAAACTTAATGTACCCCCTGACCTGGTACCATTTCCTATCTAAATATAATTTTGGGGTCACGGGGAATAGAGCAATTTCCTTTAGGAGAATCACCTGTGTTTGTTTTAATTTTCCATGCAAAACCCACATTTAAGAATAATTGGGGTTTAAACATGTTTACACCAGTCTAATTACGTCGGGCGGGCAACAGGCGATCAAGATCGTCACGGACGAAGCATCTGCTGCTGCTGCTCTGCAGATCTCTGCCATATCTTGACACATCTGCTACCGCTGCTCCGCAGATGTCTGCTGCTGTTCACCTGATAGAGAAAGAGTCTTCTTTCGGCTGCGAGGTTTTCGCGTCTGGCTGATAGAAGTGGGACCCTTTTTCTCTAAAGGCAAGGGACATAGGGAGAAGATGTCGCTACACTTCTTCCCCCCTCGCATCGCTGTCCCTCACCGTAGGTTCGTTAGAACCCTGCCGTTGCTGTCTTCCCCGCGTGGATCGCTGACCCCCGCCGTTCAGATATTCTACCTTCTTCGCTTCCCCACCCACCCATCCCAATGCTTTTTTCTGTTTTTTTTTTTCTTTTTCTTTTCCTCGACCTGTGCACTCAATTCCTTGCTTGATCTATTGTACTATAAGCGCCTCGGTCTCGGTCCGCTGCACCTTTAAAAAAATGACACGTGGTTTACGCCTTTGGGCGGTTTCGGCTAAACATGCCTCTCCTTGTCCGCACGAAATTAGATATTAGTTCGATTACTATTAAATAAATTTCCCTTCGGATAACCGTCCTCCCCTCTTTAAAAGAAATTCCAATACTGTCACCCTCACATAGGCCGCCAAGCTCCCTCATCCACCCTGCTGTCATCAGGTCCTTCCTTGTCCAGGATTAGGACTAAAAGACCAGGCAGGGTTGAGAATGATGCAAGTGATCAAATTAGGAACCACCTGCACACTCCCCACAACACCAGGACGCCCCTGAGTATCCAAAACTATTTCTGACTCTCTAGCCACTAATTGCCTACTCAACGCCCTTGACGTCTAGCCCACTTTCCTTCCTTAGCCCTATCCGCAAAGAGGACTTTGACTTTATTTCACCTTTACTGCAGGAAACAAGACCCGATTCTTTATCTCGGCAGGATCCACCACCATCTTGTGAGGTCATATAGCCTGCACTTTCCTTCTATCACCTCCATGGCTCCATTCACTTTCCCTCGTCCTCGTCGTCTTCGCCTTTCATTATCAACCATTCTGCGCTCTTCATTGTCAACTCTTCTGCGCCCTTCATTACCAGCTCGCTTGCGGACTCAGACATCACTTCCCAAGAATTCTCACAAACGTGAAGTCGAATGCTGTCGCCAGAAAAAGATCATACGAAGGCGCCTGGACCTTTCAACCCCCCAGGACACCATCCAAACCATCACACGCCTTGGGGATTTAGCCGTTGACCCCATACTCGATGCGATCCTAGAATACCAACCAGCTCATGGAGAACTTATTTGGTGGTGCGACTCAGAAGACCCCACCAAGCCTCTTGGGAGATACCATAAAGCTTGGTTAGATCCAGAAGTACGTCCACTATTCAACAGTGATCCCATATCCTTATTTGCTATTACCTGGGCTGACAATTTCTTTCCAGGGGAGGGCTGTCTACTGGGCTATTGCATCTGAGTCATCTCCTGATGTACAAACCTTATTTCTGGCGGAAGAATGCATGACAGCATTCGAACGCCCACATCTAGAAGTTGCTGAGTCATCCAAATCTGCTTAGGTCTCCTGTGTTTCATTTTACCCATTAGTTCCTGTTCATGTCGAATCGAGCTTTTGTTTTCTGCAGTAACGGGGTTGTATCGACCTGTATTTTTTGCAATTCATTGTTATTGTTTCGATACATGCCTTGTTTTTGCACCATTTGAATGAACCAGGGTTATGAACGATTTTAACCTTTTTACTTGCGCCAGGCAATATAATTTTTTCTTTCACCGCTATCAAAGCTTATTCCCACCGCAGAGCGTACGACCCAGTCCGTTGGGAACTTGACCTCAGACATGCAACGGATTTGTTCTACCACATGCTTAACGATGCCTCCGCGTTCCTGAGAAGCAGAATTAAACATAAGTCCTGAACATGCATGAAGTGCTCTTGACAATATATGGCTGGCAAAGTCTCCTGATAACAAATGTTGCACAAATTGCGCCTGACGATCTTCGTCATTCAATCCATCTCCACTGACCCCGTGATCCCATGATCCCGTGCCTCTCGCTCAAGTGCCAATTTCGCAGATCACAATGCCTTCAATGACAACACAACCTTGAATCATGTAAATATTTCATTTCACAAACAAACTGAGTCGGGGACTTGGCGGGATAGCGCCACTACGATTCTGGTTACATAATGATAGAACAAAAGCGAACAAAAGCATGTAATGAGCCACCCCCTGCTAACATAGCAGGAATCCTAAGACTCTTACCATCACCATTGGCCAGTATTAGCCACGCGATAGCATCTTCTTTGAGGGCCTGTCTCCATGCTTCCTAAGTCGGACACTTGTATCTCGCACAAACCTAGTAGGATGTGGAAAACGTCTCGTTCTCTGACGTAGCGGGCTACTGCCGCACTTGCATGGCGCTAGCTTGCAAGCGAGGTTAGAAGGGGAAGCGCTTCAAGCGAAGGAACTGGTCACATGACCAAGTGCCTTCTCAAACGGGCGCATTATTTACCTTCCCCGCTCGCGACTGCCAACCGCTCCTCTCGCAACTCCCCTCCTCTTGTCTATCTCCCTCCTCCCTCTCCCCCTCAACGCTTTCCCCTCTATCACTCAGCGACCTCACCACTATGTCTTTTCTTGCTCAGCATCCTCAACATTGTATGTGGCAGCTTTTTTTTTTTTTTTTTTTTTTTTGCCTTTTTGAGCAATTTCAATTTGGACTTGTTCACCATTCCATCCACACCCCATACACCTCGACTGCTTCGGTGAGTACTTCGCGGCTGGTGGCATTCCTCTTCCTGCTCCTTGCTTCCAGCCATCCCTCATCAATCCTTCCCATTTTCTCCCCTTGTCAACAGAAGTCATCGCCCTGCAGAGCACGCACACCGCTCCTCCCCATCGTCGTCAAGAACCCACCACACCTGGACAAGTTGTGGGCTATGGGGCGGATTACTGCCAAGTACAAGCCAAAGGTAGCGACTTCATTTCGGTCTGCTTCAAAATCCGGAGCTCACGCAGTTGATGTCTCTATTAGATCCTTGTTTCTCAAACCTGGAACGCCGTCATCATCTCTACACACCACAAACACCTTTTGTCCATGATCACGTCAAAAATTGCTCTACCAGCAGGTCACCGCTGAAAGCGGTCAACGCGTCCTTCGTGCACCACTCTTCTTCACCTCCCAGGACAATCGCGGTTTGCAGGGCCACTTCTTCCCATCCCACAGCGAGGCCAAGCATCATATTTCCTTCTCCACCCTGTTGCTTGGCATGGAGATGCCTCAATCAATCCCTGCCGAACGGACACCCACCTTCTCTGCCCTCACTCCCCACTACTTTGAGAAGATCTTGCTCTTTCTCAGGGAGATCATTCGCGAGGAAGACAAGACCATCCGTGTTACGCTTTTGGAGGACCTACAGCAGCTTCATCCTTTCGTGTGGGCCAATTTTCACCAAGGACACCAAGGTTCTCGCAGAGGAAGCTGGCGCAGTGGATCATAGTGGCAGCCCCAGCCCCAGTCCCTTCACCGGAGGCTCAGATGAGAAGTTTGCAGGACGGCTCCAGAGTACACCCTCCGTGCCTGTATTTGGCCTGCTCTCCGAGCTCAAACTCTGTATCGTACCATCTCTGGTTTCATGAACTACGCCAAGGCAATTAAGTTGCGGTACCGCCGTGTGGGGAGCTTGGAACTCCTCGTGTCGTACGGTAGGAATGTGGAATGTCTGGAACGGGACCTCGAGTGGATGGCGCAACAGAAGTTCAAGTTTGTCGTCTCAATCCCGCGGTGCTCCAAGTTCAACAGAGAAGAGCCGGAGAAAGTCGAATTCTTGTTGCGCGCCTACCCCGACCTTCAGACCGCCTGACGAAGAGCCCCCACGCCGACCTGGTGGCAAACCTCGCTTGTGCTCTATGGTTATCGACGGACGTTCAGAATTCTATCCCAACACTGGCAAACAGAAGCCCAAGTTCCGCATCAAATCGCCCGGCAACCCCCTTCTTGGTGACGGAAAATCGGACTACCAGAACCACGCCGTTATTATCTACCACGACAGAAGAGTGCCTCAAGAAGAGGAGCCTTCTCAGCGAGTTTGAGGCCCTCGGTCACCAGGACCTCACAGTCCTCCATTGCAATCTTTGGTGCTTGCGAGTACATCACGACTCGCAACAAGGCTTAATGGATCCAATAAGCTTCGCTTCGAACGCCCCTCAGCTACATAACAGAACCGTCAGAACGGAGCAAGACCGTATCCGCGGGAGCGCGTTCGAACCAAGAAGAGCGTTATGCGGACTACCCTCCGACAAAGCCGCGGAGCCTCCTTGCGTCTTCCAGCGGCAGCGATTAGATGCCCATATCTCCCAGAGGAGGCGCTGGTGGAAGGAAGTATGGAGACGAGAGTTTCAAGTACGCTTCGCGATTGGATGAGTTCAGTTCTCCCGAACCCGTGCCAAGGCCTGGGACGGCTGGGTACCCGGGTGTGGGGTCGTCGCTCTAGACCTCCTTAACTGCACCAAGCTGGGAAGCGTCCCAAGTCCACGTTATCAGGTGCTTGCAAAGATTTGGGAGGCGCTATTCGAAGCGGAAAGGGAGCATGGCTGGCAATGGGGAACCTATTGTGGATGTGTTGTGCCCTTTCCAGTTGATTTATGGGGATGGAGTTGAGCGCTTGGATACGGAGAGTGAGAGGAAGAGGAGTGCTTGGGTGAATGCTATTTGGTGGGTGGCCATTTATTGAATCCCTTGCGCGTTGGCGAACCCGCTTGGCTGACGTTCAGTCTTGGCTGTACTCGAATACAGGGAAGCAACCTCTTTAACGACATCCGTGCCTCCCAACTTTACTTGCTCCGAAACACCTTCATCCACCGTTCACATCCGTAACCCGCTCCCATCCGCCATGTCCACACTCGATACTGTGGAGGAATACGACTCGTTCACCAGCGAATCGGAGAGCAACGCAGATGATTTCCGCACCGTAAATCAAGGCCGTGATCGCGGTTTTCACGACCAACGTTCCGACCACCACCACCAACAAAGCCAAAACCAAAACCGGGGAGATTCCGACCGACTTTGGCCACCAGGTCGAGCTCCTTTCCCCACACCGCGCACCTTCCCCCACCGCTTCACCGTGTTCCCTGTTCACCCCACTGCCACCCAAACAACCCCAACAACATCACCATGACGACCCACCCTATCGCCCCTCGCTCCACCCTTACCCCCCACTGGACACGAGCCAAAGCAGTCTCGCGACGCAATCGAATTCGACGTTTACAAAACTGCGTCAGGAGGTGGGAGGACGAGGACAGGCACGGGTCTCACTGTGATGCCTCGTTCGATCATGTCGAGAGCAGGAGGAAGAGGGATTCGGAGAGCTGTTGGAAGGCCGTGTCGGAATTGTTGGTGGATACGCTTAAACTTCAGGATGCCAGGTCGCCCGGCTCCAGGTCACCTAGCGTGATGCCGAGGGGAAGTCCGAGGAGACTGCAACGCGATGGAGATGGTTTCATTGATGCTCCGGTTCTGATAGTACTTGTGGCGGAGCTTCCGAGGCTTCGAAGGGACTGCCCTTGAGCGAGGACCTCTTCGCCGGTACGAACACCTCGGAAGATGTGCTGGACGGATCAAGCACTGGGAGTATTACCAGTGCAGCAAAGAACAATATCTCGGTTTCGGCACCATTCTCAACCTCTAGACCAAGATCGGCCCCGGTATGGGAGGACAGATGCTCAGTCGCGAGTACTAAATGGGCCCGGGTTCCCCGCCAAGTCCCGGCCCCTCTCGCCGCCTTCCACGACCTCCCCGACTCCGTTCCTGGACCCGTCAACATGTCGAAAAGATCCTCGAAAAGGTCCTCGGCCGCAATTCACGCTTCTCGCCGCTGTTTACGACCCCTCGGCCCCACCGCTTTTCTCGAACTTCGCAACTCGGTTTCCGGACCAGTGGTCGTAAAAAGTCGTCGGCCAACCTCTTCAGCCGTTGTCCCTCTCACCGCTGTTTTCGACCTTCTCGCACCACTTTTGGCTGCCCCACTGCCTTTCTTGACCCTCGATCTCTCACCACCTTTCTCAAAACTTCAGACACGGCCCCTAGATTTCCACTAGCCACACCGCTCGCTACAAGTTTAGAACCCTTTGCCAAGGTTCTCGACCTACTCAACACTGCTTTTGGCGGCCTCGCCGCCTTTAACGAACTTCCCGACACGGTTCCTGGAACCGTTGACAACATTCTCGTCCGCGATTCCGCCCGTCTCCACTCGCAACGCCTTCTCGCCGCCGTTCTCAACCTTCACGATATCGCTTTGGGCCTCCTCACCCCCGTTCTTGACCTCTTGTCACTGTTTTTGAATTCATAAACATAGACTCTGGACCCTTTGACGTGGGCTTTCATGTTAAGGACCTCCTTAACTGCGATCCGCCCACTTTCACCAGCAACGTCTTCTCGCCAACGCTCTCGACCTCCTCGTCACCGCTTTCGGCCGCCTCAAGCCCTGCTCAACCTCTCACTTCCTTTGGACCGACTCCTCACTTTCTACCTTTCTACTACGGTCGCCCGGGTTTCCTTGTCAGCAACATCCTCGTCACATTGTCTGTCCCGGTCTTTATGTGGGCTCGTAAGTTCATCGCTGCCTTAGAGATCCATTCGCCGGCTCACTTCCTTCTGTTTTATTGGGTGCTCTCACCAGTGAACTCTCGCTCAGCCGATGCGACAACTATTGCGGTTTGATCCCAGGTCAACACAGCTGCTACACCTCGTAACAGTGTTCTAGTGGGTTAAGCGATCCATCCAAGGTCCACTATGAGCCTCGACTGTTTTACAACCCCAAAAGTTTAGATTGCAACCACACAGGGACTCCTCAACATATCGAATAAATTTAAGTCGTTCCCGCTCAGGATTCTATTTTGAGTTTTATGGAGCCAAACCCAGACAGAACCCGATGCGTCAACTGGCGAAGATGACAGTGATACGCTCCATAGGTATTATTGCTCTATTGTGTGCATAATCTACGTATAGAATTCAGTAGGTAACGTGAGCAAAGTGCAATGACGATGCCGAGAGTCGAAACCGAACTCTTCCACTACCAAGTTTCCGCCCTCTTTCTTTCATTACCAGCACAGTATCCTCACTATGAATGGGATTATCCGCGTCCTCACGGTCCACCCTTCTCTTTCGTGCAACCATCCTAGCTGCTCAGTCCACTCCAGCTTCATGCGCTCCGATCGAAAATCACGATATGTATGTATCTAATGCTTCTTCAATGGGTGCTTCAACAGGGAAGGGCAATCAATATCTGACCCAAAGTCCTTACTGTACTTCCAAGGAGTTGTCTTCGTTGATCATGACTGCTGTCAAGCCTATCTTCATCGCCTTTTTGCACTTATAACGTGGGTTAGCTACTAGTAAAGCACAGGACGATGTCTACCCACTTGGTCACACTCAAAAGCCTTTAGTATAGTTCTGAGTGACTCTCGACGTCGCGATCACCCTTCCCTCACTTTACCCACACAGCTGGTGGAAAAGAAGCCTAAAATAGCACTCAATTAGCTGTATACATAGATTATGCATACAAAAGAGAAGTGATGGCTCACCTAGTCGCCCTGAGGAGTGTGTCTTATCCTTTGACAAACCAGGTACCACCCCCACTGCGTCACCAAAACTGCCTTCAGCCCCTCGCTCTGGTGCGGTCCATTCACAATCACTCAACGTGGAGTCGGACTTCTTGGAGTTTGTGAAGTTCCTATCAGCTCTTGTCTACATGGAGGCAAAGGATCTTGAACTGTCCGTATAAAAAAGTGTGACTGTAACGTCAGGGCTTATTTTCCACAAGTTTATGGGTAAAGTGAGCGAAGGGCAATGGCGACGTCAAGAGTCGAAACCTAACTCTTCCACGGACTTCAAATTCCCGGCTTCCATGTCTACCAAGTTCCTCTTCATTAGTGAAGTCACAAGGAGATGACACACGGCGGAAGACAAGAGGCAGATGTTACCGACTTCCAATGTGCATCGTTACCCCCCCCCCCCTTTGTTGTGGTTGCAATGGTGACAGTGTTTTGACGTGGACTGCACACTGCACTTGCCGATATATAGGTGAAGCAAGGAAAACATGAGACGCTCATCACTCTCATATCCTGTGAGCTCACAATGCAGACTAACCTTGATGTCGGTAAACTTTTACTGTTTCGTTATGCCTCAGACAGGTCCTGACTACCTCATTCCTTGAATGTAGTGGGAGGAGGACGACACGCTCGCCGCGCTCATGCACTACAACAGTTTGGTGGTCAGTGGGGTCTTTACCCGCGATAGCATCTGTATCAGCTAATATCCCAATATAGTCATCCACCCGCAACATGGCAGCTGTTCAAAATCCTCGCACGACGTACCAATATGTCATCTTATCAGCAAATCCCAACCAGCACGCAATACCTGGCATACTGGTCAACCCCCTGGGGCCACCTCCTGAAGTATTGCCCAGCCATACTGCCCTGGCTCCGGTCCAAGCAACAACCCATACAGTGGTGGCAGTCCCTCAAGCAGCGTCCGTCTCTGGGGTGGAGATAGGTGAGGAGGGGGGACCGAAAGAGGTGGTTTCTGAGACAAAGGAGGAAGAAATGGATCTTGAAGAGGAGCAACACTATGCTGATGAGGTGAAGAAGGTGCGGAACTCACTGTATGATCAGTGGACGTCCCTGGGCTTACGTACCAACGACGGTTCAGCTCTCAGAAGAGCTACGGAAGGCTTTCCACGACCTTGAGGACCGTCTACAAAAGCTCGAAGGTCCAACAGGAAAGGCAACCCAAGGAAAGACTTTACTGGAAAACCATCTCGGCATGGGATATGCCGTTTTGAGGGTGAGGCCAGGAGCTTTGAATTTTGCCCTTGATTGTTAACATGGCCTTATAATTAGAGGATTATTCGCAGCACCATCAAGCACTTCATGCCTAATGGACCAAATAATACTCAGCCTCCAACCAACCCCGACCACTCGCCACCAATTCTCCGACAAGGAGAATTTACCTTCTCATGGGACCAAGATGTCAAGTGTCGCTTTAATTTGGTGGCTGTCGAAAAACTCTCAACCTATCTACTCTTGAATCAAACCTTCATGGGGGCCGTGCTCTCTGCTGCAGGCAATTGTACAGTACTTGATCACCATGAGCTAAAGCGGTTGATCAAGACAGCATTTTGGATCCACATCCAGTATCTATATGCCAAACGACGTCGCAGCCTTGCCCCTCCCCAAGTACAGACCACTCGCCTGAAGAACGATGCTGTTGCCAAAAGGAAACTTACAGTGCGTTTTTATTGTATCCCAAGCATTTCTTTACTTCTTACCTTTCTTCCTCGCTCTTCAGCTAATTAAGGCTCGAAAGGCGCCTATAATGTGGACACCGACATAGGCGACAAAATAACGGCTCTACTCACAGCGCTCACTGATGCTGGGTTTAGCTCCGATGAGCCCATAGAGGCACCCCAAGAGGGGACAAGATTGGGCCGAAGACGCCAGGCACCACGAACCTATCATATCCGAGAGCTGGCATGGAGGTCTAAGGAATTAACAGGTGTGTTGAGAGCCCTGGATGATTACTATCGTCTACGGCGGCAGGGGGGTCAAGGAAGTCCCCCAAGAGAGCGCAAGTCGTGTGACACTTACACATCGAGCCGTCCTCCTCCCTTGGGTCTGCCGCGGAACTTTTACGACAATGATTGGCTAGAAGGATATAAGAGGTCTTCACCCTTTGCATATCGCGAGCTAATGGCATCAATGAAGGAGACATATGGAGGGCTTGAGGAAATTGCGTAAGTTCCATGGCTCGACTTCTGGTACTGGGACATTGCTGTGACTCAACGAACATTACATCTCAGAGAATGGCTCTCGGCCCAAGAGTAACGTCGGCAGCACCGCATAGGAGACCTAGATGTTGCCTGTGATTTGAATTGTTCATAGAGCAGAGAGCAGGGCTCAATATCTGATGTAATTTGACCATTGGCAACCTACATGTACTCGTTCCTATTGCATCCCCTTCTCAACCATTTGTTGCACCAAGAGAATTAAATGGTTCTTCTCAATTTAGTATCAGTCTCGACCTGAGCAATCCGCCCACTTGGCGGGAGGCAAAAAGCAGTTAATCTTGAGAATCACGTCGCTCTCGCACTCCACAACAGCATCCGTCAAGTCATTATTCGGAGGGCAGGTTTTTGGCATGATGACACCTATCTTGTAGGTGATACAAGCTTTCGACAAGGACGCTCTCCAGGGTTTAGCTCGTCCACTTGTCCTCACTCACTCGGAACTATACTAAGCCTTTCGAGTGTGACCAAGTGGGTAGACATCGTCCTGCGCTTTACTGGTTGAATTAGCGGTGCGATAATCGAGGCTCCACATCAAGAAAACCGAAACGGGTTTCCCAGAAGCCTCGGAAATTTAGACGAAACGCGAGACCTCAACAGCTCTCTCTGTGGCCCGCAATCCTCAAAATCATACTCGGTTCTCGCAAGCAGGCCAATACGCGAGTGGAATACTGGTGTACTACTACGGTTTTGCAAGATACTCGATATACTATCTACTATCACGCCATTACTTGCAAATCCGCCAGACAAGAATGACGTTCACAGCACGTCCATTGAGCACCAACCGGTCCCTGTTCTCCCCAGATCCATAACGGAGGTTGGTTGGCATGCGACGTATAACGGAAGAGCTGTATGCTAGCGGAACGATACCTTGCTGCTGCTGTGGTGGCGAGGTTGGTGTGCGCGCTGCCGCTCCGCCCACGACCGGCGCTGGGCTCCGAGAACATAGGAGAACGGACCGATTGTCCTGTCGGCGTTCGATTGTGCGATGAAGCGCGAGGTCAGAGATGGGATAGATGGGGAAGTCGGTGTGGTAGACGCCAGATGCGTATGTAGAGTCAAGTAGACGGGATCGGGGTATTCGATTAGGCGTGCAGCTGCATGTGCTATTTTGCGATCAAGTCGGGTGTGCGGCGGGGTGGTGTCCGTGTCGTGTTCGAGGCCGTTGATAGGTGTGGTCCGGAACGCCCTGAGCATGAGTCTCAGTGCGTGGTGGTGGACTTCCTGGAGTCGGTGGAGGATCTTAGAAGACTATGGCTCCATAATCCATCCACGGTACCGCGACCGCTTCATAGAGTCTTCGGAAGTGTAGCAGTGGTATCCCCCAAGTTGTGCACGCGAGGGCCGCCAGTGCCATGAGCGCCTTATGATCTTTTGCGGCTGCCTGGGTTCCATGTTCATGCCAGCGGAGCTCCTCATCGAAGACAATTCCCAGGTAGGTGACCGAAGTTGAGGTTGTATTTCATGACCGCCATACCGTAATGGAGTTGGGTCCTTCTTGCCCATGTTTCGGGTGAACACTATGTATTTGGTTTTGGCCAATCGAGGGAGGATGCCGATTGTCTCGACCATCTTTCAGTGATGAGGGTTGTGCTTTCGAGCTTCGTTCTTGCCTCCTCAACTGTCTTTCCCATTGCCGCGATGTTGATGTCGTCTGCATGCCCTTGTGAGTCTAGGTTGACGGTGAAGGTCGGGTCGCCGTCGAGGTCTACCAGTGGGGCATTGTAAAAGAGGTACAGAAGGCCCAAGAGGGGTGAGCTCTGCGGGATGCCGACGTCGCACAGGTGTTGATCATTCGTGAAGTCCCCGCATTTAATTGAGGTTTTCCGGTCGGACAAAAAGGAGTTGATGACCCTTGTGAGGTGTTCTGGGATATGCCTGAGTCGCATGTTGTGGATGAGACGTGGGCGGGATACCGTGGTGAAGGCACTCTTGACATCCAGTTGCACAGGCGGTGACTCGGTGGTTCCTCCAGTCATGCCAGATCTTTTGAGTCAGGATGATGGGCGCATCGTCGGTGGCCCGCCTGGGCCGGCACTGGTTGGTCCCGGGAGATCGAGCATGACTTCATGGATGACGGGGTAGTGGTCTGAGCCGTGGTTGTGTGAGGCGTCGTGTGAGGCGATGCAACGGAGGTAGAGCGCAGCGGCCGCGCTTGATGTGAAGGCGAGATCAATGACAGATTCCTGGAGGCGAGGAGGACGCTATGGCGGAGAGACTGTCACTGTAGGAGAGGAACCGGTGTGGAGGAGATGTTGAAGCTCTCGATATGAAACCACCGGCAAGTAGCTATCGCCTTGGCTAGCGAAAGGTGACCGTCGTTAGATCGTTGTTTCAGGAGATTCCAAATTTGCGCGTACCATAGCGAAAGTCTATCTGGCGAGACGATGAATCCGAAGGTCCTTGGAGATGTCGGTATATTAGAGGACTAGGGACACCGCATGGCTACCAGGCATGTCAGTCCACATTGCAAACTAGAGCCGGCCGTTCACTGCTCACGGTCGACGTACGGTCGCGACCCCACGGCTTGATTGTGCATTGCGTGGAAGGGGGTACCCAAGGGACACGAGCAGATTGGGGGTGAGGTCAGGTAGGTGTTGGAGTGGGAAAAAATAATAATAATACGGCATGGCGGTTTGCGGGCGCCTCGTCAATTGCTGTAGTGAATATGATGGAATACCAGTTCTTGATGACCGCGCATATGAGCCACTGATACCAGATCTGAGAGTCGAGGAAGGTGCACATGGTCGTGCTGGTCCAAACGGGAGGCGAAACGGGGTGATGATGATAATCTAAATTTATTACGCGCGAGCAGACCGCTGTGGGACGTCGAGGTGCGCAGGGGGACAGTACCCCAGATACCCCGCTTACAACTAGTATCTACCAGAAGAAGTGAAGAGCAAGAGAACATCGGTTGGTTACAATCAAGAGTGGAGATTACATCTCCGTGTCGAAGTGAAGTGCATCCAGTGGAGAGGCGAAACGGGGAAGCCAGAAGAGGAAGCGGCCATAGAATGGTAAAGCTGATGGGCGCTTCGCGACAGCTCAGTTCTGCTGGTACTTAAGACCCATCACCGTGACGGGCTCTGGGAATTTCGTTAATACATAAACATATACAGCCCTACCTGGACAGCGCGCCAGCAACAGCTTCACGGCCTATAGTGACCAGTCCACACCCAATAGTTTTCGGAAATTGGGCATTGAACGTTCGCCTCCCACCTTTGCTGACATCCTCAACTGTGTCAGTGGTCAGTCGGGATTCTGGGTGTGTCAGGGAGCGATAGGCCGAGGGGGTCATGTTTGTTTGTCGTTCTCGGATCATACTAAGGCTCCAACCATTTAGTTTACATTTACACTCATGGGTGTAAATAAATAGTAAACAGTAAATATATTGTAAATACTATATAATAAATACCCCTTGCTCTATTCGACTATGGTATGTGATAGTCTAGCCTTTTCGACTCTTTACACTGTTGACTGACAGAACACCACCTTCACTAGCAGTCATTCTCCGAAACCCCCTCCCAGCAGCTTCTCCTTCCCATCGTTTTTTACTTGTCTGCGTTGTCCTTTGATTTGTAGGATCTCGCCTGTCATTTTTAGTAAATTTTGTATTTACATTGATACCCGAATAAATTGGTCTTCCAAGAGTGAGGTCGAGCAAGTGGCTTCTTTCACACTGGTTAGCGGCAGAGTCATATTTGAAGCTTTAGCGTTATTTAGTATCTATATTTGGGAGAATGCAGCTATGGTTTTTAGGACGACTGACCAAAGGGGAGCATCGGGGTGTGGCGTTGGTAGTGAGCGTCTGCAGCCAAAGCAATGCTTGGGAACGATACGGATATCTGTCTCATGGATTTTTCAAGGAGAGTTTCCTGGGTCGGAAGGAAATAGGAAGTCCGGCATATTGGCCAGCCCCTGAACTGGGTCGGAGGGGAAGCCACCTCCTCATAGAGCTAGATGCTCAAGGCATAAAGTACTTTGAGCCCATTCAACTTTATTAAGATGATTCCGAGTGTGTTTGACGAAAAAGAGTGGGCCAGAATGAGTGCAGTCTTGATTCTTCGGCTCTTGGGAGGAATGGTGGCGCAGTCAAAGAAACAAGGTACCCAACTACGTTTGCACTCGACAATGCCGGGTTCAATCCAGTCCCCTACTAAGACCGGGACTTTCTCTCGCGCGCGAATGCAACTCGCCCCATTCCCCAATATATCGCTGCCACTGGAGGCTTTCCAATCCATTTCGCGAACTGCTTCTCCTTCAGCACTGCCAATCCTCGTTCGTGGTTCCACCAGGTTCGTAGAAAGCTGACCTTTGCCCCTCTGCTTGCGTCAGAAACCTTGTCCCTCTCCTTCATCTAGGTTCACGTCCTGTAGTCGCTACATTTCCTTACTTAATTCCCTTTCTTGCCCTTGTTGTGAAGCAACAACCCTTGCCTTCTCGCCCTTTCTCGCCGTCTTCATCAGCTTGCGCCTCGTGCCCTTTTTATTATGTCTGGCCCACTCTTCAGATAACTCACTGATAGCATTTTCCTTGCTTATACTCGACCTTTGACTTTGGATTCTGATTTCCCCATATTGTGAGGTTAGCCACCCAACCTTCGAGATGTGTTAATGTAAAATTAACGCAGACAGGAGGTATTTAGATTGAAGTGCTGATAGATTACCTAGAACAGCGGCGGTTGTGGTGTGGGTTGGTTTGTCGAACAAGAGCCCGGCTCAACTAGGAAACAAGTGAAAGGCGGTATCCCAAGCGTCAAATAGAGCACTACAAGCTAGAATCACTAATTAAGCTCGCAGCATACATGGTAGAATACAAAACCTCCCGCCCCGCCAAAAAGTACGACTGTTCAGGCGGCTTTCTTAGTCCTTGAAGATACCCTGCGACGGCGGCTACCCAGTAAAGGAGATTGCTCTGGCTCAAACTTGATTCGCTTGTTTTCTCCTTCCATGCGTGTTTCTGGGGCATCCCTTTCCTTGCGCTTCCTCGGGCTTGACTCTGGGGTAGGTAGTCGCCAGGTCGGCTTTTGGGGCGTGGCAGGCGTCGTGGGGGTTTTCAGAGCAGCAGCTTTCCTGGAAGATTGGGCTATCGAAGAGGAAGATCTCCTCTTGGATTCTTGGAGTTGATCTGGAAGCGGCCATAGTACTGTAGGTTTGTTGAAGGCTTCATGGTGGCTGATCCATGAGGGCTGTACTGTGATCAGAATACTGAAGCCGTCGGTATTCCTCCCAATATCTTGAAGATGGCCGACAGCTTGGAGAATTTTCCCATAAGGGAGTGATTTAGAGAACGGGGCTTCACCGAACCTTGATAGATCCAGCCTATGGCAACAGTTAGAGCCCAATCCATAGTGTGCGGCTGGTCGCACTTACCTGACTTGCAGTGACCCATCCCCTATGCTCATCAGAATCGCCTGCGATTCCTTTTGCTTGTGGTGAACAGTCCCGTGGACGACAATAACGGGGTTGTCCAGGGTAGGAACGCCCAATGCTGACGCCGGCACCCATGAGGTCGCACGCAAACTAAGAGGCCGCCTTGCAACGTCGGAAATGTTGGCACAGGGCTGTAGGATTCCAGTCACGTGTATGGTGTTGGATTTGCCCTGACATCTCGGGATAGCTCCTTCCGGGTGAAGTTCCAGGTTGGGCAAGCTCGACGTTGGAAGGGAAAAGTGGGGAGATTTGCCATCTTGAATGAAAGTGAGAGGTCCGTTTAGGAAGATAGACATGTTCGTATTCCGTGGATGGACCATCCCCTAGCGGAGTAAGGCTCTTTATATCTTTTCGCCTCTTTGTGCTCGCTCTATTTCCATGTTGCTCGAGAATGCTGAGTCGCGTCGCGTAGGGCTACGTCGCGCTCTCAGTTGACACGACGATGGAAAGGCTCACTATAGCTATTGAAACGTCATGCGAACGGGCACAGCCGGAAAGGACAAGAAAAGGGTGGGAGCTGACGCCTAAACGAAACAGTTGGTAGGGTGTAGCAAAAGCAGAATCTCAAGCTGAGCGCTGCGAGCCTACGGATACCGCCAAGGATAATCAGCTCACTTAAAATCGAACACACAAAAGGAAACCTACGTCGCCTTTTTTGTCCTTGCCGCTTCTAGTCCTCTTCAGAAGTTCTTTATCCTCGGACACCAGCTCCATCATACAGGGCAAGCAGTGTATCGCGAGACAAGTAAACAGCCGGTCGCCTTTGAGACCAGAGCCTCAAAGCGTACACTGAAGAAGCGTTTCATTAAACGAGGTTCAGTTCAGTGACAACGCGCGCACGATATATCCTCGCATTCGGGACTATCGGATTTGCGCTATAAGGGTGCTGAGAGAGGAGCCAACTGTACCAAACCCTAGTCGCCGTTCGCATTGCTTTCCTTTGCATTTCCGTCGAGCTACCGTTTTTCATTGAGATTCTCAAACCACTAACTTGCTTTTTAGATCCCGCATCATCCTGATAACACAGCGGCAGACCCTTGCGCGACGAAATGCAGCCCCTTGGCTTGTAACCGAACGGCTCTAATAATCAAAGGAATAAGTGGGAATCTGGTCCCTCCTACTACGTACTAGATAGAGTATGGACTTTCCTTCAGCCTTTACCGGACCCTTTTCGGCCATCTATTGCGCTCGCCCTCACGTTCGGTTGTCCTCCCCTTGGCGAGATGTTAATCATTTATTGGTCTCCCTTTGAACTTTGATCGGACTCCCTTTGAAACCAGATTGACCTCCATTTAGTTTCTATTTGCCCCCTTTTTGACCCCCTACCGAATTCCCTTTCAACCTCAATTGGAAATCGGATCGGTCTCGCTTTATCCTCTGCACTGCCGGAGTTTCAGATCATGCGTGACGCGGTCTGAAGACCCCGAGAACTCTGTGTCAATACGACTTTCTATCTAATTGGCTTCCGCTTTAGCCTCTGCATGGCGACGACAATGGCATCAGAATCTATGCCAAATCAACTCGTAATTTTGTTCATGAACTCAGGTCAAACTCATGCTCGTATCGCGTAACGCTTGTCACAACTCCTCGGCCGTTTGGTCACCTCAAAGACCGAGGCCGAACGGAGCTAAGCTCGGGTTTCCGTCGGCTTTCACTTTCGACCAGTTCAGAGGTGTTCCTGCACCTTGTGTGACCGACTTGCGTCCGCTGCCCTTCAACGACAACAACGAGAGGCTAACCCTCATACCCGACCCTTCATCTCCGTCCAAATTCTCGTGAACGACCTCCCAACACTTCTCCTCGGCAGGTTGGTTGTAGAACCGCGTGGCAGCGAGGACGATGCTGGACCCAACGACAAAACGGAACCGTGATGCTGAAGTCAAAGAGGGCGACGGAGGTGAGGAACGAGATGATAATGATTAAACTCGTCGCGAAGCCCTTCATGATGTTGTCGGCGTATTTGGTCACCACGGCGGTGACCAACCGTCCAAACACCTTCTAAACACCTGCATGAGGACCGTACTAGCCTAAGCCCATCGGCCAAAGTTCTCGAACAAGTTCCAGAACCGCCCGCCGAAAATGCCGTCGTTGAGTTTCCAGAGAAGAATACAAGGACGAGGGCCGGAAGGAGGGGGATAGGGAGGTTGGACGTTGCGAATCCACAAGTCGGATTGAGATCCTTTGAGGACCGTCTCGAAGTAAACCCCAGCCAATTCAGACGTATTATAGGCGGATAAAATGGCCAAGAAGCCTTTCAGAGCGTGCACGACGTGCTTCACGACCGAGTCTCCACCCCTGCTATCACGATGCACGACCGCTCCTGTTTGGATCTGCACGACTCCAACTCGCCAATCCCAGCAAGCTAAGCCACTCGACGGTGCTCAACTTCTTCCTCAACATCAGGACGCTGAACCCGTCCGTGGTGAAAATCTTCATCTGCACGTCACTTGGAACGTAGCGACGCCCAAGTTCGAAGTCGCGACCAACTGCGAGTCGTTTTGAGTGACGCGCAAGATCAGGGGGGATGGACAGCTTCCAGCAGTCCGGGCCGAACATTTCTCGGCCCAGCTTCCTAACCGCCCAATTAACCGGCTGGTCGAGCACACGAGGGAAGGTGGGGAGGCTGCTGCAACGGCGCGCTTGGATTTGGAGAGCAGTGTGTATTCGGCTTTGGGAGCGGTGGGCACGGAGGTGGTGGCGATTCGCGTGCTGCCGGTGTCTGGTTCGGTGCAGAGAAGAGCGATGAAGAGGAAGATGGGTCCTTTGAGAAGGTCGCTGATAAGGACTGCGGCTCCGTCTTGGACGCTGCGGTGGATACGGCAGAGTGTGGTAGGCGAGCGAGGCTAAAGCGGGTGAGGCGGTCGGTCAGTATTGCAATTTCCGCCATGCTTCGTCGCTACGGACCACGTTACGAGACGTATTTCAGAGGCATTTCAAACAGCTTGGGTGTAGGATCCGGTTTAGGAGGAGCAGGAGCCCGAGCTGCAGTCGCTACTGAGAGCGAGTCCCCATATACGACTTTTTCAATGAGACCCCGCTATTGTTCAACGTGGTCTAAGCTGCTGCTCGAGGAGAGCCACAATGAAGCTCGCTGGTTGGAGAATATGAGGAATTCGAGAGGGAGGACACTCTAGAACGAGTCCTGCAGTCAGAGGAAGGAGATAGAGACATGGGTGGAAGGGGAAATAGAAAGCGGAGTTGGCAGTTTATGGGCGGCGACCCTGAAGTTCGTACCTTGACACCAACAACCCCTCTTTCAACGAGACTTCGCTGTCGTTCATCATGGTTTGCGGCTGAGGGGAATGAGACCGACGATGAAAGTCGCTGGCAGGTAAAGACGTATAGATAATTCGATAAGGAGGTCGAGTTCCGTAGTGCGAGGATGAGGATAGAGACATGGGTGGATGGGCGACCAATAAGACAGCGACCCTGACTTCGTACCTTTCCACCAAAACCCCGTCGACGTCATCACATCCCCAATTACCTCTCGCTGCACCAGCCTCCCTCCCCTTCCAGCTGCAGTTCTTCAAAAGACTATAGAATCATTCACTTCTCCTCTTTCCACTGGCCTTGTGGCTCTCCTTCGCAATGATATCGCGCGAGACCAGCACAAGACGCGCGTATAACTTTCGATCGTGCTTCACCCCTTTCTCTCCCGGCCCCCCGCACCAAATCGCACCTCTCGGCTGTCTCATCCCAGTCTTCTCAGGTCCGGTAGCTGCCAGCACCGTGCTAATTTGAGCATGTATGCAATATATTTAAACGAATCGTTACAAGATGTCTTGAGCTACTCCCGGGCAACACGTCGGCTAGCAGTGGGCCCGCACACCCAGCCCAAACGAATTGGGAGAGTTTCGCGGGATTCTATTTACACCAGGACCTAAAATTAACCCACCATTAGCCGTGAAGTCGGTGCAGAAAAATGTCCCGGCCAGAGCGATTCTCGGCAGCGCATGTTCTAACGTTCACGATCGACGTGCTAAACTTGAACCCACCACGTACACTCTGAAGTGACTGCCAATGGTAAATCGATAGTCGGGCCAGGCTTTAAGGCCTCACAAGTGTCATAAGACGATCATAGTTGGTAGAAGACTTACCTCAGTATCATTAAAGGTCTGAATGACTCTGAACCAGCCTCAAACAACGGAGGCTTTCAGAACGACCAATGGCAAGGACTCATCTGCATCATCACATTCAACGGATTGCGATCGGCTCTCTCCGATCAGTTCATCCGAACCTTCTTCATACAGTTGTTGAGGGTCGATTTCTCGGTCGTAAGTAGGTCAAGACGGACTTCGGTGCGGGGAACTCCGGCGGGAGGTCCGAGCGTGGCTGTGCCCCAATCGCCGCGCGGATGCCTCAAGGCAAGTCCCAACCCACGCTTTCGTCCATCTTCCACCACCTCCCCCGAAACCAGGAAAGACGGATCCTCCTTGATATCAAAGTCACTTCAGCTACCGTTTTCAATGAACGCTACCGCTCAAAACCCCCTAAACCCTCCCGTCTTTGAAGTTCCGGACCCGACGGAAGAGTTTGGGCAAGACGGCGGTAAATTCTACCGCTGCTACGATGCCCTCGCGGATGAAATAGATGACGATATGGTCGAGAGACTAAAAGGGCAACTCGATGGATTGCTAATTTTCGTGAGTAAATAGATCTTCCGTATGCCAACGGTCTCCTAAGTGCACCACACCCGATATACAGGCGGGTCTTTTCGCAGGTGTCAATACCGCATTCCTTGCCCTCACCCTTCCTCTCTTGTCCGCCGACCCCGCTGATGACACTAATGCTTTGCTTGCCCAAATTTTAATCCAAGGGAGGAACGACAGCCTTCCCACCGATTCCGCACTTCCTTCCGCGGAGTTCTCCCCTGCGGGCAACATCTTCGCTATCAACGCGCTCTTCGCGTTGAGCCTTGCATTTGCAATTATCTCCTCCTTCCTGGCGGTCCTGGGTCGACAGTGGCTCTTCTACTACCGCAAGCGTAGTGGAGGTGGTGCAGAGCGCCAGCGGTGGGAGCAGCTCAAGCGGTACCTCGGAGCTGAACGGTGGCAGCTTGAGCCCATCTTGGACGATGTACTTCCGTCTCTCCTCCAAATTGGTCTCATCATTTTCTGCGTTTCACTGCTCCTCTACCTTCACCACCTCAGCCCCACAATCGCCATTCTCGTCGGAATACCCTTGTACATTGGTCTCGCGTTCTTCATCGGCAGCGCACTCTGCACTATCCGGGATAAGTTCTGTCCGTTCCACAGTCCCCTTTCACACATGCTCTTCTGGAGCGCATCCAAGATACCCTCAGCCATAGGCACCGTCAAGGGGTGGACGTGGGACCAGATTAGGACCTTTTCTCTCACATCGTTGCTGGATGCATTTACCCACGATCGAGTTGAGGAATCCCTGGAGTCCCTCCAGGTCCTCGCTCTCCAACGAGCCATTTGTACATCCGATGACCCTCTAACTCATCTTAGCGCTGCAGCAAACATCTTTGGGATCACATCCGTCGCCCAAATGGAGCAACTGTGGAGTGATAAGGAATTTCGGGAACGTTTCATTGGCCAATTACGAAATTCATATTCCCGAGGCTTGCAACTTCGAGGTCAAGATCAGGTCCTTTTTGCAACGGCCGTCCAGCGGCTGTACTGCGCTGCCGCGGCCCACTGTGTTCTTCTTCTTGACATTGAATGGAGTGACTTTAAGGACTTGACAGATTCCGTAGCCGCTGTCCAGAGGACATCGGTCTTGGTTCCGAGTCCACAAATTCTGAACGCTCCGGCTTGCCTGATTCGAAGCACCCTCTCATTTTCTATACTCCAGCTCTATACATATATTCCCTCCTTCGAGAACATCAAGAGCTTCCACAATCACCTAGTGATCTGCACTACCGGCCAGAAACATTGCGACTGGACGTTGCTCTGCGTCCTCTCCTTCGTCGTTTCCAACCTTCCTCATTTGACATCCATCTACATCGGTTCACTTTATTCTCTTCGGCAGGCATATAGAGGGTTCGTAATCCATAAATATACAGATTTCTTTCCGAGTGGGCTTACAATGCACTTCGGTTCCAACAGGGATGCAGAACATGCCGCCGTGACGTTGAGGAAGGCATTCGATGTCTTGGTCGAACCAGATTCTGGCAACCGTCTTGACCTTGACCAGATCCTGATCACCATGCTCCAATATGTCAGCCAAATGAGCTCTGGTGACCGTATTGATATGGAACGCAAGTTCACCCTATTAGAAATCTGTGAGCCTGTTCTGCAGGGTCCTCGGGTCCCGGAAGCAGCACGACAGATTACAAGGAAGATTCGGTGCGACTTGGCACAAGTTTGGGAGCGAGAGTGCGATGTATGCGCGGCAAGTACGGAGTACGTCGGCTGGCGATGACTGCTTGGCTCGCGTTGATCCACCTCCCTGCAGGTTCAATAGCATCCCAACATGCCTCTTTGATATGCCAAACCAGTATTTCCAAAAGGTCCGAACCGCTTATCAAGTCGACCTTGTATACGATGAATCAGTCACGCTTTTGCGGACATTTGGTCCACCCACTCATAAGCTTTTCTCTCATCACCCAGTGCTCTGGGTAGAACCGAGGGTGATACGTGAAAAGCGCGAAGAGTTCCGCAACATGTTCAACGAGTTCGTGATGGGGGTTGACGCTCTCTCTCGCCGGAACCAGGTTCGAATTTCCTTCCATTCGAGATATCTCATATTTCCTGACCTTTCCCCTCAGAATCATGCGAGGCGTGTTCGAGATCCGGACGAACGTTGGTGCCAGTGGCAAGAGCAGTCAGCGTCGATCAGGGATTTGTATTCTCTTCCGTAAGTCGTCATTCTCGTTAAACAAAGTCAGTGCGCGATGGCTCAGTCAATTCATGTGCTTTCCGTAGCCCCGACTCTCGTGATTCCCCCTGGGAAGACGACGACTACTTTTGATCCTGCTCCGTCCCTGGGAACGAAGGAAGAGCTATTCAGCTGGACTACTTCCTGTCCCGTACTTCGTGCGCCGTATTAATAGGGCACATTCCGTCTTTTTCTGTTTTACCAGATCGCACACATACTCACGCATGTAACAGGCGGATTATAACCTTTCTTCGCCTATGCTTTACAGTGTCCAGCTAGTGCACGAGATGGCACTTCCCACCAGCCCTTTGGCAGTTTACCCAAATCTGTTATTTCTCCTCTCGTGTTCTCTCAGTCCTATTTTTATGTTGGGAAAAATCTTATAAAATGTTTTGGCTGGTGGTGGTGGTTGACACGTCGGAATACCTAGCTCGCGTACATCGCGCAAGGCCACGCCAATTAGGAGCTCGTAACAACTATCACTCTAGGATTCAGATCCCCGAGTAAATGAGAGGATTAAAAAGGGCACGACCCGTCAAAGATTTCATAATGAAAAAGAGGGAACGCAAAGGAAAAGAAGATCATAAAACATAATCGAAGAAAGGCTAGAAACCTATGGCTTATTCTATTGAGAAACCCCCCTCGGGGAAACCCCCCTTCCAATAGACCCTCTGATTTTAGGCGAACACTGCCGACAGAAAAGATTATATAATATAATGCTTTTCCCGCTAATTAGGTACATGGGCTGAGAAAATAATGAGGAGTCCGGAGAATCGGGACCGGGGCACGTTCGGATGGCGTTGGAGGCCCAGCTCGGCGTTTTTGACGTTGGTGCAAAGTCAAAGTGCGGGCCCTGAAGAGAGGAGCGCCAGAATAAGTTGCAGGTGACAAAATTGATATCGAGGAACGGAGATGAGGGATACAGAACACCCAGTATGGGATAATGAGACCAATGATGCGAGTCGGTGTTGACAATGTTACTCCAAGCACTGCCTCCCACAACGGCAAAAGAAACGAGTGTTCCGTTAGAGATTTGATCAACATGGCAACGTAAATGGCACTACATGCTTGGCCCGAACTTTTGGCTGGATTGTAGATACAGTGGCCACTGATCACCCGAACGGCTCGGATTGCTCTGAGGTCTCCAAAAGAAGCGATTGGGAATGTGAACGGGCTCGCAAACGCCATTAACCAGCTGAATCGTCATCTTTCACCTTGATTATACAAGTAAAGAGCGGTACTGTAGCCTCTATAATCGGTTTAGAGCTTCAGATGAAGAAGCCTAAAGCTCGATATGCACGCTTGTCATTGCTTGTTCCCCGATCCCCATGCCGTGAGACCCTACCACTGGCCCAACAGTCGGAAGCATCGCCTACCCTATTAAGCAAATTGTAAATTATATATATATTTTTGGTGATACTAAACCTTCCGATAGATGGGCCACTTCCGATAGGAAAGGTTTCTGGGGGGTTTCTCCGGAAAGAGGGTTTCTCAATAGAATAAACCAGAAACCTATATGTCACAGACATATGCACAATCTCAAAGTGTTATAACGATAACTAGCGTTGCCTTGGCTTTGGCAGAACTGCAAGGCGACGAGAATAGCTAAGAGTAACGCGTAAAAAACACTATCGTTCCATCACCATCAGCACCGTCGGTTGAACTAAGCTTGGCTCGCAGAGAAGTTACCAAAAAGGAAAGACGAAAAACCCCGTTAGAATAAGGCTGATTTTCCCTTCCCTCCACAAAAAGAGAGAAATAAAACAGGTAATCCATCAACGCTTCAAAGACGACTCGCTTCCCGCAGACCCGAACTCCTATGCCCATCCGATCCCGCCATTCCGGTCATAGCAAGCCCAGTGTTTGACTGATTCCGGTTCGGAGGTTTAAACGTATAGAGTGACACCTGAGAACCAGTACGGTTGAGGGGTGTTCCGTTTACCCCACCGGTCGCGACGGGGAAGTATCCGCCTTGACCGTTGGACGAAGGGCTTGAAGGACGGCCACTGAAGTCTTTAACAGCGGGAGCGATCGCTCCTGATGTGGGGAGAGGGGATTTCTTCTTTGGGTTCATGTCGCCGAGGATTGGTTGGCTCGAGTCGATGGGTAATCCGGGGACGCTGGCCGACTTGCATCCACTGCCCTTCAACGAGAACGACGACAGGCTAACCCTCATGCCTGATCTTTCATCCCCGCCCAACCTCTCGTGAACGACCTCCCTGGGCTTCTCCTGGGCAGGTTGGTTGTAGAACCACGCGGCAGCGAGGACGATGCTCGATCCAACGGCGAAGGGTACGTTGATGCTGAAGTCGAAGAGGGCGAAGGAGGCGGGAAACGGGATGGTGGTGCTCAAACTCGTCGGGAATCCTTTCATGATGTCGGCGTATTTAGTGACCACGGCGGTGACCAACTCTCCAAACATCTGCATGAGGCCCGTAGCCCAAGCCCGTCCGCCCAACGTCTCGAACAAGTTTTAGAACCACCGGCATGATGGTTTTGAAGTCGAGTTTCCGGAATAGAATACGGGGACGAGGGCGGGGAGCAAGGAGAATCAGGAAAGTTGGATGTTGCGAACCCACAAGTCCTTTGAGAACTATCTCAAAGTAAACTCCCACCAAACCGGACGTAAAGCACGCTGAAGAAAGGGCGAAGAACCCTTTCAGCGGGTTTCGTGACGTACTTCGCGACCGAATCCCCACCTCCATGCCCGGCAGCTCCCCTTTGGATTTGCACGACGCCAACTCCGATCCCCAATCCCGACGAACTGAGCCCCTTGACGGTGCTCAATCCCTTCCTCAACTCCAACGCGCTGAACCCGGCCAGGGTGAGGATCTTCGTGTGATACCTTACTTGGAAGGTAGCGACGTCCAAATCCGAAGTCGCGACGAACTGCAGGTTGTTTTGAACGACGTACAAGATCGCCGGGATGGACAGCTTCCAGCAGTCCGGGCTGAACGATTGTCGGACCGTATTCCTAAATCGCCAAATTAATCGACGGGTTGAGTGCACGAGGGACGGTGGTGAGGCAGCTCCGACCGCAAGCTTGGACTTGGCGAGCAACATGCATTTTGGCTTTCGGAGCGGTGAGTACCGAGGTGGTGTCGATTCGCGTTCTGCCGGTGTCTGGTTCGGTGGGGAGGAGAGTGATGAAGAGGGAGATGGATGCTTTGAGGAGTTCGTTGAAAACGACCGCGGCTCCTGCACCGTGCGTAGTATGTTTTGGACGGTGCGGTCGAGACGCAGGAATAGTGCATCACGATAGCTAAGGCGGCATTTGAAAAGTGAGTGTGACGAGTCTGATTAGTTGAGAGGTTTGAGTGGGAGCGATGCGCCGGTGGGCGACCCTAAAGCGGGATGAGGCGGGCGGTCAGCATTGCAATTTCCCCATTTTTCGTCGACGCGGACTGGACTTACGAAACGTATTTCACTGGCATGCTGATTAGCTTGGGCGCAGGATCCGGTTTAGGAGAACAGGAGCCTGGGCTGGAGTTGCTACCGAGGGCGAGTCCCAATCTCCGCCCTTAAGCTTTTCAACACCACTTGGCGAGTATCGTTCATCATGGCTGGAGGCTGAAGGGAATGAGAGCCAAGGTGAACCTCGCTGGCCAGATTATATGGGAGTGTGAGATGTAGGTCACTCTAGAACGAGTTACGCAGGACGAGGAAGAGGATGAGGAGGTGGGATGGAAGGGGAGGATGAAACGGAACATGGGGACCCTGACGTTGTGCCTTATGTAAATCCAGCCCGTACACTGGATCGTCGTTCCCGTGTCTCATCCAAGTCCTTCCGAGTCAGCATGTTCCTGTGACCGTGCTCATTTGGTCAGTGTATCTATGTAAATGAATTGTTCCAAGATGTCTTGAGCTACTGGCGGGCGACACGTTGGCTAACGGGCTTGCACACCCAGCCCAAACCAATCCGGAGAGTGTCGCGGACTTATGTATCCAGGAAGGTCGAAAGTTAACCTACCATCGGCGTCGGAAAAGTTTAAATAATGTCTTGGCCGAAGCGACTCTCGCGGCAGCTCTGGTTCTAACACGATGACGCGATCGACAGACCTTTGCAAACTTGAACCCATCACGTACAATCTTAGGTGACTCCCAACGGTGAATCGATCGTCGGGCCAAGCTTGAAGCCCTAGTTGTGTTGAATCACCCGCAAGTCTCATAGAACGACTATAGCTAGTCGTAAGTATCATTACAGGTCTGAATAACTCTCGACGAGCCTCAAACAATGCAGGCTTTCAGAACGACCAAGGACTCATCTCCAGCATCACATTCACCGAATTGCAATTTGCTCTCTCATTTCTTCCTGGCCGGACCTTCTTTATACAGTTGTTGAGTGTCGAGTTCTCAAACAGAGAGGTCAAGATCGGACTCCGGTGCGGGGAATTCCGGTGCGAGGTCCGAGCGTGGCTGTGCCCCAATCGCCACGCGGATGCCTCGAGGCAAGTCCCAACCCACGCTTTCGTCCTCTTCCACCACCTCCCCCGACAGCGAGAAAGACATAATCACCTTGATATCAAAAGCATCTTAGCGACCGTTTTCAATGAACGCGACCGCCCAAATCCCTCTCAACCCTCCACTCATCGAAGTTCCCGACCCGACGGAAGAGTTTGGTCAAGACGGCGGCAAATTCTACCGCTGCTACGATGCCCTCGCAGATGAAATAGACGACGATATGGTCGAAAGACTAAAGGGGCAACTCGATGGATTGCTCATTTTTGTGAGTAATATATCTTCCGTATGCCAACGGTCTCCTAAGTGCACCACACCCGATCTACAGGCTGGTCTTTTCGCAGGAGTCAATACCGCATTCCTTGCCCTCACCCTTCCTCTCTTGTCCGCCGACTCCGCTGATGACACTAACGCTTTGCTCGCTCAAAACAACGCAATTTTAATCCAGTTGGTCACAGGGAGGAACGAGAGCACGCCAACCAATTCCGCACTTCCTTCCGCGGGGTTCTCCCCTGCCGGCAACATCTTCGCTATCAACGCGCTCTTCTCGTTGAGCCTTGCATTTGCAATTATCTCCTCCTTCCTGGCGGTTCTGGGTCGACAGTGGCTCTTCTACTACCGCAAACGTAGTGGAGGTGGTGCAGAGCGCCAGCGGTGGGAGCAGCTCAAGCGGTACCTCGGAGCTGAACGGTGGCAGCTTGAGCCCATCCTGGACGATGTCCTTCCGTCTCTCCTCCAAATTGGTCTCATCATTTTCTGCATATCACTCCTCCTCTACCTTCACCACCTCAGCCCCACAATCGCCATTCTTGTCGGAATACCCTTGTACATTGGTCTCGCTTTCTTCCTTGGCAGCGCACTCTGCACTATCCGGGATAAGTTCTGTCCGTTCCACAGTCCCCTTTCACACATGCTCTTCTGGAGCGCATCCAGGATACCCTCAGCCATAGGCACCGTCAAGGGGTGGACGTGGGACCAGATTAGGACCTTTTCTCTCAGACCGTTGCTGGATGCATTAACCCACGATCGAGTTGAGGAATCCCTGGAGTCCCTCCAGGTCATCGCTCTCCAGCGAGCCATCTGTACATCCGATGACCCTCTAACTCATCTTAGCGCTGCAGCAAACATCTTTGGGATCACATCCGTCGCCCAAATGGAGCAACTATGGAGTGATAAGGAATTTCGGGAACGTTTCATTGGCCAATTACGAAATTCATATTCCCGAGGCTTGCAACTTCGAGGTCAAGATCAGGTCCTTTTTGCAACGGCCGTCCAGCGGCTGTACTGCGCTGCCGCGGCCCACTGTGTTCTTCTTCTTGACATTGAATGGTATGACTTTAAGGACTTGAAGGATTCCGTAGACGCTGTCCAGAGGACATCGGTCTTGGTTCCGAGTCCACAGGTCCTGAATGCTCCGGCTTGCCTGATTCGAAGCACCCTCTCATTTTCTATACTCCAGTTCTATAGATATGTTCCATCCTCCGAGACCATCAATAGCTTCCGCAATCACCTAATGATCTGCTCTAGCGGCCGGAAACATCAAGACTGGAGGTTCCTCGGCGTTCTCTCCTTCATCGTCTCTAACCTTCCTAGATTGGAGTATATCGATTCGGAGACTATTGGCTCTTTTCGGAAGGCATCTAGAGGGTCCGTAAATAATGGATAGTTCGATCCTTTTCGAGTGTGCTGACAATGTGCTTCGGTTCGAGTAGGGATGCAGAACATGTCGCTGTGACGCTAGGGGAGGCATTCGATGTCTTGGCTGGACCAGAGTCGACGTCTAGCAACCATCCTGAATTTGAGCATATCCTGATTAACTTGCTACAATGTGTCCAAATGATCACCGGTGCCCACACTCAAATGGAACACGAGTTCACCCTACTAGAGCTCTGTGAACCTGTTCTGCAGAGTCCTCGGGTCCCGGAAGCAGCACGACAAATCCTAAGGAAGATTCGGCTTGACTTGGCACAAGTTTGGGAACTAGAGTGTGAGGTTCGGGCAGCAACAGACGAGTACGTTGGTTGGTGATGACTGTTCGACTCGAGTTGATCAACCCTCCATGCTCTTAGACTCCCAACTCGGCTCTTCGATATGCTAAGCCATTATTTCCAAAAGGTCCGAACCACTTATCAAGCCGACCTTGGATGTGATGAATCAGTCACGCTTCTGCAAACATTTGGTCCACCCACTCGGAAGCTTTTCTCTCATGATCCATGGGAGTGGAAAGAACGGAGGGTGATATGTGAAAAGCGTAAAGAGTTCCGCAACATGTTCAACGAGTTCGTGATGGAGGTTGATGCTCTCTCTCGCCGGAACCAGGTTCGAATTTCCTTCCGTTCGAGATATCTCATATTTCCTTACCTTTCCCTTCAGAATCATGCGAGGCGTGTTCGAGATCCGGATGAACGTTGGTGCCATTGGCAAGAGCAGTCAGCGTCGATCAGGGAATTGTATTCTCTTCCGTAAGTCGTCATTCTCGTTAACCAAAGCCAGTGCGTGATGGCTCAATCAGACCATGTGCTTGACGTAGTCCCGACCCACCTAATGTCTCCTGGGAAAACGATTACTGGTTTGAATGATCTTGCTCCGGCTCCGGGAAGGGAGAAGGAGCTATTTAGCTGGACCACTTCTTGTCCCGTACTTCGTGCGTCGTATTAATAGGACTCGTCCGTCCTTTTCTGCCTTACCGAATCGCACACATACGCTCCCATGTGGCAGGCGGGTCATAACCTTTCTTCGCCCATGTTTCAAAGCGTCCAACACGCGCACAACATAGCACTCCCACCCGGCTTTTGCCAGTTTACCCAAATCTGTTTATTTCTCCTCTCATGTTCTGTCGGACCTGTTGTATGCTGCGACAGACTCTATAAAATATTTCAGCTGGTGGTTGTCGGGATACCTGGCTCGCGTACTTTGCGCAGGGGCACCAGGATTCAGATCCCCGAATTGATGAGGTGATTCCGAATGCACGACTTGCCTAAGATTTTCATAATGAAAAACAGGGAAAGCAACGAAAGGAAAAGAGGAGCATAAAACATAATCGGAGAAACCAATACGTCACAGATATATGTACAATGTCGAAGTCTTAGCACCGTCGGTTGAACTAAGCTTGGCTCGTAGAGAAGTTACTAAAAGGGAAAAACGAAAAAACCCCGTTATAATAATGCTGAATTTCCCTTCCCCCCACAAAAAGAGAGAAATACAACAGGTAATCGATCAGCGCTTCAAAGACGACTCGCTTCCCGCAGACCCGAACTCCTATGCCCATCCGATCCCGCCATTCCAGTCATAGCCAGCTCAGCATTTGACTGATTCCGGCTCGGAGGCTTAGACGTATAGAGTGACACCTGAGAACCAGTACGGTTGAGGGGTGTTCCGTTTACTCCACCAGTCGCGACGGGGAAGTATCCGCCTTGACCGTTGGACGAAGGGCTTGAAGAACGGCCACTGAAGTCTTTTACAGCGGGAGCAATCGCTCTTGGTGTGGGGAGAGGGGATTTCTTCTTTGGGTTCATGTCGCCGAGGATTGATTGGCTCGAGTCGACTGGTAATTCGGGGACGTTGGCTGACATGCCCGATCTTTCATCCCCACCCAACCTCTCGTGAACGACCTCCCTGGGCTTCTCCTGGGCAGGTTGGTTACCACGCGGCAGCGAGGACGATGCTCCATCCAACGGCGAAGGGTACGTTGATGCTGAAGTCGAAGAGGGCGAAGCAGGCGAGAAACGGGATTATAATGCTCAAACTCGTCGGGAATCCTTTCACGATGTCGGCGTATTTAATGACCATGGCGGTGACCAACTGCCTGCAGGAGGGCCGTAGCCCAAGCCCGTCCGCCCAACGTCTCGAACAAGTTCTAGAACCACCAGCATGATGGTTTTGAAGTCGAGTTTCCGGAAAACCATACGGGGACGAGGGCGGGGAGCAAGGAGAATAAGGAAAGTTGGACGTTGCGAACCACAAGTCCTTTGAGGACCATCTCGAAGTAAACTCCCACCAAACCGGACGTAACGTAGGCTGAAGAAAGGACCAATAATCTCTTCAGCGGGTTCGTGACGTGCTTCGCGACCGAATCTCTACCTCCCCCGGCAGCTCCCGTTTGGATTTGCACGACGCCAACTCCGATCTCCAATCCCAACAAACTGAGCCACTTGACGGTGCTCAATCCCTCCTCGAAATCAACGCGCTGAACCCGGCCGTGGTGAGGATATTCATCTGATACCTCACTTGGAACGTAGCGACATCCAAATCCGAAGCCGCAACGAACTGCAGATTGTTTTGCACGACGTACAAGATTGCTGGGATGGACAGCTTCCAGCAGTACGGGCTGAGCGATTGTCGGACCGGCTTCCTAAATCGGCCAGTTAATCGACTGGTTGATCGCACGAGGGAGGGTGGTGAGGCAGCTCGGATCCAACCGCACACTCGGACTTGGCGAGCAATGTGCCTTTCGGCTTTCGGAGCGGTGGGTACCGAGGCGGTGGCAGTTCGCGTTCTGCCGGTGTTTGGTTCGGTGGGGAGGAGAGTGATGAAGAGGGGGATGGATCCTTTGAGGAGTTCGTTGAAAAAGACCGCGGCTCCTGCGCCGTGCATAGTACGTCTTGTACGGTGCGGTCGAGACTCAGGAATAGTGCATCACGATGGTCAAGGCGACATTTTAAGGGTGAGTGTGACGAGTCTGATCAGTTGAGAGGTTTGAGTGGGAGCGATGTGCGGGTGAGCGACCCTAAAGCGGGATGAGGCGGGCGGTCAGCATTGAAATTTCCCCCATTTTTCGTCGACGCAGACTATACTTACGAAACGTATTTTACTGGCATTTTGATTAGCTTGGGCGCAGGATCCGGTTAAGGAGGACAGGAGCCTGGGCTGGAGTTACTACTGAGGGGCCAGGGCGAGTCCCAATCCACGGCTTTTCCAGCACTTGGCTATCGTTCATCATGGCTGGATGCTGAAGGGAATGAGAGCCAAGATAAAGCTCGCTGGCCAGAGTATATGGGGATCCTAGGCGTAGTTCACTCTAGAACGAGTTCCGCAGAACGAGGAAGAGGATGAAGAGAGGGGATGGAAGGGGATGATGATCATATGAGGGAGGGACAAAGGAACACGGCGACCCTGACGTTGTGCCTTGTCTAAATCCAGCCCCCGCGCACTGAATCGTAGTTCCTCTCATCCAAGTCCTTTCAAGTCATCACGTTCCTGTGACCGTGCTCATTTGGTCCCATCTGCAGTGTATTTATGTAAATGAATTGTTACAGGATGTCTTGAGCTACTGGCGGTCGACACGTTGGCTAACGGGCTTGCACAACCAGCCCAAACCAATCCGGAGAGTTTCGCGGACTTATGTAGGCATGAAGATCTAAAAGTAACCTACCGTCGGCGTCGGAAAAGTTTTAAAATTGTCTTGGCTGGAGCGACTCTGGCAGCAGCTCTTGTTCTAACACGACCGACATGTCAAACTTGAAACCCACAAGTGACTGCCAATGGTGTATCGATAATTGGGCCAGGCTTAAAGGACGAGTTGTGTTCAGTCCCTGCAGGTCACATAGAGCGACCATGGTTATAAGAAGACTTGCCTCGGTATCATTACAGGTCGGAATAACCCTCAACCAGCCTCAAATAATGGAGGCTTTCAGAACGACCAAGGACTCATCTCCAGAATCACATTCACTGAATTGCGATTTGCTCTCTCATTTCCTCCTGGCCGGACCTTCTTTATACACTTGTTGAGTTCTCAAACAGAGGGAGGTCAAGGCCGGACTCCGGTGCGGGAAATTCCGGTGTGAGGTCCGAGCGTGGCTGTGCCCCAATCGCCGCGTGGATGCCTCAAGGCAAGTCCCAACCCACGCTTTCGTCCATCCTCCACCACCTCCCCCGACAGCGAGAAAGACATTACCACCTCGATATCAAAACCATCTTAGCGACCGTTTTCAATGAACGCGACCGCCCAAACCCCCCTCAACCCTCCACTCATCGAAGTTCCCGACCCAACGGAAGAGTTCGGTCAAGACGGCGGCAAATTCTACCGCT
>WSUB01000277.1:0-36052 GCA_019633425.1 Tulasnella sp. 424 | reverse complement strand
TCGACACAACAAGACCGTTACTAGTTGGCAGAGCTTTGCTCAAGCAGAACGTGCTCCCGGTGGAAGCGACCGACAACGTGCAGGATCGAAAGGTATGCATCTTGACTATAACAATTATTCTTCTCAGGCGCTCACCCTAGTTCATTCCGCGTGAAAATGATCGGTCGTGTGTGTGCGGGTCATACAATATCAAGCCGTCGATCTATGCTAATCGGCATCCGAGGTGGTCATCGCGGCACGAGTGGGCGGTGGGGAGGGAGGTCGTCGTGCTGCAAGACGTAAGATTAGATGATAGTGAGTGATCCAATAGATGAAATAGAACGCGAATGTCTACCCTATCAGTAGTTCGAATGTGATTATATATCGAATAAATCAAAATCGGAGACTCAGGACTTGCGGAAGATTAATCATGAGGTCATCTTGGGGGTATATTAATCTATGATCAAGTGTAAAGTACAAGTCTAAATGTCTACAAGTGTATCTCGAAGAGCCATTCTGGTTCCACGGCTAACCCAGGGGAAGCTGTGCATGAGCAAGTCTGCCCAATTGAGTACTTCGGGACGGATACTAAGGTGTCGTGCAGGAACTGCTATGTGTTGAAACCAAACCAGTGGTCGGGTGCCAGACGTTTCAAACAGGAATGAAACAAAGATGAGAACAGAAGTCCTCTCTTGCCATCTCTGCACTTTGTGAATTGCTTGATCAAAACTCTGTTGTGACACATGAACGCCCAAGGTTTCTTGTATCTCATGGAAAGGGGTGTGTTGAATGGCCAACGGTTCAAAACGTTGCCCTCTTTGACCTTGTCCTCGGAAGCGACTGAGTATCAGAAGCCCGTGGGTTCTGGCTTCGGAGTCTGACGTGCTGAGGAGGCCTTGAGCAGAGCAGAATGCGATGGGGTATTCATATTTCTAGTTAAGGACAGAATGTTTAGCGTGGATTGCTAGGTGCTGGTCATCAATGGAACCTACCCGTACAAACTCGATTACATCCCGTAGCTCTGTACCTCTTCCACGAGAGGATAAAGCAAGGTAATTGCACATCTGGCGATGGCGGTGCCGTTCTCGTCTCTGGCAGGCTACTGAGCAATACCACGTGAAACGACACCCAACGCATCGCTGGAGCTGAATGGCAAGATCCGTCACAAAGCATGATGCACACGAGCGGCTGATTCTGGTAATTTATATGTGATATTTCTGAGCCTTCGTCTGACTTACAAGAACGCTCGGTACTTACAACGCCAGGTCGAAAGATAACGCGCATATCCGTGTCAAAGGTGGCAAAGCTGTTGACATCTAGAAAACGGCTAAATCTGAGCCGACGTCAGGGTAAGGGGATGCATCGCAGGGCAGCAATACTCACGAGGCTAGCTGGACGGAGCAAGTTGAAGGGCCGGTTGCGCAAGTGAGGGAGGGTTGGTCAGCGCAAGGGACCAGAGGTCAGAAAGGCTCCAGACTGCCTGCCTTTATACGACCGCTTAATTCAATGTTGGTAAAGAGCTTCTTTGACCATCCTCTCTGAAAGGGATGATAACAAGCAAACAACACCAAGCACCGTTCGTCAAAGCGGTATCCGTCTCCGCAATATTTGGCGGGCAGGGCACCAACGAGGTCTATTTCGACAAACTCCAAGGTCTCTACAACATCTAGAAATCATACGTCCCCGATATCATCACCAAAGCCGCAAGCCACCAAAGATGCCCCCATTCCTCTCGCCGATCAGTGCTCCGACTTTCATCTGCGCAACCGATGTTAGCGTCGTAGGGAAAGCGTTCTTTGTATCGAGACCGAGGAGGATACTCTGGAGGAGCTCATGACGAGTCCCATATTGGTCCCGCTCAGGTTGGTTGGTCCACTCCGCGATATACCTTGTCTAAGCGACGATCATGCACCCATGTCTAGTCTCTGTCAGGCTGCGCAGCCGCCGGAAGTCATGTATTAGAACAACTGTCACATTTTATATGGCTGTGTATCACAAGGTTGAGGCTGCTGGGGAAGAATCGGACGAGGTTGGAAAGACACCAGGGCATGAAGACACAACCAGACCACCGATTTTCTCAATCTTTCCCTTCGTCCTCCTCACCGCCACCGATAGTGGAGAGTAAGGTGCCCACTCCCTATGTTCTGGGCTCAGTCTCCCTAGGGTGAGCTGCAGCCTCGGTGAACCCCGCAACCCGTATTCGCATCCACTCTTGCCTTTACACTCTCAGCCACGCTTGCCATTGCTTGTTTTGGAACACCGAAGCGGGTTTATTCCCTTATATTTCGTGATTTGTGCGAAGCCCACTGTGTACCGCCCCCATACCTGAGCGTGATTCCACCGGTACTGCTACTTGTAGACGCGTCCTCGGTCATCACTCTGCACAAAGTCCTCTCCCCAGCCATATCACTCCGAGCCTTAATCTCCATGCCATATTCTTCCAGCCCCTGTCCAAAGGTCTGCCCACAACCATCCTTACGCTTCTCGGCATCTGACATTTTGATATATTTCTAGCAAGTTGATACCGAGCTACTCAGCAATTTGCAACCAGTACGACTCTATCGGCTATATGATTAATTTGATTATTGACCGATCTCTGCAACCTGAGTCAGCGTGATTCTGCAGCTCTTGACGAAGAGGTACGGATTCTTGAAGGCCACGTTAGCGACGATTCTCAGTCTTCCATCTCATAAAGGCTCCCGCATTTGGATCTAACACGTCCTCTGATCGTCGCGCCCTAGGTCTCGAGCATGGTCGACAGACACATTCAGACGCAGAGGCAAGCAAGCCTTCAGTCTCCCTGCCCTTGTTACTGACCTCAAATCAGTCCATTGACTCTGTAGTAGCCATGTTCGGACCGGCTCAGTATCCATTGGCTGTGGGCGATGGTGGAGATGCGGAAGAACTTGAGGTGCGTCTTGATGGCAAGCCCGAGCCTCCCAAGTATCTGACTTACCTTTTCAATAGGTCGAGGCTGCACTGCATCCAGATCATCGTGACTCTCGAGTACCTAGCCTGCAATGGAGGGTGGGGAGGGGATTCCTCAGGAAGCCTCTCGCAAACGGTCCCGAAAGGGATCACATCCCGCAAGTTCCCCGACCCCTCCAGCAAATAGCCCTGGCTGAGGTCAGATTAATTAAGACACTTTTTTCATCGATGGTCTTGAGCCTGATAGGTTTCCTATTTAGTATAGAGACCCTCTCGTTGACGAAATTGCTAAATGGGTCGGCCTTGTGGTGGGGTTCGCTTTTGTTGGTGTAATCCTTTACTTTTCTGTGCGTCTTTGTAGGCTTTCATCCTGTAGGATCTACGACTGACGACATCCATGAAGATATTTGGACAAAATTTTACCAGTCAGCGAGGAAATGCCTCCTGCTTGGGGTTTCCATGATCGCAGAGTGTGTTGCTGGCGGACTTGCCATCGCAATGTTTGGGCTCTTGGTATGATTTCACCTCCCCCCATATATAGAATGATCGTATCTCAGCCATCCTCCTCTCTAGATTTTCTTCTCTCTCAAAAGTTTCATGGCACTCCGTCGCATTACCGTATGTCTGGGACGAGAGCTATGCTAGCAGGACAGGACTAACAACGATGGTCATTCTTTCATACTTTAGCGTGACGCTTTCAACGAGTTAGGATTGGCTCTCCTACGCGTCCTCGACGCTCTTGCCTTCTAGTTGATCTTCGAAGTCGAACGGTTGCTGTAACATATAGTGTAACATTTACCCGAAAAATAGAGTTGTTTTCTTTGGGAGCCTAGATGCCGTAAATTGGAGGAAGAACCGATTAGCCGACGCATGCCTCCGGCGTCCGAAGCCTCGGGCCTCGTGCCCCCTATCCCTGACACGCACATCAATCCCCATCACATCACGGTTCCAGAACTCGCCTCGATCCCAGATCTTGGCGACCATGCCCCAGAGCTTGGCTCACAAGCTTGAGGCCCCCACATCATGAGTGGCATTTAGAACGACGGCAAGGTCGGGATCATCGCTCGCTGACCTTCCTCCCCCAAACCATACCCCTGTTCTTTGATGCCAAGTCTACGCTGGAACGCTGTCGGATCTGATTTCAAACACCATACGCAATGGATCTCAAGTGTCGCCTTTTCACCCAACGGGCAGCTCCTCGCGTCAGCGTCCGCTGACGGCACCATCTTCATAACAGATATCTTCCCCCAAAAACAGCTACTGTGCATCACCAACAATTTTGCACAGCATACTAGCTGCGTTCTCTGGCCAGAGCAAGGCCGTCTCTTTTTGGGTCGTTCGGATGGGGCTGTTCAAGTTCTCAATATACCTGAGGTCCCATCCCAGTCCCAATTGGTACGTTATCCTAGGGCCTCGATTGCCTGTCCAGGCTTGGTAATGATGACTTTACCCTGGTCGTTCCAGTGCACGATAGTCGAGGAAGTGGGAATACTACCAGACCCCTGCCATCCTATTCGTCATCTGGCCTTCAGTGCCCAATTGGGTTTCTTAGCTATTGGGGTCGCTAACTGCGTCGCAATTTATCAACAGGGTAAGTGGAACCTGCCATCATGTACTACCCACACTATGACACTTTTCCTCTTCTAGCGACCGTTGCAGGGTCGGAACGAGTTTGGACACTTCACGATAGCTTCGCGACCGGAGGTGCCAAAGAAGGAACCATCACTAGTCTAGCCTTTTTCACTCCGTCTGGGGCGTCTTGCTCCAAATTATTCATCAGCCATTCTCAAGCTGGGTTCACGTGCGTTTCCGTCATCTCTGCGCCCATAGATTTTCTGACTAAGCTCTGCATGAACGGGATAGAATTTGGGAGGGAAAGTCCGCCCATCAAAGGCACAGCGCAGATCCCATGTGAGATAGCAATCCATCGGCCCTTATAAGACCTCGTATCCTAACGAGATCTTCTCGATTATCTTATAGTGGATCATCGTGTCTCATCTCAGATAATGGTTCGGCAAGAATTGTTCTCACAAATCTCAACGGAGGACTGGACATCTATCAAACCAACTCTCATCCTCCTTGGCTAAGCCATTACGCACACATAAATCACCCTCAACTTTGCTCTGATGACGATCGTAACTTTCTTTTGCCAGTTTGTAGCCTTTCACCGACCGTCATTGCGGTTGGGACGACCAAAGGCTCGGTCTTTCTGTACGACGTTGGAACAAAGACCTACCGGATTATCTCACAGCGTGACAATATTTTAGCTCAAGCTCTAATGACTCCACTAACAGGTCTGAGCTAGAGAGTAGCGACTATGTGAGATGCATTGCCGTCAGTTCCATGATCATACTTGATTCCGACCTGTGTTACTAACCACGTTAATGGGTTAGGCCACAAAGCATGCGTTTGCTACCGGCTCCGCCAACCCCACCGAGCAAGGAATTATACGCGTTTTTGGGCAGGACCCAACTCGTAAGTCACAACCATCCATAGCCATTTGATCAGTGCACAGATCTAAGGCACAATCGAATAGTCTGGCAAACTTCACCAGAGGGTGAACCGGATCTTCTGGTCGTATCTCTAGCCCAGCTCCACAAGGACTATCTAGGAGCGCGCAATAGAGCCAGGCTTTGGCGGTGGCTGCCGCTGGCTCTCTTGGTAGGTGCCCACAGATATGTTCATTGAGATTTGCGCTCACTTCTTCGAATCTCAGACCCGTGTTTATGCGATTCTTCTCATTTCCATAGCACTATGTCTACTCTTGGGCAAGGATTTGACAGTCACGACCCCATCATCAGTAGTGGGTTGGCGTTGGATTCCAACAGCTGGTCGCCATCACATTGTCTCATGGTTAGGAGCCTCGTTCGGGAGCATCAAGAGGATTGTTTGGGGATCTGGAGGTGGAACCTCTTGGTGGGGCATGTTCGTGCACAAAGCATGTCTATCCATTGATCTTGCACGTCAAAGTGGCGCTTGCAGTAATTAGGATGATTGGGGGCTTACCGCATGTTCAAATAATAAGATAGGCTTCCCCGGAAATTGAACAGGGTTGTTGGTTTGTCTCAGCGGGCATGAGGCTGCCGTCGGTCGTTGTGCATTCCCTGGAAAAACAGGGCCTCTACCCTCATGGTGACATGCATCTCCCTTCCATTAACTCTATTTCACTTTCGCCTCATCGCTGAAATATTAATTAACCACCCATCCCATGATTTTCGTCTCACGTTTACATCCCCTCAATCCGCAACCAAACCCATCATGTCCATCACCAACAGCGATACCGGATTCTTCACATGTATTCCATCAATATCGCCTGCCGACTTTGCCCTACCGGCTGCAGGAAACCTGGTCATCAGTGACGTTAATATTCTCAACGACGGTACCATCGCTTACCTCTGCCCTTTGGTTCTCATGAGTTGGTCAGAGGTCTCCGACACCTGGCTCATCCTCGCAACAGAGACACCGGAGACGCCAATCATACCGCTCAAGAAAGGGGACGTCATTTCCTTTTGCGGAATGTTAGTATTCAGGAGACGGACTCGGAAGGTCACCTTGTACGCAAATTCGGCAAACGTCAAACCCTATCGGGTCAACGTCCAGGAGACGGAGGAAGTGGGAGAACCTCTCAAATCCAGTAATGCGTCCGATGAAAGCTCAGGTCTCAAGAGAAGTTACGACTTGGTAGTTCCGGATCTGGGCATCATCACTTGCTCCTTTACGGGCCGGATATCGCAAGCCGTCAAGGGCTCACGGGGGGCATTTTGGGTCATTGATATCCTTAGTCCTATTCCGTCGGATAGGGAGAAAGTCTGGTAGGGAAATCAAGCAACGCTGAGAGTATCCTATTGATCTGTACTTTGCAATAGTGTTGGTATCGAGTGTGCGGCCGACCGCGTCGAGGAGGTGCTCAAGCGATTCCCCCTCGGTCTCCATGGCCACTTCTCAGGAATATTCAAGTCATACGGAAACGCGCTCAATGCAGATATACCCGAATTCAAGCTTGACACTGCCGTTTGTGAGCTTATAACTGGGCCCCGCCCCACTAAGCGCTTGCCACAGACGCCAGTTAACGGACGAACAGATGGAAGCCCCCAGGGGATGATCGGCCAGACGGATACAAGATCCCGAGAGAAGACATCTAGAAGGCGTCAGCAAGACCCGAAGCCTTCCGCAACACCTACAATGAAGCCCAAAGGTGTAACGGTGAGTGCGCGTTATTCATTGGCAGGGAACGTACTCATGAGAAATTGGTAGGATAAGTCTCCTAAAGAAGAAAGCTCTCGTATCACGAAAGGTGGAAAGCGAGCCTTGGGGGAGGATACAGAGGGATCGGAGGCCCCGAAAAGGGCAAGAGGCGAGCCAGAGGATGTGACGTCATGGTATATACGACCGAAGCCTGATGGGTTGCAAAGCAGTCCTGAGGCTGGGTCATCAAAGGGCGGCTCAAGCAAAGGCATGAAGTCTACTGCAACGCCGGTGAGTGGCTCAGGCATGAAAGTCCTCGCTGGAGTACCTCACTGGTGTCTACCTTTAGTTGCGCTTTCAAACAGGGTCGGCGAGAAACGCTCCCGCCATCAGCGCAGTCGAAAATACTCCAAGGATAGTAGCCGTACCATTGGAGCTTGTGCCTCCGAGATCTGGTGGCCGTTCAACGGCCCCGTCAAAGGGGAAGGAGAAGTCGACAGTAACGCCAGCCCGAACCCTCGGGGCGAAGGAGAAGGCCGCCTCGAGCTCCGCTAGACCGTCCTCGTCAGGAAATCGGCAGTCTTAACGAAGCTTGCAATATGGGGTTAGCAATAGTGAGATGTAAATAATGCATGCCAATTATGCCCTTTTCTTTCGATCGTGGTTCGGTTCGGTTCGGTTCGAAATCTCTGTTGTAAACCGCTAGCAGCCAATCCCTCAGGGGCTCTCAGGGGGGCAAGGTACGGTCCCGACTAATCGGGGGCCGCTACTACATGTAGTAACTATGAGTGAGAGAAATATAAGCAGAAGTGGGTCTATGATGCCAAAGGCTATTGGGAAGTGGTTGGGGTGTTGGCTAGTGAACCGGTGCAAGCCGATTCCTCTTTCGATCCGTGGGAGTCTGGAGCAGAACGCGTAATACAGACAAACAAGGGTTCTGTCTCCCTTATAGTAACCTGACTCTCCCTAACTCTGCTTGTCACTGCTCAGTTACAGAGAGTTCCATGACCCAGAAATACCGGTGTTTCTGCCCTTCGTGTGGTCCCAATGGAGCGGTACTTGAACCGTCGACATTCCGGCATCACCAACAAACTCTCAGAATACAGGAAGCCCTCCACAACTCAACGAATAGGGGAATTCGGATAGCTGACTCGTCTCAAGTTCAAGATAATCCAACGGGCAGCTCATGTGGCCACGGGATTCCGGAGTTTGTTGTAGCAGGTCGATCTCTCATCAACGGCATGATGCAAAATTTTCGGGACCTGGAGGAATTAGAGATCGAACTGCTACGTATCGAAGGCCCACCTAGTCCACCGGAGTCGCTCAGAATTATTCGATATCCCTTGACATCGGTTGCTTTGTTAGAGCATCCCGGAGCAACCCTCGATCTCGAAAGTCCCTCCAATCAGCAATACATCGCTCGTTCGGTGGATCTCAAAAGGGTTGGTCATCGTCTGGAGATTCTGCTTCATGACGCATCAGCATTTGTGAAGAAGCGTGCCGAGGAGCTCCTCTCGCAACTCAAGGATGTCCGTAAACGTCACGAACAACAGCTTCGGGTTGCCATCAGAGAATTCGAGCGGAAGGAGAATTTGAGACGTATCAATCGGTCGGTTGTCGATATGCCTACAAGTAAGCAACCGAATTTGCGATTCGATGGAAAGGTGGCTCAGCCAAGATTTTGATACCATAGGCTCCTCCGAGAGCCAGCGGTTAGCTCCCTTGCACCATGCAATGATATTCCTTGCCTTGGTTCTGAGTACCCTGATCGGACTTTCTCTCCCGTTCTCGTCGCTCGTGCTGTGTCTCGTTAAAATCATTATAAAACTCGCCTTCTACACTGCCCGTTCCACAACTTCATCATCCTTCAATCACCAGGAACCCCTCCCAGAGTACCTAAACGATATCCTCCATCACCTTCCCATCGATGCCCGGACAGCAATTCGCCGATACAACCTAAAACCTCCTATAATTCTGTTTGCCACCTGCCCAGAGTGCAACGCCTGTTACCCACCAACAGAAGGCACTTCGAAGAGTCGGTATCAGGAGACTTGCAGCTGGATCAACGTGGATGGACGTACCTGTGGGCCCCGTCTCACCAGAGCTCGGCTCGTAGGCAATAGAAAAGTGTGGCGAGCGATCCGTCGGTATCCATTCCGCCACCCTTTCAACTGTATCACCTCCCTTATGTCTCGTCCGGACATTGAGGTTCTCATAGAAGGAAACATTGCAGACATGGAACAAGTCTCACTGGACCTCTGGGACTCCGAATTCTTCTCCAACTTCCTTGGCCCGGACAACCTTCCATTCTTCAATGGCGCCACACGTCTAGCATTTGCTCTCGCAATAGATTGGTTCAATCCTTATAGAAACATGGAGGCCAAGAAAAAGTGGTCTATCGGCGCTATATATCTCATCTGTCTGAATCTTCCGCCTCACCATCGGTTTCGAACGGAGAATGTCTTCCTTGTGGGCGTCATCCCTGGCCCTCGGGAACCATCACTAGAACAAGTCAACCACTTCATTGCACCAATTATATCCGCTTTCCAAACTCTCTGGGACCCTGGGCTCTGGGTCCCAGCAACAAGCCTGCACCCGGACGGCAGGTTGGTTCGCGCCATAATTGCGCTGCTAATCGCCGATCTCCTAGGGGCGCGTCACATGGCTGGATTCACCTTCCCCGGTCATCGACTATTCTGTTCCTACTGTATGTTGCCGAGGGATAGGATGGATGACTTCGACATTCAGCTTTGGCCTACACACAGCACTCAACAAACAAGAAAATTCAGTCAGCGATGGCTGGCGGCCTCATCAAGGGAAGATCGAGATCGGCTCACGGAGACGTATGGCATCAGGTGGTCCGCATTAAACGATTTGCCTTACTGGGATCCGCTCCGCCAAGTCATAATCGACAACTTGCACATGTTTCTTGCACTTCTTTCCAAGCATACAAGAGGAGTATGGCATATGAACATGTCGGTGGATGGTGGGGAGGTGGCGGGCGACCCTTTCTATTCACCTCCAGACATTATGACGATGGCGAAAGCGGAATTTGCAATGGAAACCGCACCTAAAACATCCATTTCTAAACTTCCGAAAAAGGTTATCATCGAGCTTTGTCTGAGACGCGGAATCCGAACCGGCGGGAAGACAGCCACTCAGCTCCGACAGGATCTCCATGACTGGGTACGTATGTTCGGGTTCTACATCATGCCTCGCTCATATAGCTCTAACTATGTGTCTTATTTCTCAAGCGCATCTCTAGAGGAATTCTCAGTGCGAGCGGTCGAGTTGCCCCATCTCGCATGAGACTACCCTTCCAACCTCCCCCCTTGAGTGAGGTTTGCAGATCACTAAAATTTGAGTACTCAAATGTCAAGATCACTGAAGCAGAGAGGCGGATTTTCTCCTCAATGTCTGGCTTTGGTGAGCAGCGGAACTTGGGAGAGATTGTGGATCGAGAGTCAGCTCCTACATTGCGAACTCTGTGTCTTCAAAGAAAGATCGATCCTTCTGGAACTCGAATGGAGATGGTTCAACGCTTGGTGCGAAGAATTTGACTGCTCCATCTCTCTGTCATCCGTCATTAATGGAGTTTGGTCCTTATAGCTCGACCCCGCAATGAATCGTATCACGCTCACATCAAGATCCCAGCGCAAAGATGTTGAAGATATTCTGGCAGAGATATCAGAAGCGCAAGAGTCACGGAACGTTGCTCGATTCATACCAATTATGGGACCAGCCCTCTTGGTCCGCTATCAGGGAGGACGAGGAGAAGACGATTCTACCGGATTGGATCAAGGCTCCACCCAAGAAGGCCGGGGATGTAAAGCACGGAAAGCTCAGCTCCCAGGAGTGGAAATCCCTATTTACTGTCTCGTTTATGATCACCCTTGTCCAGACATGGGGGTGTGAGTATCGGAGGCATCCATCGACAGCGGAGCAGGAAGTCCTGGACAACTACCTGCACCTGGCCTTGGCGACCATGCTTTCCACTCAGCTACACATGACTGAAGAGGTCATTGAGCTCTACGAGTCCCACATGCATACCTACCTGAAGGGGTTTCGCATTCTGTACCCGACACACTCGATCATCCCCTACCATCATCTCGCCCTCCATACGCCTGATTTTCTCCGCAATTTCGGGCCTTCTGGTAACTGGAGCACAGGGCCAAGTGAAACATATAATGGAATGGCGCAGAGGATTAGCACCAATTCGCGGTTAGGTTCGTGACCAACCTCTCCGGGCTGAGCCTACAGCTGAACTGGTTTGATAACAGGTGATTTGGAATTGACCATAATGACCAAGTTCAGCATGGCCTCTGAAATCAAAAGCCTTGAATCTAGGGGAGAACTTCCCCTTGAGCTCCATTCGTTGGCTGCCGAATTGCAAGAGTTCATTAGCTCGTCTGAAGCAGGTGGTCTCGCCCGTAACGTCTTCACTCCTCACTCATCCGATTTGCAAACCTGGAGTGTTGCGTCATACACCACCCCTCCTTCAGCTCATCTGAGACAGAAAATTCGCGAATACCTGATCCAGCTTGGGGTTCAACCAAGAGGTAGCCTGCTTGCAATTAACTGTCTCTCCCGTGGCAACCTCAACTTCTCGACTGGGCGACGATCATCTCGTGACAGTCAAATTTCATATCTGATTCCCAAACCAACGAGTGGCCAGGAGATATACGTTGGGAGAATCAAGTCAATCATTGGCGAGGGTCGTACATCATATGAGGACGGCCAGATGAGCCTGTCCCGTATCTTCGTCATTGTTGAAAGATACGAATCGCTTTCTCCCGAGGATCGACCCAACGATCCATATGATAACCATCCAATGCTAGGAAGGGAAGGTTACAACCTTTGTTGCCTTTTCTACGACTCGTTCTCACCCAAGCTGGATGTCATCGAAGCGCACAATATCATAGGGCATGTGTCACGATGTGTACTGGACCCAACTGTGTTCGGAATTTCGCAACCAATCATTGTGGCTGTCCAGCTTGATGGGGTAAGCACGCTCACGGAAACAGAGTACCGAATCTGCTGGCTAACAAAGGCATTATTTAGTGCTATCTTGCGCAGCTGGCAAACAAGGCACTTGTCTCGAAACTGAGAGCTTGGAGCAGGCCCCCGGATCCTTCCCACTTCCCCCACCCGAATAGAAACCTCGCTCCTGAATTGTCAGCTATTAATATTCACGGAAAAAGGTCTCGTCCAGCCGACGCCGGTGCGTATACATCTTTGATGATCTATGATACCGACTAAGCCTCTGAGCAGATGCTCCAAATCGAGGACATGGACGACGGAGAAAAGCGGCGTGGCAAGCATATAATATATAGTCTGAGAATACAGCTGAACAAAGCATTGTAAACTGCCTAGTTATCGCTACCCAGTATAACTGAATTCCTCGTTCGTATAACCTAAGAGGTTTCTCTCGAATGGGGAAAGACTGTCAAACCACCGTTTATCATATGCGGTCTTGGGGAGTCCGCGAGGAGGTACTGAGCCGGCTCTGCATTTGCCCGAGGATATCCTGACAAAGCTCCTAGGGCGAATAAAGCGGTGGTGGAGATCCTCCAGGTATATCCCAAGCTGTGAGACCTCTTGCGAGATGTAGTGTCTCCGGAAACTTCGGAATCGCCGGAGACCATTGTTTCCCCTCCCAATCTCTTCATCAGAACTCATTGCCGCGACGCCCATCTTCTGGAAAAGAGGAACATAACGGGCAAGATGGGGAAATCTGGAATCGAGGAGTATCTCCATCCTGAGGGTAAAGAGCTTCATGGGAGAGCAGGTCTGGGTTGAGCCCCGGCTGGCATCGCAAAAACCTCAGGAGAGTACTCACCTCTCGCTTTCGAGCCCGAGACTGCTGAGCTTCCTTCCTACTCTCCAGCTCTTTTGGAGATAACTTGTAATAGGTTTCTCGGATATACCGGATATGATCGAACACTGCAAGCTTGATCTTGGCCTTCTCTTCATCTGAAAGGATCTCCGGATAGCTTCGTAGTACATGGCTGGCAATGATATCAATCGCCTGACCATTCCACTTGCTTTTGAGGTTATCATCCCATTCAATGTAGAACAAATCTTCAGTGGGCACAAGAAGATGCAAAGGTGGACTAAGCGGAAGGCCTTGATTGTAGTTGCGACAACGGAGGAGGAGACGAGTGGAAAGCCTTATGAGCGCCTTCAACGCCCGCGCATTAAAGCTTCAGTCGGCACACGTACAAATAACCAATTGATCGTAGTATACTTACGGCTATGCTATTCCGCTGCTTCGATCTATGCGCGATTCCGATCCTTTTGATTCGTAAAGCCTTGACACGACTATTGCGAGGACGAGACGCGGATTCGACTCCGAGATCCCCAGGCTTTGGTTTGGGTTGTACATATTGAGAACCTTTCAAAGTTGTGCTATGTATTGCCATCTCTACATCAATTCAAAGACGCCGAAGCGCGGATGCTTCACGATGGAGTCGGCGGTAGGCCTGCTTGAGCCCTGACGATCGCTGACAGACGGTTCGGATTCGCCGGAATGGTCAGTCGTTGTACATCCAGCGAATCGGAATGATAAACTTACTGGACGTCCTACAGGGACCATGGCTTCCTAGTTATCAGTTGAATGCTGCCTCTGACGTCTAAATTTATTGAGGCGGCCTGACGGTCGCGAACCCGGAATCTAGGACGCGACGGTAGGCCCCGTCATGGGTGGCTTTGGAAAGCCCATGCGAAATGGGTGTGACGATGGGAGCTATATTGATGCAAGGCTATTCAATTCCGGGTATTTTAGTTGCTCTGACACACCGACTATATCGGTTCCTCCGGCTATACCGATCCGAGGGCTCGGCGTCCGACTGACTTTGAACCGTGAGAGGACGGCCAAATAATTTGACGGCCACAGCACCTCATCTCCCACCACCATTTGAACATATAGAAATTCATGCCAAGTGTGATGAACCTGAGATGGATTTATGGGATCTGATATCGTCAGATCGACTCACCGGTCCAGGATGCGACGGTGGTACACAGCTACGACTCATCCACCCCCGCCGAAACTCAACGGCCTCAATCCTTGCAAATAGTAACCCAGAAGATGGAGAAACGGGAACACGCCGGTTTCCGGACTGGGTTGGTCACCATATGGGGCATGAGGTATGCGAGAATGGGGACATCCCCATGCCACCAAGCGAGAATGTGCTCTCCCACGGATACACCTGTTTAAGGTAATCCAATAGCCTTCGAGACTCGTTTCATACGCGTTGTCGTGATTATGATCAGTGCGATACTGAGCTCGGTCCCATGAGGTGTACGGCTTCCCAAAATATTGCTCCTGGGCTTGCCTCTAATTGAATCTGACCCCGATTCATTCACGATGATTCTTACTGGCAGTTTCTCTCCGTCTGCTTTTAAATTTTGAGTATATTATCAAAGATAAGCTCAAGGCTAATAGCTCCAATCGTCTCTAACGTGACTCTCGTCGCCGTCAGTCCAATCTTGGGCGTTGCCCGATGGTTCCTGCAGGTGCAAACGGAAAACCGGGGCGAAGCCTTTACATTGTCAGGGTTCCCTTAAGGTAGAAACCGAGCAAGGCGTATCTGACGATAGACTATGGTTTGAAAGAGAGAGATCACTAGGCAAGATCGTTGCTCTAGCACGATGGTTGAGAAATGGACTGTGATTGAATAGACAAGAGGCGGAATGAGGAACAAACCTCCTCATTCCGCTGTACTTAAATACTAACGAGTGGCTGTGACTAGAATGTCCTGGCATAGTAAAGAAGGTGGTGGAAACCGATGGAACGGCTGACGCGTTGCATGAACAAGACAATGAGGAATGCATGAGGGGATGACCAAGGAGCGTGAGGTAGTGGTGAGGCATACGAGAAGCATGCGGGGGGATCAGTCGATCGCGAGGATCGCGCGATGAGAACCTTGCCCTGGTCACGTGATGAGGAAAGGTGGATCATGTGACGAGGTCGTCACATACGTTGCTTCGAGTGAGCAACCCAGCGATCAGACTATAGATAGTAAGTACGCTTTGTTGGCTTATTAGGCTTCTTTGGTCGTTATGGAACCCGCCACACCTGATCGGTGCTCCCATCCCTCGGAGTCCCTTTTTGTCAAGATGCACTCTAGACTCAGCTAGGATCCTCATGTAATAGAATTCCGTGGCATCGAGGCTTTAACCTCGGTGATAAAAGTTCCCGGGGTCCGGTGATACCTTGTTCGAGGTTCTCCGGATCCTCGATACCGACGTCCTTGCCATGCACGTGTCCTATCATTATCCTTTCCCTCATTTCAATGCATCGGATTTTGACGCATTTATGGCTTCCTTCTCTCCTTTTGTGGAAGCGATGTTCGTTCGAATTCCTGGTATTTCCAAGGCGGCCCAGGGGTACTGGATATGTATTTCTCCATCTGGATCCAGAGCCACTGATGCCGAAAGTATCGGATGGATCGGTCCGAAAATTTTACTGCCCCATTTCACGTAGATTTATGTCTGACAACGGTCATCTCTTCGGGAATTTTGAGTTCATGGGGACAGTGACCTTTCGGCTGCTAGGCTACGTTCGAGGGAGTAATATCCTGACACGAGGTACTCAGGCTAACCCTGATTTAGTGATGAGAATCAATAAGTGGCGAGGAACCATGCGCTCTGGATCCGGAGCTGCCCGCCGTGACGAACCCACTCCTTTGTTCAAGTTGGTTTGTTAAAGTTTGTCCAGGAGAACCCCACAATTTCTGGCATGTTGGGTTTTCTGGATCCACTCTTTTGACCGGACCTCGGGAGCTTCTCCACCTATCCCGATCAGGTAAATTTGACCCATAATTTCAGGCAGTGCACTATTCAGAGACGTACCGTCAGCAGTGAGCAGTCCCCATCTCCCGTCACTCCCTCTCCTCCCTGTCCTTGTCTCCCAACTCCCTCCCATGCCTGCTCGATTCATCGGGACTTGCAAAATAGGACATGTCGCAAAATCGTTCTGCGACAAACGTAAACGGTGGACCCTGCGGTCTACATCGAAACTTCTCACCTCATCCGGAAAGGAGATTCTTGAGGTTGACCTGGTGTTATGCGTTTCGGAGCCCAGCTTTGAGCAGGCCTCATTGGTCGATATCCATGGCTTCTTCGTCAATGGGTACTTGAGGGGGAAAGATGTGCTTGAGATGGAGGTTTATGATGATGCCATTACTGAGAGGAAGAGCCTTCCCGCTCTTCGTCCTGTGCTGGACGCGGATGGGATACTTCTCACCAAAACACACACATCTTATCCCCATTGCCTCGTCCTGGATACACAGGATGAAAGTAATCCTGGACCAAATGTTCTGTAAGTTGCTGGCAAAGAAAGTTACTACGCAAAGTGTGCCTGATGGATCGCTGGGCTTAGAGTACCTTGGGATCGCTTGTCCCCGGACTACTTACAGAGCGTCAGTGTCCAAGAACCTCTTCATGTCTCAGGGCTTTTGCAAGGATTCATCTACGACAGCAGCAACGATGTCTTCCCTGCTTATATCACCACCTTTATCGATATATGCCTTCGACCTTCCGTGCCTTTGTCAAAACCTTTCCTCAGAGGAGGTCAGGAGCAACTCTCAAATACCACATCGGAGGAGGCGGATGCCCCGAGTCTTACAGATTCCATATACTTCGACGCCGGAAGTCTAGCTGGAGCCCAAGATGAAGATCTCTCGGATTCGACTCAGGCCGGAAGGACCGTGGCGGAAGGATACCAGGGCGATTCCACTCCTCGGCCATCACCCTTACACATCAGTACTCCACTAGGTCGTGGGGTCTCATCAGGAGCTATGGGCAAGGTTCAATGGAGGGAAGGCTCGGAGGATTTACAAGATGTCTCTCACAAGCAGAGCCCCCATACAACTGCGTTGACGTCGTCTCCTATTATTCCGTCTAAAAAGCGACGTAATGGAGGCTCGGAAGAGTCGCATTTCTCTCGTCGAAAGTATTGGAGATAGAATAAGTCATACTGTGTACCTCTGTAGGCTTATGAGACTGAGCTTCATTATTCTATTCATTGTTGCACGACATTTGAAGAGCTCGGTCAAGATCAAAAGCGCGACAACTCACACCAAAAAGGAACAGCACAGCTCAACTTTGAGACTGAAGAGATATTGCTCCAAATTATCTATAAGATATAATCTAGGACCTAGCTATCGTCTTCGTTCTCGTCCTCATCTTCTTCGTCGGCGTCGTCTTCGTCCTCGTCCCCCTCGTCGTCTTCAACCTCGTCCCCTTCGTCGTCTTCGTCCTCGTCCCCCTCGTCATCCTCGTCTTCGTCTCTGTCTTCGTCTTCGTCTTCGTCTTCGTCTTCGTCATCATCATCAGTCTGAGGGTGATATTCGCTGTTGCTGCCTTCCCAACTGGGCCCTCCCGAATTTGACACTGGAGGAAGCCCCCACCTAGCCCTTGCACCCCCCTCCTCTTCGTCGCTATAGTCAATGCTCCTTTGCCTCTCGGTGTCATCGTCCGAGTCACTCTCCATGTCCTCACTAGACTCTTCACGGGACCCTCCCTCGTGATAGTTATCCTCTTCAAGTGGTGGTGAGTCGGGCGCCCCAGCCGTCTCCGCTCCAAACCCATCTCCGTCGCCCCCGATCTCTGAAGAATCACCAAGACCAGTTACAGCGACAGACGAACTTGCTGAACCCATTTTATCGACGATTTCGATGGCGTTGTTCTCCCACGTTTCATACCCTCTGAAGATCTCCTCCTGTACCTGGGCTCGGATAGGATCTTCGTCCTGGTCCATCTCACCAATCTTGCCAATGAAAATCAGACCTGGAGGCATACCACCAGCCTCTGGAAGGACCTCAACCTCCTCATAGCGGAAGGGACGTAGGTAGGCGTGATAGACTGGCTGTCGGGATGGGAGGTAAAGGGTGCGTGGAAAGACCACAATGAGTGGTCCGCTATCGTCGGTCAAGTTCAAAATGCCTTCAAAAGTGCCGGAGAGGATCACGGTTTCGCCTCGTTCCAAACTGTGGTACACGTCATTTTCTAGCCGGCCCAAGGAAATGCTATTCAAAGGCATCCTATTAGTTGTATATAGCCATGAGCCTCTACACCGACGTACGCAAAATATAGCGGACCTCGACTTGTGTTGACCTCGATCTCAACACATTGCGAGTACACATCATAGTTGCGCTGATACAACCGACCCGCCAGTGAGATCACGGGCGGTGCACGACAATCGCCACTGGTCGAAAGCTCTATCCCGCCATCAAACACCTCTACATCCAGGTAGCTTGATCGAGAGCCACCCAGAATCTCCCCACGAACCAAAGTCCAGTCACCTTGTGTAAAGGCATTCTCCTCCGCATTTGTAATGATGTTCAGGGTCAAGACGTCGTGGACGCAGTTAGGCGAGGTAACGCTCGACGCATAGCGGATAATGCGGATGCCCCGACGCTGACAATGGGTCCAGATTGGATGATGGAGACGGAGGTTGCCGTAGATATGCGCACCCATATGTTTCTGAGTGGGTTGGAGTGAGGTGAAAATGGTAGAGATCTAGGTGCGAACGAAGAGAGGAGAGTGAGCTAATATTTAGTCGGTTGCCAACCCTTGAGATTTGTTGGGCCAGTCTTACCATATTGAGTAGCAGACGCCCAAGCACTGGACCCAACGCATGAATCTTGAGATCGAGTCGCACATGTACAAATACTGACATCACCCCAGGAGCAGTAACGTAATCATCCCTGAACCCAAACAATGAGCACTGCAGATCCAATTTCGATCCAGACCGCCCCCAATTCACGTCGCCCTTTTGCAGTTGGTGCCACCTCTCCCACCATCCAATCGACACCAACTGGCCCTTCGACGAATGCAGCAGAATCCATCCTCCTCGTCTACTCGTCGGTCTCCTCCCCGCTTAGGTTTACAACGCCAGCCGTTCTCCTTCACTGTCATGAGAAACCCCAGGAGCGTAGTGAATGAGGATGAAGACGAAGATGAAGAGAAGGGTGAAGGTACTCAGATGCCAGAAGATCTTGGCAACCGAACAGATCCCGATGACCCAGCAACAAGTCCCATCCGTGAGTTAGCGCAGGGAAGTAAGTGCCTAGTCAGCAATCACCAACGTTCTGAGTGTCAACACTGGTCTTAATACGCCATTTATCATTTTCCTAGCCTCGAACTTTGCGCACCAGGCTCTTGTCCGGGTCCCACCTCTGGCCCCTTCGCCAAAGTCTTCGAAACGCGCATATACTGTCATGGAGCGTTTTGGGGACATTTTTGGGACCGGTATCTCGAGTCAGAGTCGTGATACTCCATCGCATCACAATTCCACCGTCGTTGAGGCGATGTTGAAAGGTCGGTGTTGTACTTAACGCTCCCTCTTGCTGCACTTACTCACCTTTTCTCGTTAGCATCACAATCTCGGGAGAGTCTGAGCGCAAGTATGTTCATCTGCTCGATGGGATTCATGGGCACAATTCGCTCATGATCACATCATGCCTGTTTTGAGACCCTCCAGGCGCCAGCGAAACGATTAGCAAAGCCCCTCCATCACCGGAAAGAGACCTGCTTTCTCAACAAGGCCAACGCTTTGGCCTGGATGAGATGACCGTGTACGAAATCAAAGACACCGCCGACCGCTTCTCTCCTCGCGCGGAAGTTCCACCTATCTCAGAGGGCGACCAGTCTGAACACGAAGGTCCCTCCGTGGTGCAGTCTAAGCCCTTGGTCGCCCCCCATCCCACCGACATATCTAATCGCTTTACCGGGGACTCTATGGTTATATACAAGACCGAAAAAACTGAACTCCAACGCCAGCCAAGTGATGCCCATCCTACCATGCGAGACAGGGCACCTGGGGCCACTGCGGGAAACAATGTATCTGGACCTGAAGATCGGTTCAAAGGGGACACCATGATCCTTCACAGCACCAACTCTGGCCCTGGCACCTCTTCCGAGATTAGACCAACACTTCCACAAGATCCGTCGGCATTCAACTTGATTAGCGCCCAGACGGTTGCATCAGGCAATTCAACAAGCTCAAAGTGTCTAGGAGCCCTCGCCAAATCAAGGAACCCCCAAAACAATAGTAACGGCCATCCTCAAGGCCCTTGTTCACCACTGCTAACGACTGCTCCGACACATACTCATCCAAGCCACCATCCCCGGCCTTCCCATACCGCTGGCAAAGAAACCCATCCGCCGCACACAGGAAGGCCATCATCGCTTTCAATCCGCCACCATCCCACAGGTACATCCAACCGTTTCGCAGGGGATTCAATGGTTGTGTACAATGCTCAGGAGCGTCATGATCAGTCCCCCGATCGCTTCGAAGGTGATATCATGGAGCTTGTTTCCCCTGGTGATGAGCATTCGGAAGGACAAAATACCTCGGGGGCGTCTCAAGTCCGATCACATGTAGAGCTGAGGATTGAGGCTATGGATACTAGTCCTGACGGGAGATTCGGTGGAGACCAAATGGAGGTTTTCCGAGAATCGACACTCGACAAAAGTGGAGAAAAAGACGTTTTTGATGAGGAATATGGATCAGGCCTCTATCGTCAGCGTTTCCCCTTGACATCGACTGGCACGCGACTATTTCTCCCTCCTGGGTTTCAAGTCGATACGCCACCTCACCTCAATAACTCTAGTCCCACATTACAAACTGCAGCCGGTACGTTAGCTTCGTAACTCTGTAGATCTAAAGACTCACACTATGCTACAGTGCGAGCGAAAATGAGAGCGTCGAATCTTTCAGGTACGACCTTCCATCGAATCAGAGACTTGCCACTTTCGTGTTTCGAATTTGGATCTGACTGCCAAAAATTTTGCGGTGGCCCGTAAAGGCTACACTAAGGCACCACAAGCTGCTGTTCCGGACCACCGAATGTCCCGTATGTTGAGGAGCTCTGCGTACCTTAATGGTTCCCATCATGCTAAGGCTGTGGTCTCTCATTGCATAGTTGACAGCTCGCAACCAACACCAAGGCAAGCTCATTCCCCGCAATTACAAAGCCCTGTAAACTCAATTATCAATCAAAGAGCTCAGCATAGTGACGTGGCCAGTAGGTGGAATTTCATATTTAAACTTCTATCAGCGCTTACCGTGACGATTTGATAGTGAGCTCCCTCAGTGAGCGGCAAGATGATCATAAGGAGCAAGATGGTATTTAATGTTGCTCATTAGTGACTGTGGAGGACTAACTCAAGCTTCTGTAGAACCCGAAATCCGCAGCGACATCGAAATGGCTGATATCAACGTAAGCGCTTGCACCTTCCCGAAAGCTAAACCGCCTCTTATCGTTGACTCCCCAGGACGTTTGGCCAGGAATAACGGACCTGTTAAACAACGCAGCCACCAACATTCATGACCTGAGGCTTTCTGAGCTTGCTCACTTCCACGAGGGTGAAGGCAGAGGCCATGTTCGTAAGTTCCTTAGGAGGCACTCGGCAGGACACCCTATCCAAAGAGGCGGAGATGCAAAAGAGCTATCGGTGAGCTCGTGTACTGCAGCGACCGTAACAATCATCATCAAACTGACGCTCAAGTCTTTCCGTTTCCCAGGGCGCCATCCGTGAAGCCCTTTACACACTCCTCAAAGTCAGCGAGCAACCTGGTGGTTCGCTTCCTCCTGGTCCTCTGCCTGAGATTGCGTTCCCCACCAGAGATAACTTCTACATTAAGTGGCGTCACACTATGAAGAGAAGTCGTTTCAACTCAGCTGCTGTCGATATCGTGATGGGTTGGATGGAGGAGCACTATGAAGAATTCTTCAGGAGATTCAGCAGGGTTCATGTTCGTACAAGGGTTGTACGACACCTGGAATATCTTTGGCGTAAAAAGCGCCGGGAGGGATGGACGGACGCCGAGCTCCATCGGTATCATCAGCGCGCCGCTCGTTACAGTCGTAAAGCCTCCGTAAGTCCAGTCTCAGATAGTCTCAGCAAGCTAGCAAATGCAGTATACTTTATCTCATTAGCTTTTTCTTCGGCGGCTCCGCACATGTGAGGCAATGCCGACCCTCCACAAACATATTCCGTTGTATAGGGCCTTGGGGGCCCTGGGGATGAGCTCCGATGAGCCCCAGAGCTCGGGTTCCAACGGAGACAATGCAAATATCAAACCCCTAAAGCCTGCTCTGGTTCGTCAAAAGTACTGGCTTTCTAAGAAGGTTGCGGTGGTGAATCGAGCCGTTGATGATGCCACAGATTTCATCGCTCAGTCAACCTTCACGAGAGGCAGCTTACCCCGTCCTCGAAGCCGACAAAAAAAACTTGTCAGCCAGAACCCCCTCGTTATTATGGGCCTCCCTCAAAACGTGTACTCGAAAAGTTGGTTGGCAAAAGGTGGGAGAAATTTGGAGCGTGCGTTGGATGTTAGCGAGGACAAGCACCCTTTCTTTGACTAGTAGTCTTTTAAAGTGACTTCTTTTTCTTTGTGTTCCTTGATAAAATGAGTGAATATGTATTTCAAATTTCTGGCGATTATTCGATGTTGCTGAGGGACTAAGCATGATCAGGCGTACGCTACCTGAACAGGCTTTGTTTGTCTACTTAAGTGAGAACCCTTGAACTCCAGCCCACGTCTCGCCCTCGGCCTCAAACAACAAAGAGATTCAGTGAAAGTGAAAGGTCTCTTGTGATTAATAGACTTGCGGTATATAATTCCAACAAGGGATTCATCCTTTGTCCGACTGGCTTTCACTGGCGAACGTATGAGTATAAAAGGTAACCGTGGTTCCGTATACCTGAACTGGCACTCATCAGTACCTTCAGCATGCCTGCACAGCGCTCAAAACTCAGTCTTACTCGTCGCCTTTCCCAGATCGATCCTAACGCTCTAATCTCTCGTCCGCTCCCTCTTCCGGCGCATGCGTCGCCATTCTACAGCTGGCCTCGCATACCAGGCAAGCACTTGCAAGCAGCTGCCGAAACCACCCTCAGGACTCTCGCTACCACTGGTACCTCTGGATTACAACCAACATTGGAGCGCCGTCTACCAGAATCCATCCTTACATCCCCCGACCTGATCCCTCGCCCCACCAGCCATGTTACATCGCAGGCTTCACGTTCTGCACGTACAATGGATCTTCCCATTGTTTCACATCATTCATCAGGTACCTTCATTAGCAGTCGCCTGGGAACTCCGCAGCTTCCAAACCTTCCGAATCTTCATCCCCTTCCTGATTCGAGGCGACTTTCAAAATGGAAACCGGCCCGAGAGGTTACCTTCAATATGAGGGGCCGCGAGGATACAGGCACTGGTCAGGTTTATGAGGAGCATAGCTCTATGGTCAGACAGCAAAGTGAAGCGTCGGACAGGAAGAATCGCAAGCAACAGCCACAAAACCAGAAAGGTCAAACTAGAGAACCAAACGCTTTGTTACTCCGTCTTGAAGAGAGTGATGGAGAGCTCGAAGTTAGGTCGCCTACCACAATTAGGCCACAGACTCGACAAGCGACGATGAGGACTTCAGAGAGATATCGAGAGGACGAGGAAAAGGACGATGATACACAGTAGGTTCTCTGTGAGCTATCACGTATTACATCATACTAACCTACTTCTCTAAACAATAACGCGATCTGCTTGCAGGTGGACTGAACACACGGGTTGTTTCAAAACTGACCTGGACGAGATCTCTTTCCTGGTGACCAAAACTGAAGGTTCCGAATCAATCAGAAAACCACCTATTTCCATTGCAAGTCGATCTTCTGGAGATATTCACTATCACAATTTCACGGGTGGGATCTCTTACTGGGTCTTCGGATCAGGAGGATGGGTGTCGGCGAAGGAAGGACATCCCCATCCCATTTTGGGGCAAAATAGGGTTCTGTGCCATCGGACTAAAAGGAGAGCGAAGCATCCGACCTGGGTTCTGCGTTCAACTCTGATCAAGTATCAATCAGATGAGCGCCATGGGAGGTAGACTACCATGCCGAATGGTGCCCTCAGAACCGAGGCTTGGTGCATTGGCGATCATGTGCAATGAGTTATATCCTTGTAGCTACCGTATATTCCATGGATGAACAGTACTGTTTCAAGTGGGTCTATCTGGAAAAGATATCCCTCCATTGCAGGAGCTTTGAAGCAAAGCAGAGGGGACTGCGAAAACTTGATTCGGATGTAAATCAGCGCCAGAGTACTCCTCCTCTCTTGAACTCAATGTCCGCGAGAGGTGGGACCCAATCCGCATCTGCTAGTTCCTCCACCAATGACAGTTGATCCGATTCGCTCCACCAAAACGTGACCAGTCCGACCTACAATCCTCGCTCTTCAATCTCACCCATCTCGTTCCTCTGCTGAGTCTCCTTGCTATCTTCCCTCTTATGTCCTTTACCATGATATTTTCCTCCACTAATCGTCAACGACCCTCCAGAGGCATCCGTATGCGCTCCTGAATGGGTAGAGCAGACCTCGAGGAGCATTCGCAGCCCATTGATCGCTCTCTCCCGTTCTCGTATCCGCTCCCTTTTGACGCTTTATCCAAGCTGAGCGGAGCTGGCGGGATAATTTCTACGGTGATCAAGGACGAGAAGGAGCTGAAAAGGTTTGGGGGTAGCAGGAGATGAAATAACGTGAGCTGTGAGACGAGGTTTGGAGAACATAAGCGCATTGGAGCGTGCGTTTTACCTCTCTTACTACTGAGTTTTCTCGAGCGGCTCTCCGAGTCGGCCTTCCCGTCCTCTCCAATAGCCCTTGCACCGGTGTTGCTAGGACGAGGAGTATGTCCCGGTGGTAATGGCACCTTTCCTCAGTGTATCAAACATCTCCGTCACGTCTCTCGCACCATCACGATTCGCGCCCGCCTGAGACAGACGACGCATCCACATCTCTAATTGACTCTCTATATCAACCCCTAACAGGCTCGTCTAAACTCCTAGAGCTTTCTCAATGGTCGGACGGACTCGTCGATAGTGGAGGAGGAGGCGGGGCGGTGGTGACGATCGTTTGAGAGTTGAACATTTGTTACTGCTGCTGCAGTTTTGCGAACGCGTTGGGAGCAGTCAAGTACGGTGACAGCCCGGCGCCAACAGCGGGTGCTTGAAGATGCTGTGCTGATGATAAGTGTTGGCCCCTCCTTCGGAAGAGAACGCGGATACACCATACGGTCCGCTGTTGCCGGTGTGCAAACTCCTCAGTCCCCGCTCCGAACGAAGACGTTGACGCTTGCGGCTGGGGTATCGCAATCCAATTGTCCAGCCTTGGTCGGGAGCCGTATGTGGTATTGGTGGTGCTAATGATGCCGGTACCGAGATTGAAAATCAATGATTGAGTGTTGTTCGTTTGTTTTCCCTTTCTTTCCCCACTTGCGTAGGGTTGAATGCGCGAGAAGTGCGGACTGATTCCGGTGGAACAGTTCGTTCAACGCCCACCACCTCAAGGCTCGAACACGACTCATTCCGACCCATCCCCTTCCTCCCTCATCCGTTCGCCTCGCATAGTCAATCGGGGGTTTCGGGATCCGTTTTGGCTGGAGCTGCTTCCGCTGCGAGTTAAATTCAAGAGCCTGTGTGGGCCGGAGGGGTTGAGTCCCACTGCGGAAGGGGGTGCCGAGATTTCTTGGTGTTTGTTCAGGCTTCGCAGGACAAGGCTGGGTGGCAGTGTTCGAATCACCACAGTTCGAACACTGCCACCCCACACGAGCCTGCACCCACCTCCATCGACTCGACCATACGCACTTCGCCATACGTCGAGCTAAGTTTGGTCAAACATCAGCCATAGCAAAAGATGAACAGCGTAGGAAATTCAAGCTACAGGCCGCCGAAACCGTAGTCGTCTCGGCAATCGACTCGGAAACCCCTCAGAGAACCAGCTCGCTCCAAACAGCTTGTACACCTGAGTAAAAGATGCTAAAAATACGCGAATTCGATCCTCCAGGTACTACGTTCCTTTTATTCTTGCCTGGTTCCCGACTGACAACGCTGTAGGACATGTCAAAATAACCGACCTCCAGGATACCGCTTTAGGCTGCCTGACCGCGGTTCTCGGCCTCTTGTTACCGTTTTCGACCTTCTCGACACCGTTTTTGACCGCCTCGCTACCCCTCTCGACCTCTCACCGCCTTCCCCGAACTTCCCGACACGGGCCTCGCAGCCTTCGTTGTGACTTCTCACGCCGAAACCCACGATCCTTGGCCTCTTTCCGCCGTTCTCGACCTTCTCGACCGCTCTTGTCGCCGCCTCACCGCCATTCTCGACCTCTTGCAACCTTCTCGGAACCTCCCAACACAGTTCCTGGACCCGTCAACCTAACCTTTACGTCGACAACGTCCTCAGCCGCTATTCTCAACCTCTCGCCGCAGTTTTCGACCTCGTCGACATCGTTTCTCGGCCTACTAACTTACTGTTCCTCTTTTATAACGCCATGAAGAGATCCCAAGTGTTCTGCACCCCCACCAATAACCTATCCGCCGCCGTCATCCAAGTCTTTGATGGTGAACGTGCCTTTACCAAAGATACAACATCCTCAGCAATTCTACCCTCAACGCGTTCCACCGGCAGCCCGCAGTGTTTCTGAAATGGAAGTCAGCTTGGAAATCGACGCCAACGGTATCCTCAAGGTCAGCCCCGTCGAGAAGGGCACTGGCCACCAGTCTTGCCAACCCTCCTTATCGTTAACGAAGCCTCCTCCGCCCCCCGCCATCGCCTACGGTCTCGACAAGACGAACTCCCACAGGTTCTTATGCCGCCGCCTACCCGTCGGGAGATCGATGAGGACTGTGGAGCCGTAAGTGGCATGCAGTTCAACAAAGTCTCCCAATCCGACACGCCATCAAAGCCGCCTAAAGCTCCCTATGCGTCACCGGTCTCGTCTCCATGTCCGTAACTCCCTCATACGTCCTGAAACCCGACGTCTCCGATCCCAACCTCCTAATACGCCAGTGCCAACTGCAAGCCTGGACCAGCCCGACTTGAAGCGGGTTCGACGCGTCACGGATTTCGTCGTAGACGCTGCGGATCAGGTGGTCAAATGGAGTAAACTAGACCTGACGTGGGATGATGAGAGGACGTTGGTTAAGGACCCTCGTGCATGCACTCTCCAAATTGGGCAAACTTACTAGGGGGATGCTCTCAGAAGACGTCATGACTAGCAGCAACTCGTGTTCGACTCCCACTGGAAACCCAACAAGCTCCCAATGTCCCGCTTCAAAGAACTTGGATGTCTCCTATGTCAATGCGTTCTACGTGACGGACAAGTACCACGACATCCTGTACAAGCATGAGTTTGCTGTGGCGGCGCTCCTCCTGGTATGGATAACGCAACTCCTCCCGAGTACGTCATTCTTTTTCCTTCCATAGCGTAGCTGTAGGAGCGTTTTTACTGAATGCTCCTTTCCTCCTCTTCACCAGGACATGGCTGGAGGTAGTGGCGCGTAAGTTTTATTCCCCTTCGCCGTAACCAGGGAGGCTTTAAATTTCCGACCTGGACTATGAAGGCCTGTAATACTTGCCACACACGAATCCCTGATCTCCCTTCCCCTTCTCACAGACACGATGAAGCTCGTCATTCTGGGAGGTCCAGTCGAGACAGCCCGATGTGTCTCGGCATCCGCTTGGAATTCATTCGTCGACTGTGAAATTCGAAGGCCTTTCATTCATGAATCGACATTCGACTGACGGCGAATCTCCCTAGCCTTCTTCCTATCCGCCCACTTCAGCCAAGAAGATTAGTAAGTCTCAGCCTTGCTCGAACCCCAAAGATTCCAGTCATGGAAGACTGCCGAATTTTTAACAACCTCTCCCCAGCCCATTTGACTGGCGCATACGCTGGCTCTCAAAACCACCAGCATAGGTTCGTTCTCGCGAATTCGAAATTACCACCCGGGCATAGGGTCATCTGGGAATGCTCCCTTCGTCAAACGAGGAAGACTCCATTGACTCGGAAGACGAAGAAGACGAGGATGACAATCAACTGGTACACGGGCGAAGGAAGAAGAAAGTAGCTTTCTTGCCTAGTTTCGGTTAGTCGTAGTCGCTTGCATCTACGTCTTCAGCGACGTGTTTGCATGTGTCTGTGTGCGGGGAGATCGTACATTGGGGTCGGTCAGGGGCTTATTCTTATTGGACATATATCAAGAGGATTTACACCGGGCAAGGTAATCCGCCTGCCTATCGTAGCCTCGACACGAAAAACAAGCCGTCCACCATCATTACGGAGTTGCCTCTGAACGTATGTCAACTTTCACTTGCTGGGCGAGAGTCTCTGTGAGTGACAAGATATGATCAGGACTGGAGCTGTCCGGACGAGCTTTACAAGGAGTAGAATTGTACTAGCTACTATAGATGATTACGTTGAGCCTAGAATGCTAAACTCTAACTTTCCCGAAAAGACTTCGGCCACCCGGGCTGCTTGAACTGGCGGAAATCTTTCGAGAGCCAGGGTTAAAGATAGGCTTATGGCTGGTCTTGCGACGTATCTCCTGGGAATAATGTGCAAGCGATAGAAGGTGATTGCCGGTAGAGTTGGTTGACACGAAAATGAGACAGCCTGGTCGATTTACATCAGCTCAGCACCCGAACAACCATCTCTCATTGCTCACCATGAAGCTTCGAGGAGTCTAGCTTTTCTCGGAGGACATCATAATCAGTTCCCGACATCCCAAGTTTCACCAATACTGAGGACTCAGGATGGATGTCCCCAAGAATGGACTCGACGTCATCGATCGACACAAGCTCCAGGTCCATAACGTACAAGTCTCGATGCAACGCGCAAGATATTGCCTCGACAACAACTTGCTTATCGGGATTAGAGTCTCCTGTAAGCAAGTACGCTGGATGCGAATCGGTCAGTAAGCTTTGCACGTGAACCCAAAGAGGAGGAGCATTATACTTCGTGAATAGGCAAGTCCGCGTTCTAAATACCATTTCCTCTTGTTTAGGAACTCTAATATATCGTTAATCAAGGCGTCTTGCTCGTTTGGATCTAGAAAGTCTTGAGCCACGCATGACACGTTCCTAACCCGGACGCGTTGCGTCCACAGCAAACGGCCTTGTCTCTTGACAGCAACGTGAATCCTCATGGTGAAGAAGTTCTCTATTACCTCACGTGTAAAATGTAAAAGCGCAGTATGCGGAGACAGTCCTAGAGCACTAGTGGATCGTGAGCGCGAGCAACCTGAACTGCTGAAGAATAAAAGTACCTTATAAACCAGGTATCTTGCATATCCAGGCGACGTATATATATCCAATTCCATTGAAACATCAATGAGTGTTGCGAGCCTAAGGGGAACACTTATTAGACCAGCAGGCGATGCCACCAAAGCATATGCTTACCCATCAGACCGACGAGTTTGCTCGAGATAACCAGTGAGCCGAAGTCTGTATGCCTTTGTTTAGAAGGACTAGAGGAGGTACGTCTCTTAAGCACATTACCCTTCTCATGTATCGCAATGACTTACAGGACACGATTCACTGCCCAGCAACAAAGTGCTGAATGCACGTCTTGATTGTCCTTTTTTGTCACCTTCATGCTCGCTGAGACATGGCGCATGGCCCAGCGATATATAAGAGCTATAAGGGCTACGAGAGAGAGGAGGAGAATGAAACAGGCGAGGGCCAACGAAACTTGATCGGTGAAAGGGAGGTTCCGAGGCTGGCTGTCATCCGTCTTGTAGTAGCGATAGAACCCGTCATGTATCGTTCCAGCATAGCCTTGCCCCATTGGGGGAGGGTCGTCTTCAGGTCGTTGATTCAGGGCCATGGTACTGCGTGGTCAGTTGTGGAACAGGGTCGCGTTACGGTTTTGTCAGGAACATTCAACTTCCCACGATTCCTCACCCGGTCAACGTTTGACGCGTACATACGGAGGTTCATTGAACTACATGCATATGCATAGCGTAGCAAAGACATCAGATGAGATGAAAAAAGTATTCGTCATCTGTCCTAGCATCGGGAAGTTGGGGGATCACAATAAGGTCGTACGTTGCGAAAGTGGCCGCCGCCATCTCCGACATGTCCATCGCTGAAGAGCTGGGGACTCTGACCTGTTCTCGAGGCTTTGCCAGGAGAGCTGTAACAGTAAGTCCAAATATTCCCAGTAGCACCCAGCGAGACGTTATCAATGAGATTCCCCTGTGAAGTAGCATCTGGTGCAGGGACAGTCAGCGATAGTCCAGCGGGTTCAATGCTCTGAGCTTACCATCAAATGAGCCATACATTTGCGAGCAGCACTTGAAGCACAAGGTTCTGCATCTTCGGTGTCTTTGCTAGTTCTGGCCTCGGTTGCTCTGGGCATCGGAGGACTGATCGGGGGGTTAGGCAGAGGCATCGTCAATTCTGCATGACGCCGTTTCCGTGCTTGCTCCAGCAACTCCAGGAAAAATGCAAGGTAAGGACTCGAGCTAGTCCCAGACGTTTTAGAGTAAGATTCTGCTTGCAGGAAATTTGTAAGGAGCAGTCGTGAGCTTTAGAGAGGAAACTTACCTGATCGGGGTTGAAGACCCCAAAGACAGACAGATAGTCTGGGTTCTGATGTATTTGAAGCGTTCATCTCAAGGGATGCCGTTACAATCTTGTTAGGCTGTTTCCCTCTATTAGTCTTAGATGACGTAAACAGGTTGGCAATCGACACCCACCGAGGCAGCGACTTGGCCTACCACCCCTGCACAGCTTCGGGTTAAAGAATTCCCAGAAGAACAACATTATGTACTCACCCTCGTGTCCTAAAGAGAAGATGGGGGGCGTCTCATCTTCGATATTCCCCTCAGCGCTCAAGGGCAACAATGCCAGCTGATGCGAATCAGTAGCCATAATCAAGACGATTTGGCCGGCCATGCTTGTCACCCTGACCTCTGCATAGGTTTTGATGGGCATGGAGCTGATAGGTAGTAGTGCCTGAGGGGCAACATCATGTGTTTGAGGGACAACTTCATCGGACAACGTGAAAATCGAAAGTCTATCAGTATCGATTTTCAGAAGGAGCCGACTGTGCGGGTCTTGCGAAATGATTGTTTGAACACTAAGAAGTAAAATAAGCTCCCAGAAGCTTAAGAGCGTCAAAACGACTCACGTCGGTTGACCCTCATTCCCAGCAACAATTTGATTCGTCACGCCATTGCGAATATTCCAAAGCCTGCGGCATCATACAGTCCAGTAATCCCAAACACTCGATGATAGGAACACTTACCACACTCCACTCAGTCGAAGCGAGACCAACAAATAATCTGGAGAAAGAAATGCCATATTTTCTACAACGTCCTCTGTAATCGCTGCCGGAATCACACTTTTCGACGCCAGTGCTCTCACAGGAGTCTCAAGCCAGCCTATTCAACGCGTGAGTGATGGGCCTCTTATCAATCCGATCGAAATGAATGCGTACGTTGATTTTTGTCTCTCCGCCACAGCTCCACTCCTTCTGAAGTCGCTACTGCAAGATCATTGCTTCGAGCATTAAAGGAAATCATGGCTGGAGGAGATGGAAACTGGGTTGCTAGGCAGTCTGCTAAGGCAAGGCGCTGAACAGTGATGTCTCAGCGAAAGGTAACATAGTACAAGTGAAGCACCCACCCCGCCGGCAAGTGTCAAGGTTGCAACAACCCCTGTCATGGTTGCCAAGCATAAGGTTTGACTGTCAGTCCAGCACAAACTTGGCGAGAAATCGCCTGGGGCAAATTGGAGAATATGAATCAAGTCGCCTCTAGTCAAATCAAACAAGGAAACTGTTCCTCGGCTCGTGGCGATGGCCAGGACATCGTCATCCGGCGAAATAGCCATGTCATTTATGTCCCCATCTATGACATTTTGCCATACGAAGACTTCGGATATGTGAATTGTGGGAGAGGGTCTGGTTGAGGATGTCGGTGCCGAGTTCATTGTTATGGGCAGGACTGCGTTATCAGCGTCGTCGGATTACATCAGCGTTACGCCGGACTGTCACGTCGAAGATTGCGCCACCAATACCCAGCTGTATATTATATCGTAGCGGCGCTATCCCGCCAGGTCCCCGACTCAGTTTGTCTGTAAAAATAAAAGATCTACGCAATTTAAGATTGTTTTTTCGTTGAATGCATCGCACAAACTATTTCTTCAACCTAGGGTCATGGAATTCAAGAGGCGGATACCCTCGCTGAAGGTGACTTAACAAAATGCTGTATCTTGATTCCGTACACGTGGCAAAGGATTTTTGCAAGTCACAGTCTGCACATGATCCTGTTGAAGTGGGTTCAACTCTTCGCCATCCAACACAATGATTCCGAGAACCAATTGCTTGGCGTAAAAGTCAACCCTACATGCCGAGGCACTAGAAAGCGCGGAATTTATCGCTCCGTAAGATGTCAAAGTTGAACGACTTTGATTCGATGTAGAGTGCCTCACCAGGGAACACTGAGCATTGCGTCGGTGTCATACTAGCTCACACACAAGGGAACTGAACCATAGCTTGCTAGGAGGGAACTCAGTGACAAAGTCAGGAACCCTCTGAGATTCAGTTTCAGCCTCATAGGCCACAGCTTTGAGGTGTTTGGTCGTGAGCATTCCGGGCTGGCTTTGGTGAGGCTATCGCTGGGGAAAATCACTTGCACCTCAAGGACACCGATCGGAACTTTATACTGAGGGTTCTCGTGGCTGATAAATTTGTCCACCTGCTGGATATGGTTATCCTATTTTAGGGCTGACATTTGCACAAGAGACGACAGAGTATAGTAGCAAATATCGTTGTAGTAGAGTCGCCACCTGTATATATGCAGTGTGTTCTGTCCGAGAGAGCCTGATAAGCGTTTAAGAAGGGAGGTTAGTTGACATTATCAAGGTCGCAAGGTACGTTCTGGCTCAGGGAGCAGTGTTAAAAGTCCAGCGGGAGCGCGTCTACAAGTGGAGGCTTTCATAAGCGAACGTGGGATATGGTGCCTGGTATCAGGAACGGTGCGCCATTTTGACCGACAGACTACGACTAAGTCGGGGACTGAATCTGAGTCGTCTGACCTAGCATTTTTCGCCTGGCCACTGGTCTCGATGAAACAATACCTGTGCCGGTACGAGTGCGGAGAGTAGAGGCTAATCATGAAAGCCCACAGCCTAGAGCGGATGGATATGGTGACATTAGAATGTACGGTATCTGTTTACAAAAATGTCCCCCCAAATAACTATCCTTCGCTCCTTTCTCCTCAGCTCAGAGTTCAATGCTTGCCATCAACTCCCAGCGCTATGCAAGCCAGTCTCCCGACAATCAGGTAGTAGTTACTATAGCGAATCTTATGATGCCTAATTCAAGGTCTAACGGGTCCTGGCCGGGTGTTCGCGATGTCTCCTGAAAATCTGGAATTGTCGGTAATCTGGCAAATATGAGCCAACCAACACTTGGTCAACCGAGCACCACCTATCGAGAAAGATTCGCCAAGAGCCCCACTAGGTACTACTCGCCGCGGGCCTCGTGGTGGTCCTTTCTCGTTGTAGGATGGTACAGCTAGCTAACCGTTAGCACTTCCGTGGAAACCACCAGTTCAAACGTGAACTGGGCCTCGCACCTGCACCGCGAAATACGCACCAGGCTTCAACCGCAAGAAGGCACCTACCATCAAGGCTGCTCACAAAATGTGCAAGAAGTTCTCACTGAGAGAAGATATAAAGCCTTCTGCCAGCGGCGGTCCGGTTTCATCTAAGCACCGTCCCATACCTGTCTCGACACCCATGGCCACCCCCCCCCCCGGTTCGGCACCATCCCCCGTACAAATGCTTCGTTGTGGTGAGTTGAATGAGATAAAGCTGTGCCTTTCGCTTCCCACCTGCGACTCATGGCTGATTCCGTCTTCCTACTCAAGCCGGGCTGCCTCCCATGTTTGTGATTCCATCGGCACCATAATGGCAGGGCATTCCTGTGAAGGTGTCGGCAGGTCAACACCTGGTCACCAGAGGTAAGTAAATTTCTAATGCATATGTGGTCTAACCCTGACCATTTCAAGGAGCTGGTTCGAGACGTATCCCGCGCCAATCTTCGCCCAGTTTCCGTCGCTCCGTGGGCTCTATTCCAACACTCGTTCAACGTCAAATTCGGCCGCGTGTTGGTATTTCCCAAGGTCTCCGCGCTCTTCCTCTTGCGGCATCACCTTTTAGCATCACTACACAGAGAATCTTTGTTTTGCTGCTGCCGCTGCGTCGCGTCTTGGGCATACAAAGTCTGCGACAGCCCCTTCATGGTGAGCACGGATGTTCAGCACCCTCTCCCTGATCGCCGTTTGCTCACTCGCACCCTTCCACAATGCCCTTGGCAGTTAACCAGCAATGACTCTGCTAAGGTCAGTATGATGATCGCCGCCTCCGAAAGTATCGCCGCCTCACCCATTGTTACCGACCTGACAGAGAGGCTGACTGGTCACTCTTGTATTTAACAGAGATCAGCTGATGTTTCACTGAGAAAGAGCTCACCATGACCTCCATCCCTCCTCGACGTCGAGTCTCTGCAATCGACTTTTGGGTCGTTCAATCTGTACCAGATCGATACCTTGCCAGGCGACTTCGCCGCCCATCGCCCTATACGTCTCCCCCACGCCAAGTTGCAACCACTGTCCCTCAGGAAAATCAAACTCTGCCTTCCCAGCCGCATCCTCAACCTTCTGGATCTGGAAGTACTGACGACCAGGATCATGAAACCCCGCCCGATGTTGATGAAGATCATGAAAACCCGCCCGTTGTTGATGAAGACCGTTGGAAAACTGTTCTCAAGGCACTGCCTCTGACGTTGTAAGAGGATGGAAATCGATGTTATTGATTGAATCAATCGAGCTGATATCCACTTACGGCTAGCACGGAAATTGTCTCTCGGGGAAAGGGGTCCGACCGGTTCAAATATAGGCTCACGCGAACCGTTGGTGCCCAGGAGATTCAAGTCCCAGATGAAAAGCACATACCTCAACCTGGAGATATCTTCTGCCACCTTCATAACAATGGGACGCAGGTTTGGTTTTGGAAGGACGGTATGACCGGCTGGGTTCTCACTGAACACGGAGAGCTACACCCTTGCCGCGAATACCGAATTTTCAGTCGGGACGTCGTATCCCCAAGCTGGATGACACCGAGGTCATTCTATACCAAGACATGGGAGCAATCCAAGGAAGGAATAAACCATTGACCAATCAGTCTGCTTCTGCAGACTGATTTGACCGAGGTGGGCATCTTGGTATATTTGAACCTCTGTATCCACTTTCCTTGTGAATATATCTCGTACAAAATGTATACAGCGTTGACTGAGAACTGTTCAACAGTCGTGACTGAAGAACCAGAATCGGAAACTGGGAGAGCAACAAACAGGCAAATGTTTGCGCCCAGATGTTGCACTCCATGGCTCTTAAGAACTTGTGGCTACACTCTTTAGACGTTCTCCCGACAGCAGGGCCCACATTGCTGCTGCTCGGCCTGCACCGTCCCCTGCACGATCGCTCAGTTTTCACGCCGGAGCCACTGAGCAGCTGAGTAAGCTGACTCAACTATCAGACGCGTTATCTACTAGAACACACAAAGCCTGGCTTAGATCGCGTAGGTTAGAGACAGCCTATCATCGTCGGAAATCCCCCACCGCCCTCTCACACTTCCGTCACGGCCATACCAGCATCCTCTACAGGCCAAATGCTCCCTCCTACTCGCATTATTGTGAGTCCAGATGACTGGGCATTATCCTTGTCAAGTAACTACTCGATTTCTAGGGGACACGGTGTCGTACATACCAAAATGATTGCCGAAGGTCACATGACTGATCTCCCGAGCTCGAGAGTATACCGGAAGTGGGTGGGAAATAGCAAAGCCGATCACCAAGTCGCGCTAATCGGCGTGGTGGTGCGTTTAACCATGTGCAAGACGAAGAAACGGGTTGATTTGCAGTATGACCCGCACACACACGACCGATCATTTTCACGCGGAATGAACTAGGGTGAGCGCCTGAGAGGAATAATTGTTATAGTCAAGATGCATACCTTTCGATCCTGCATGTTGTCGGTCGCTTCCACCGGGAGCACGTTCTGCTTGAGCAAAGCTCTGCCAACTAGTAACGGTCTTGTTGTGTCGA
>WSUB01000276.1:0-36159 GCA_019633425.1 Tulasnella sp. 424 | reverse complement strand
CTGCAGCTCGACTGTTTTGTTGTGGTTCACCGAGGCCCTATTTTGCCCCTCCGCCCAAGTACAAAAGGAACTCCCTCCATTATCACCAGTCAGGACTAGGCCCGCTACTTTAGAACGACGATACAATGCGCTCCGAAATCCTCGTCGCCATCGTCGGTGAGCAACGGTTCCCCACCTTGCGAACTCTGCTGAATGACCTGCTCTTCGATAGCTACGCTACTTATCGTCGTCGTCGTGGGATTGTCCTTCCTCATCATCGCAGGCCAGCTTGAAATTCCGCTCCGCCCAGGTCCACCACCTCAAATAGCGCACAAATTTGACTTCGCCTTCCTCACGCAATACTGGCTGTATGTTCGGTCCACTCTGGATTGGCTGGGCGATCGTGGGTTACCCATAACTCGCTTCACTCGTGCCATCCTCGACCGCGTCGTCCTGGCCGACGGAAATGATCAAGCAATCGATGACCACCTAGTCGAGGCCCGCCGCCAAGACCCAAGTCTATTCGCACAGGTCGCTCTCCAGCCTCCTCCGCCAGTACCAGTCCATACTTGAATCGCAGATCGTTGGGGTGGGGTATGGAAGCTCGGTGCACTGCGACGCCAACCAGGTTCCTGATTAGCCTTACGTCATCAGAATAAGCTTTTCATCTTCCCCCACGCAAGACCTTGTCGTTCTTCGCTCCCTCTGCTCTCTGCCCTGCTCTCTCCCGGACCCTTCAATCATGCATTAAGTAAGTAGGAATAATCCATCACACACCACTTCACTACCTTCTCTGACTTCATTGCCTGGATATATCTGCCCAATAGCAATCGCTGCCGCCGCTGGACCGGTTGACTCGAGCACAAAAATGGTTTCCTTGTCTCTTGTGGTCACATTGTGGCGCATCTTTCAGGGGCGATATATGTATCCTCCAAAACCTTTCACTGGTCATTTTTGTCATCTGTGTTTGGTTCTTGCTTCCTCATCCCTTGCAAACTAACTTCGCTATTTTGCGCGCTGTCGCCTGTCTGCTGCTTCCTCGCTGAAATCTCTCCTGTCGTGCTCTCTCCTCCGTTCGGACCTCCCCGATTGTCGTAGCTAGCTTTTCTCCGATCATTTGGGCCAAGGTTATGTGATGTCCTCGCCATATGTGCTTGTGCGGTTCACTCGAGTCCTGGCCACACCAATACCTGGTCTGTTGTGTCTGTATTATCATTGAAAACTTCCTTGTTCTGGAGGAAGGCAGCTCCTCCTACGAAACGCCTGATAGGCTGAACAAACTTCCTGTAGTGTTAATGTGTAGGCGGGTCATTGCCGGTGGGTTTTTGGCGGTTGAAGATGATGTGGCGGACTGGAGGCTCGGATTTGTTTCAGTGGCGAAACGCCTGTCCGTGTGTATCACTCAACGTCACTCGTTTTCTCAAACAGATTCTCGGTAGTGAAACGTGGTAATATAAAATATGCGTCGAAAGTGACATTGACTTTCCGGGACTTTTACTAGGCCCGAGATCTTGAATTCCTCTTCGAACTTTCGCCGTAAGAAGCCACATACCCCCGTCCACACCCTCCCACTGCACAACTCGTAGTTTGTATAAACAGCGCTTAACATCTCCGTCATAGTAATAGGGGATTATGTCGAGGACGTTTCGGCAGGTGCTCACAGTGATTGACCAAAGCGGAATCTCAGATTGGGATCCCTGTGTCATGAGTTCAGCATTTTCTCATCCTTTACATGCTAATACCGCTTTTGCGCACGGCGCCTGTCGCCCTAATCCTATCGACTACTTCATCTGTTTGGATTTCTGTCGTATTCGCGCTTCCTGCTGTATTCCATCCGCACCGAGGCAGTCCAGACGATGGCCTCCTCGTTGCCAGTTTATCTCCGTTCATTCAAGGGCCGAGGTTCTGCAACATGCTAGGTATGATTATTTGTGTGGTCCGCTCAATATTTGGTCATACCAGCACCGGACTTGAACTAACCTGGGTCAAGCTCATTCATGAACTCTCACGCGGGACCCTTGGCGCGCGGAGCGATCTCCTCAACCCTTGTTCCAACCAACGTCTGGGCGTTCCACGGTGAAGCGAATCAAATGACGAAGTGCCCGATGGAATCCAAGTCGCGTTGGGAGATAATGGAAGAAAGAGATCAAGATTAACTATGCGCATCCCTGAGCTGCTCCGGCGACCTCAGCTTTGTAGGGCCGCTTAAATATTCAAGCGTGCTTCGGAAGTAGGGCGACGCGCGTACGCATGTCCCATGGACACCTTTGACGCGAATCGATTCGCGACCTGGTGAACGTTACTCAGCTATTGGTCAGTGTCGGCACTACTAGAAATGTATACGGAGGAAAATTTCAATCCTAGGGCCTTTCTGCGACGACGACACCACATCGGCGACGAAGTGATTTTCCTATTGCTGCCATCACGGATTAACATTAAGCAGGCGAGTTGAGACATGGAAACTGCAGCTGCGCGAGAGAAAGTCAGTAATACTGAAAAAGAGAGCGCCCCGGGGGGAGCAGCGGCGGTACAAGAATTGCACCTCGACGGATCAGATGCAAACAACAGCGTCCGCAGCCCATTTAATCCCGGTCGAAACCACCCCGAAGGTAACCTCCACATTACCACGCGTTTGAGAAAATTTGATAACTCGAGAATCGTCTGCTGGTGCGTGGTTACCCTGTCTCAGCGATATAGGAGGTGGTGGAGACTGCGATGGCCTCGCAAAGCCCCGGCAGACTTCCCACCCGGGAAGTTCGGTGGAGGGCTGTGCGAGCCGCCACGCGACGTTATGCCGTCGTCGGGGTTAGATCAACGTCGTCTCGAACCCGTACACGACACGAACATAAGACGTAGCCTTTGTCTTCTGTGTTCTTTCCGTTGTCGATGTTGCGGTGATCAGGGATGTGGTGTTCCACAGCCACGATTATACGATGTGTTCAGGTCTCAAACGGAAGGCGTGGGTGGTTGGGCGCTCAGCTTCCGAAAACACGTAAAATAGGTTCGGCGTTCCACCCCGAAGGTGTCTAGCGAGTCTAAATTGCAGTCTTATCCTGGGACAGGGCCGTGTCAACAGCCTTCCTGAAATTGTACCGTTTGGTCATGAGGCTTACAGTACTAGTCGACCCAATAGTCACTTATCCTGATGGATCCGGTCTCGCGGATAGAGCGCCAAGAGTGACAGCCTTTGCTTTGGGTATGCACCAACAATCTGTCTCTCACCCTGCATTGCAGGGTGAGAGATAGACTGTTGGAGCACATATTTTCCCTCGATTAGGGTGTGCCCAGCGGTGGACGCCGGTCCAGCTTATAAGACGGTTCAGCCCAGCCCTCTCTTCACCGCTCGCTCATCTTTTATACTTCTCGCCTTGTATTCTTTCTTCACCCACTTGTTCTATAACTCGAACGGTCACCGTCTTTCCAAACGTCACCCGGGCGCACTTCATCAACACCGGCCTGTTCCAAATACATCAACACACAGACATCCCCTACTAGAACAATATGAAGGAGCTGGCCATCCTTATCATCAACAGTGCGTAGCGTATCATGGGACATTACTAGCCTTTTATAACCTGTTACTGCGTTAGGTATCAGCCTGTTCTTCCTAGGCCTCTTACATTATGTCTCGACGAGGATTGGACCCGCTCCAGTAGACGATGCGCAACAGATTGAGCAACACCCTACGCCGGCCTTCTACGTTCAATACAGGCAATATCTCCAATTCACAGCGGGGTGGCTGGACGAGTGTTGGCCCATTATTAGTCGTTGGACCCGCACTTTCCTCAACTGCTTCCACGCACACGACGCCGGTCATGGCCCTCAGCTTGGCCCCAGGAACCAAGGCCCACACCCCATCCCAGTGATGGTAGTTCCGCCTCCTCCTCCTCCTGCACATCATGAGGACTAGTGGCAATTGCAAGGTATGTTTGTCGAATTCAAGCGCTGCGCCCATTTATTCCAATCTCGACTGACCTCTTCTGACGCCGCGTCATCGATCGTCCAATAGCGTAATTCCCTCACACCCCCTTCCCCCGATCCATCCCTCTTCTTCTCCTGTAGTATCCGGGCCATCACTCCGTCATCCCGCTGCCAGGCTAAAGACTTGCTGGTCAACAACGATCTGTTCTATTCCTATCTTACTTCAGCCACACCTCAAATCTTCCAAACCATCCATCTACAGCTTTCTTCTCTCGTGTCTTTTAGATCTCTCCTTACCAAGTGCGAGCACCTCGTTCTCCGAAACTCGATTTTTCCTTTTCCTTTTCCCCATCGTTTCTCATCTTTCATCACTGTTCCTTTAGGTTTTCGGTGTCGGCTCTCCGCTGTTTTCCTGTTTGTTGTTTTCCCACATAGAAGATGGAACTCCCCTAGACTAGTTTTTTTTTAGCGTTTTTCATGGTTCAAGCTTGGCGGACCTGTAACTACGTTGCGCTCTGCGATGCTTCGGCCATGAACTCGCCTAATATATTCGATAACTTGCTACAATGGTACTAAACTATGTGCATCGGTATGGATACGAACGCAGGTTTTCTGGAGCGGTTGGCGTCGCCATGGCAGGTTAGGCGGTCATATATAGCAGCATCCCCGCGGATTAGTTACGCTCGATGGCTTGCTAGACTCCACGGGCCTTTCCACCGCCGCGCAAGATACGTTGGATCGGCGGCCAGAGAAGATTGCGATGGCTTCTAGTGGGTGAGGCCGTAGCTGGATGGGCACTGCAGAGGTAGTGAAATAGAGAAGAACCATTCGTCTACACGTGGTCAGCGACCTCGCAAGTCTCATCACCTCAGAAACAGGAATAAATTTACTGCGAGTGTTTGCGTCGGACTTCGCAACATGTCGGAGTTTCATTCAAAAGGGCTAATTAATCATTATATATCTCGCCTCCAGTAGCCTCCAGTTTTTGCTCGGCTGAACCGGCCCGAGCTCTTACGACCACCACGTTCTGTCCGATTATACGCCACGAGTTCCTGATCGAAATATATTTAACCTTGGCTTATTTACATACGTGAGACTACAACAAGACAACAGGCGTTTATCTTATCTATCACAGGCCAGGTTTCACATGCCTGAGCTCAAGGCTCCGCACCTGCACATGGCCGATTAGCCTTCTAGTGGCACCGTCACCCCCCTTCACCTGCTCTCGAACCTTACTGCTCAGCTTTCGAAGAATAGCTTTTCCAGGCTTCTGAGGTGAACTGGTACCAGGTCTGTTCCGTATCTTGTCTCATACCGCTTCATCCAGTCTAGATTGCAATGACTAGGATCGCCTATGACAGATCACCCATTAGTCATTATATCTTGATCAGCGCTCTCGACTGTGCGCCTCATGTACCCAACCAAGCAACGGTCGCTTTGCCACCTCGTCGACCGTCTCTTGGACCGGAATGTCAAACTTACGGGACCTCGCGCTAGTCTCAGTATAATAACCCTGTGGATTATCGGGGTTCGCTAACCTTTATGTACGTCCTCTCTTTATTTTATCCCCCTCGAAGGAGCTGATTAGAGCCTTTGAAGCTCGAAAAATCCAATACTAAAAATAATAAGTGTCAAAAGGTGATCACCAGTGATATTTGTTGTCGTCTCAGATGTTTTGGTGTTATAGTGAGGTTCCAATTCATGCCATCGAGCTGTCGGTCCCTTCTCAAACCCACCTCCTCAAGTGTTCTCTCTCGTTTCAAATCCAATCCAAATGACACAGGAGAAATCTTCGTCGCTTTGACGCTGCTCAATTTCTCGCTTTGATTAATGATTTAAGAAATCTCACGGAGGCATTCAGGGTTTCACTCTCGCGGTCCTCATTGCCTGGGGCACTTTCGCGACCTGTTTTGCCGGGCTATCAAGGCTGGGTGCTCCTCCTGCTCGGGTCACCATACCACATACCGTGAGAATACGGTATATTAAGTCCACAATTACATTTAAGATGTGTCTTGTGGGAAGTGGGACGCGAGCGCTGGGCTGTACGGTCGATGACTTCCGGATGTCCAGAGCTTGGGGGAACGGTCGAAGGCGGGCCCTGGTTCTCAGTGTGGAGGCTTTCTCCGAGCGGTAAAGCAGGTATTTGACCACTTCACGATGCTTCCCCCAGTATCTCTACCCGTTCTTCTGAAACTACAAAGTCAGGGCTGCATTGATATTGGTAATAATATTCGCTGCTACGTTGTTAGCCAGATTGTAAAGTCGTGCCAAAAAACCCGAATGGTAATAGAGCTCGGTTTCTGGGACCGGTAGTATACGGTAGGTAATACTGGGCCGACGACTCGTACGATGATGCGATGGAAGAATTGGAGCCCGAGATGAAATGATCTCACGAGTTTGGTCCTCGGTCATCGCTTCAACGTCCACCATCCGTAGTGGCCTACACGGCACCCTCTGCCACCTGTATGACGTGCTCGACCCAGGCCAGACCAAGAAATGGCTGCGATCGGACTTATCTACCCGATCGGCGATTTTTGTAATGACCCCTGATTCTTCACGGCATGACATGTCTGTATATATAATTTATGTTTGAGCCATTGAACTGCTACTCGGGGTGAGATCTACAGAGAGTAAGAGGCGGCAAAACGCCTTTTAGAGGGTGCTGCCTTCCGACCTCGCCTCAAAGGACCCTGAACTCACTTCTTTCCCGTCAGGCGCCTCCTCTCCCCACTCCTGCGGAGGTTATATGTCATCTTATCTTTGGAGTTTTTTTGAGAGGTTACATGCAGAAATTGACATCTCGAAAAGTGGCTGCCTCGACCGTCGTGGAAGGTCACGCCTGACGGCGACCGGGACGCAAAATAGATAACCAATGACAGCAAAAATTGGGTCAAATTGGGAGGATGCGGCTAGACTTGGGTGCAGAAGCTCAGGTTTTTGGTACTGGAGGAGGGTTAACGGGACATATACTTCAAAAGTGGATAATGGGGACGCCAATGATGTTTAGGACGAGCGGAGCAAGGTTACATGCAAAACTGATATCTTTAGGCCACTTTTCGTTTATAACGAAAAAATTCAGGCTCCGCAGGAAGTGGCGGAGGCCCTTTCACGTCTCAAGACTCAATCACCGGCTTTCCCTCCCTCACCCACCCTTCCTGAGTGGGATGTGTGTATAGATGATCGTAGATCCTCGAAATATCGCTGGCGTCGGCGTCGGCGGGAACATCGAGCGCCGCGCCAGCACGATTTAAAGGTCCGCGACATTGGATAACAGCCAACCCTTAAGTTGGCATTCTCCACCGAGTGAGCAAGCGTGTCTGCCCTGTTAAGTTTGACTATCAAGGCCTATCTGGATATCACAAGCGGTCCGAAGGAAGGATCTCGCGTTCACACTTGACGGTCGTTCGGCCGCCGGGAACGAGGAAGCGATGGCCGAAGCCGTCTCGGGAGCGAGAGGGGACCCTGCAAGAAAGATATGCTGAAATGTCCCTCCAGGGAAGTACCTCTATAATATAGGCGAAACGCCCGGTTAGTTTATCCCCCCCTCCACGCGCAGGTGGATCCAGAGCAGTGGGTGAACGGAATCAGTATGTGCGTGTGCGGTGAATTGTCCTGAGAATTTAGGAAGAGGTTAAAATCCGAATTTCCAACTCCGAAATTACCGCCCAGCACGAATATTCCAAGGAGAAGAGGGGGTGAATGTGGCCCCAGAGACATGAAAAACATCACCAGGCATCCTCTGTACGAAAACGGCAGTAATCCCCAAACGCAGCCAAGATTTGTTTTTGTTGGGTTTAGACCGAGTCCACGGAAGTGGTACTCTCATGAGTCTCGGTCTCGCGAGCTCGGAGCTAACGGGGAGTGAGCTTAGTCAAAGTCGTTGGCGTCGGTGGATGAAAGAGGCTCGGGTCACCTTCAGTAAGAGAGCGATTGCAAGAGCCGGAGAGCAGGTACTAGCTAGTGAAACAAGAATACAAGAGAGAGGTATGAAAGAGTGAGGAGAAGGGTGGGATGGACCGTCTTTATACGGCGTGTATGTATTGATGCTGGCTGGCTGACCGGAGATCTCCCGCTTAGGGTCCCATTACAGATGGTCCAAAACTCGACTATAACAGGGTTCGCACGTAAGCCCTTGAGTCCAGAGCCTTCACCGCGACTCAACTCACTCTGGCCTCGACTTATAGTAGGGTTCTCACGTAAGCCCTTGATCATGAGTCCTGAGGTGTGGGGCGCCATGAGTCCATGGACAAACTCCGCGCGTCGCACAGTCGGCCTCCCACCCCCCTATAACCTCGGATTTCGGGAAAAGGGGTTCCCGGCCGTCTAATATACCCCCACAAGTATCCAAGCTTTGTAAAAGTGCAGAGATCTCACGAAATAATGAAATACAGCCGGTCGGTAGTTGGGAGGTAGCGCTGCGAACCGTGAAAGCGGTAAAGTCGCCGCTCGGGATGCATAGAGAAGTGGTGTAGGGGTATACAAGAATGTAGAATCACCCTGATTAGAGTTTTAGATAGGACTTACTAGTGCTCGTATATATTAAATAAATGGCTTGGTTCTAGCCAAGGCAGATAAGCAGATTTAGCGGCTGCTAAGTGCTCGGCAAATGAATTGCAAAACGAGCTTCCATTCGAGGTACCGATCCATTCTTTGAGGCCGCTTATCTAAGGGAAAGGCTTTTAGTTATTCAGATCGCGGTGTTGGGTGGCTCGAGTTGATTATCTGCCGGTTCGGACGACTCGGCTAAGATCGCTAACTGTCCAGAAGTCCGAGTCTCGTTGAGCTAATAGTATAGCATTGTTTGTAATCAGTGAGGGCTTTAAAATGGCAGTAGAGGCATAGGGCTTCTCCGGAAGGAGGGCTCTCTAAATCCAGAAATCCGCGAAAGGTGAGCACCCCGAACAACCAACGATAACAAGTGATCTGGCATAGCCTAGCTATGACAAGTGCAAATATCCTGGCGTATACCTCGCGGGATTCATCACTAATCAGAGCCTGCCACTACTGAAGTGACTGCAAGGTAAATATCAGGATCATCGATATGCTCTATACGTGGGAGCCGAGTATCCAAATAATCAACACATTCATTGCTATCACCCTAAAGGCACTTACAGAATCACTGGGGGCTGGGGCGATTTAGTGCAAGAGGCGAGCAAAACGCTTGTTTGCTGTGGTATCACAAAGGCTGTATTCATTAACTACATGCGTACATGCTCGACTATTATAGGCCATTTTCTGTTCTTCTTTCGGGTGCTGACGTGTACAGTCGAAGGGGGAGAGCTCCAGTTCCACGCCAGCGGTACGTCTGCATGCCTAAGGCGCTTGCTGCCCCGTGGGGTAGGTTAGTAGTCCAGAGTCCAAGCAACATGCTCCATCTCACTGTAATCTGACCGTTGAGATATCCGAAGCAGTTCGCCGGGCGTAGGATTGCCTGCTCAGTGAAGTAAGGCCAGGAACGAATCTGGCTGAGAAGCCGTGTTGAGAGGGTAGTTTCTGCAATTCTGTGAGTTTTGAAGTCAAATAGTAAAGTGCAAATAAAATAAAATACATATATGGATCAAGCGGGGAACGATCTGAGTGCGTTCCACATGGGTTTCCTAGCATCTGGAAGGAATCCCTCAAAGTGATGGGATCTTATTTCAGTCATTTGTGTGACTTATACGCCTAGATACGACTCAGGTACTCGGATAGACATGTATTAAATGGCCAAGAGCCCCTTTTTGTGGAATTCCGAGGGAGGGGTTTGAGGCGTCGGGCAGGAGGGACCATGCGACACGCGGAGACCCTATCCGCGTGAGTTGAGGACTGGCCTCGGTGAATCTCCAGGCGAGGCTTGAGCACGTGCTGACCCGACACGCACCCCTCACCCGATCGCTGACCTCTTTCAGGTAAGAGAAGTTGCATTCAAAAACCTTGTTCCTTTCCCGGGTGAGGCACTCTACCGGTCCTCGACATCGCTTCGACTTCTCGTCCACTTTCGCCTCTTCCCCGCACCTGACCCGCGTAAAATACCCCGCCATATAAAGACGGTCCCATTCCGCCCTTCTCGTCTCCTCTCACTCACCTTTCATACCTCTCCCTGTATTCTTGTTTCACCAGCTAGTACCTGCTCTCTGGCTCTTGCAATCGCTCTCATTCTGAAGGTGACCCGAGCCTCTTCCATCGACCACCGACGTCAACGATTCCGTAACCATACGTACGTACGCCCACATATATTCCCCGGGGTAAAATGCACAAGCTGGCAGCCTGTATCATCAATAGTCAGTAACGCTCCTTGACAGTTTGCGAATCCTATACAACCTAATGACACGGTATCTTTTCACTGGGTTTAGGTACTATCAGCCTGTGGTTTCTCCACATCTCTCGCCACGCCTCTACGACAAATGGACCGGCTCCGGTAGAAGATGTACCACATATTGAACAACCATCTATGTCGGCATCCTACACTCGGTATGTTCAATTCACGGCGGAGTGGATGGACGGGCATTGGCCAATTTTTAGTCGTTGGGCACGCCGTGTGCTAGACCACCTCCTTCCAACCGAAGACCAGGAAGCTGCGGTTCATGACCCTCAGCCTGCCCCAGCAAACCGAGGCCCACACCCAGCTCCAGCAACTGCATTCCCTTGTCCTCCTCCTCATGCACACTATGCGGACTAGTGTAGATGTCCCAAAGGGATGCCCGCCAAACGGGCGGTGCACCGATCGTAATTCGGGCCGAGACCCACGCGCGTCATCGGCCAACGCCAAAAATGCCTCAGGTGCCTAGGGTCCGTCTTTTGATTGCGGATTCGGATACCCTAGCGGGCGAACAGTCTACTGGAAAACCAATATCCTTTCGACTCCTATCTTACTTCTGCCAGATCCCGCATCTTAAAAAAAAAGAAACCCAATCTTCACATAGTTTGCTCCTTCTTAGTTCTTCCCTGCCAAGTGCACTGCGTTCTCCGAACTTCATTTTCTGTTGTATCGCTTCTCATATTTATCGCTGTTTTTAGCGTCTTTTTTCTTTCTTTAATATCCCCGCTGAATTCTCGTTCCTTGTCTTGCACCATCGAGGATGGAATCACCCTCCACTGGTAGTAATACATGTTTGCTAGCGGGTTTTCATCGTTCCTGCCGGGCTTATAATAATGTTCCGTTTTGTAATGCTTTAACGATATAGACGTTCATCTCGATGATTTGGCACAATGGTACTAAACCACGTACACGAGTGTTGATAATGGCTGTGGTAGCAATTATGGAGACATGCGCACATGTGGCGTCTCCATCGGTGCTCGGTCATACCGGCACGGATATCTCCGTGGAATGGCTACGCTGGAGAGCTCGAGAGTCTTTCAACTGTTGGAAAGGATAGTGCGTACTTTCTCAGCCGCTGGGGTATGATAGGGACAAATATAATAAAATTTTGACAAAAACTCAAGAAGTAAAGGATTTTTGCTGAAATCCATGTGCCTATCCTTATTATGAGTAGCAGGGGTCTATCACATCTGAGAGGCGTTGTTCGTCCGAAGTACTGAATCGAGGAGTCGAGCACTCGTTAAGTGCCGTCGGCGTCCGCCCTTTGCCTTTTTTTTTCCTTTTTTTTTGAGATCAAGTTTATTGTGCGTGTGCCAGTCAACCTAGACTTATGACGCACATGAAACCAGAAAGACACACGCAAGGATGGCGGCAGTACCAGGGCTGTATCAACAGTCCTTTGCCTTGGGTGACAACAGTCTGTATAAGACGGTTCAGCCCGCACCTCCCTTCACCACTCACTAATCTTTCATCTTTCGCGCCTTGTATTCTTGTTCCACCTACCTGTTCTATAACTCGCACAATCACTGTCTTTCTATACGTGACCCCGACGCACTTCATCGACACCGGCTTGTTCCACACACATCAACACACAGACATCCCCTAGAGCAACATGCTGGAGATCCTTATCATCAACAGTGCGTAGTGTATCCTAGGGCCTTGCGAATCTCTTATAATTTGCTATTGTATTAGGTATCGTCCTGTAGTTTCTGGGGATCTTTCGCTACGTTTCGACGAGGATTGGCCCGGCTCTGATAGAAGATGCGCAGCCGCCTTCCCCGAGACCCTTCGCTCGATACATTCAATACATTCAACTCACGGTGGAGTGGATGGAAGAGCATTGGCCGATTTTCAGTGGCTGGGCGACGTTTTCTTGACTGCCTCCTTCCAAACGATGGCGACGCCGAAGAACGTGCAGGCCATGACCCCCGGCCGGGTCACACAAATCCAAACCCACACCCAACGCCCACAACTGTAGTCTCTCTCTTCCTCCTCCTGCATACCATGAGGACTAATGGGTGGTCCCAAAGGTATGTTGGTCAAATGGACGCTGCACCGATTTCAATATTGACCGAAGCGTCAACAAGACGTACGTCATCGTCCAACAGCAGAATTGCCTCAAAATGCCCTTCCCTCTTCGTTCTTTCCTCGGGCTACATCTATACGAACCCAACATGACACCTACCCCTGCTGCCAGTCCAAATGCCAGACCTTTGCATTCCTACCTTACCCCTGCTAAATCTCACGTGTTGGAAATCATCTTTCTAAAGGTTGCTTTCTTCGTGGTTTTTTTATTTAGATCCTCGTGTCGAGTGCACGTCGTGCTACAAAACTCGATTTTTCGCTTGTTATGCACCATTCCTCACACCTCCAATCGCTGTTCTTTCTGTTTTCGTCGCTGACTCTCCCTGTATTTTCGTTTGTTGCTCTGCTCCATCGAGGATGTCGTTATCTTGGTAGCGTTTATCGTGTTTCTTCAAGCGTACGCGTTCATAATTAGGTTGCCCTCTGTGACGTCTTCATACATAACCTTAAACTCATCTGATGTACTCGATTACTTGCTGCAACGGTACTAAACCGCCTGCATTACCATCGATACGAGCGCTCCCCCATATCACGGAGTGGTGTGACCGCGTCTCCGTCGGAGGTCGGCCGGTCATATTGACATCTCCGTAGAATAATAACGCAGGAAAGCTTGACTTGGCCCAACGCGTCCCTCGACCACGAAATACGTTGTTGTAACCGTCAGAGAAATTGAGCTCTTGCTGAGCCCATACTTGAATGAACACGCGGGAGACAGCGATAAGGAAGGGACCGTTCGTTATACACGGGGTTAGCGACTGGCTCGTGCGCAAATCTCATTGGCTTGGAACAGGATCCAATGAGCAAACAGCCATCCAAGTTTACCGCGAGTGTTCGCGTCGAAGGTCGAGATATATCGGAATTTGAATCGAAAGTGAGAGTTCGAGCCTTAATCATTATCTCGCCTGCAGTCCTTGCTCTGTGCAGCCGATATCGTACGACCACCAGGTTCTCCCCACAGTTCTGGAACATTTAAGCCACGAGTTCGTGGTCTTTTAGCGTGGTTTGTTTACATACGTTAGACTACAACAAGAACACAGGGGGTTTTAGCTCACCTATCACACGACTTTCACATGCCTGGGGCTTGTAAGGCCCTGCACCCGCGCGTCACCCTCTCCACCTGGCCTTCGTCACTCTTCGTGGTCTCTCGAGAATAGCTTTCCCCGACCTTCTGAGGCGAATTGGTACTAGTTCTATTCCGTATCTTATCTAGTACTGGCCAGTACGGGATGCTCCCGCTTCCTTTGGTCCAGGCTGCAATGAGGATGGTCGGGCCCGCCCATTTGATTCCATTCATCCCGGCTGAAATCCCCCCTCCCCGGAAGATGACCTCCACAATATCACGCGTTTGTGAAAGGTCAACTCGGGAATATCTGTCTGGTGCGTAGTTAGATGAAGACGCCGCGTAGTGGAGCACGGCGTCTTCCCCAATGGCGCATTATTACTGGAGGATGCACTTCCGGCTTTGCAAATCCCCGGGCAGAGTTCCCACTCGGGAAGGTCGGTGGAGGCCTGCGGTACCACGCACTCCCCACGAAAGGGTTCGCAAACTCTTGAGGCCACGAAAGCGGTCATCATCGGCTGAGATCGGGGTCGTCTGCGAACCCGTACAGAACGCGACTTTAAGGGAGCGTTCGCCATGAGAGTCGGGACGATAGTCGCCTTTCGGTGTCGTTGGTGCGGTAATAAAGGACGGAGCGTGGCGCGAGGGACTACACATAGGCTAGTGTGTGGTGATCTGTTTGGGTACCAATGAAAAGCCCGGAAGGCTTAGCCCAAATACGCTAATAAGATTTGGGGACCACCCGGAACGACGTGTAGCAAGTCTACATAATTCGCAAGTTCGACCTGAGAGCGTGCGGACTCTTCCCACAAACGAAAGACGTATGCAGCGTTATGCTTGGTTGGAGACCTAATATAACCTAAGGGCTGCTTATGGTCGATTCAGTCGCGGAAAGAGTGGAAGAGGGGTGAGGTGTGGTGAGGCACTGAGGAACGAAAAATGCGCTGTCGGGAAATTCATCTTCGAAGCCTGAGTCGCCATCTTTCGAGTCCCCGGGATTACTCGGTGTGCCAAATATAGTCATCCTGGAGTGCAACGTCACCTGTATTTGTAGTGGTTTCCAACCTTGATGGCGAGTCGCTTCTGCGCCGGTTAATAAAATACTCTGGGCGGCTGATCGTAGCTGTGTGTGGTGTTGCATCTGTCTGACGACTATGGCATATCTCATGCCGCACGGCGCCAAGAGTAGAGGGGAAATAATGAATTTAATGTGCGGGTGTCCGGGGTCCTTTCCTCGGCCATGCAAGCCGTCGCTCTTCGCCCTCTAAGTCCAAACCCCATGTGACATGTCTCATGTTCAAGAAGTGGAGGGGAAATAATGAATTTAATGTGCGGGTGTCCAGGGTCCTTTCCTTGGCCAAGCCGTTCCCTCTTAAATTATCCCCCCCTCATTGTACAAGCTCGTATAAAAGACTGACCGTCCCCTCCTCTCTTTACCTCCCACTCATATTCCATACCTCTCACCTTGTATTCCTGCTTCATCTACCTGTTCTATAACCCGTATAACCACTGTCTTTCCGTTCATCAACACCGGCTTGTTCCACACGTGCACATCTTGACGCACAGACATCCCCTGGAGCGATATGCAGGAGCTGGCCGTCCTTACTATCAACAGTGCGTAGCGTATCCTGGGACCTTGCGAGTCTTTTATAACCTGTTACTGCGTTAGGTATCAGTCTGTTCTTTCTGGGCATCTTGCGCTACATCTCCACGAGGATTGGACCCACTCCAGTAGACGATGCGCGACAGATTGAACAACATCCTATGCCGGCCTTCTACGTTCAATACAGGCAAAATATCCAATCCACGGTGGGGTGGCTGGACGAGTATTGGCCAATTATTGGTCGTTGGGCCCGCACTTTCCTCGACTGCTTCCTCCCACACGACGCCAACGTTGAAGAGCTTGCAATTCATGGCCCCACGAACCAAGGCCCATACCCCATCCCGACGATGGTAGTCCCTCGTCCTCCTCCTCTTGTACATCATGAGGACTAGTGCTCAAGGTATGTTTGTCGAATTCAAGCGGTGCACCCATTTATTTCAATCTTGACTGACCTCTCCTGACAACGCGTCATAAACCGTCCAATAGCGTAATCCCCTCACACACCTTCCCGATCCATTCCTTCTCATTTTCTCGGTTGTAGCACCTGGGCTACTTCCTCACAAGGCCCCATCAGGCTAAAGGCCTGCTGGGCAACCAAGACCTTTTCTACTCCTATCTTACTTCAGCCACATCTCAAGTCTTCAAAACCATCCATCTATGCAAGCACTTCGTTCTCCGAAACTCGACATCCAGTTTTCCTCCTCCCCATCGCTTCCCATCTTTCGTCAATGTTCTTTCATCGCTGTTCTTTCGGCTTTCGGTATCGTCTCTCCGCTGTTTTCCCGTTTGTTGCTTTCCCGCATCGAGGATGTCTTGTATGATATTACCCTAAACTAGTTTTCAAAGCATTTTTCATGGTTCAAGCTTGGCGGATCTGTAACTACGTTGCGCTCTGTGATTCTTCAGCCATGAACTTGTCTAATACATTCGTTAAATTGCTACAACGGTACTGAACGGCGTGAATCGGTATGGATATGAACGCAAGTTTTCTGGAGCGGTAGGCGTCGCCATCGGAGGTTGGGCGGTCATATATCAGCATCTCCGTTGATTAGTTACGCTTGAGGGCCCGACTGGACTCAACGGGCCTTTCGACCGCTACGCGGGATGGGCTGGATCAGCGGTCAGAGAAGATTGTGATTGCTTCTGGGTGAGGCGGAAGCTGAACGGGCACTGTCGAAACAGCGATATAGAAAAGAACCATTCGTCTATGTAGGTCCCTTTCAATCCCGCATTTTCTCCCCTTGAGATGTGCAAGGAATTGAACCACAAGCTTTGACCGTGGTTGAATGGTAAGGCTGAGACGCGATGCTTGGGAGGAATTTCTTCCGGCAGGGGGAGGGGATAACATCGGGCAAACACCGACATCTCGTGTTTGTGCATGGTGACACCGCGTGCCGGTTCCCTCTTCCAATTCCCAAATGCATATCACGCCGTATAAAGACGGTCCATCCTACCCCTCTCTTCACCTCTCACTTATCTTTCATACCTCTTCCTTGTATCCTTGCTCCCCCTCTACCTGTTTGATAGCTCGTGTAATCACTCTCTTTCTTAAGGTGACCTGAAAGTCTTCCACAGACCACGACTTTGTGACTACGCCCACATATATCCCCGGTAGCAAAATGAAGAAACTAGCTACATGTATCATTAACAGTGAGTACCACACCTCGACAGCTTGTAGTTCTATGTAATGCAATGGCACGGTATCTCTTCACTGCGTTTAGGTCTCAACCAATTCTTTCTCCGCATCTTTCGCTTCATCTCTCCGACGAATGGACCAGCTCCGGTTGAGGATGTGCAACGGATTGAGAAACCACCTACGTCGTTACTCTACACTCGATACAGGCGATATGTCCAATTTACGGTGGAGTGGATGGACGAGCATTGGCGGATTTTTAGTCGGTGGGCCCGCCGCGTTCTCGACCAACTTCTTCCAACCGACACCCAGGAAGCCGCAGTTCATGACCCTCAGCCTGGCCCAACGAACCAAGGCCCACGCCCAATGCTGGCAACTGCGTTCCCTCGTGCGCCTCGTCCTGCACACTACGAGGACTAGAGTGTCTACCCTGCAAAGGGATGCCGATCGAATGCGCGATGCACCGATTGTAATTTCGAACAATTGCGCGTCATCCAACGGCAGAAATGCCTCAGGCGCTCCCCACATTTTTCATCTTTCTGGCCAGACTTGTAATTATGTTCTGGTAATGCTTTTAGCCATATATACGTTCGTCTCGATGCCTTGGCACAATGGCACTAAACCGCGTACACGAGTATCGATACTGGCTGTGGTAGTAATTTTTCTTAACAACCTCACCGTCAAGGGTTTCATTCTCTGACTGCAGCTGACGCACAGGGTCTCTGCTTTGACTTGGGGAATGTAGGATCAACCTGGTCAGAGTGATGACATAAAAGAATTAAACTTCTACGCGTCGCACCCAACTCGGCCTCGACGTTGGGTGAGGTGCACCTTGATCGCGGGGCAAGCCCTGTTTTTTTCAAGGTGACCCGGCGAACGGCCTTCGTCGACCGCCGACTTTGTATTTATACACCCCACACACGCATGCAAGGGCTGGCCGTCTTTATCGTCAACAGTGAGTAACACACTTATATACCTTGCGAGTCCTGTGTGACGTACTAGCACGTTATCTTCTGCGTAGCTACCAGCCTGTTTTTTCTCGGCATCTTTCGCTACGTCTCTACGAGGATGGGTTACTTGCTAGCGCTTTCAACGGTTCTCGCTAGACTCATAATTAGTTCGCACTTTGTAATGCATTTAGCCATTCGTTAGCCCCGATGACTTGTCTCAATGGTACTAACTGCATACACGAGTTTCGATGCTTGCTGCCGTGTTATAGAGGGGGTGCGCACTTAATCGCTGGTTGGTCGTACCGGCATGTAGAATGCCGGTTACGCTGAGAGCTCGACTCCACCCAACGAGCATTTCAACCATGATTTAGTACGTGGCTGCATCAGTCACAAAATATTTAGAGTGTGCTTGCTCTTAAGTAAGCACGTAGCTGGATGAACACTCAATAAAGCGAACCCATTCGTCTCGGGTCAGCGACTTCGCAGGCTCCTCAGCTCCGAACAGGAGTCTTTGAGCAAAGCAGTCGTTGCGCTTTACCGCGAGCGTTCGCGTCGAAGGTCACGACATGTCGGAGTTTTAATCAAGTTTTGAGGAGTTCACCGGACCTAATTAATCGTTATCTCCAGTCTTGCTCTGCATGGCCTGCGTTATCATCCGACCACCACGTTCTGCCCAGAGTTTTGGTATATTACGCCACGAGTTCTGACCGTTAACCATGGTTTATTTACATACGTCAGAGGACAACGAAGACCATTGGTCACCTATCACACGCCTCTTATATGCCTCAAGACCTGCACCACTCAAGTTCCATCGTGACCATCTTCAACTGCTCGTGGAATTTACCCCTCATCTCTTCGAAATAGCTTTTCTCGACCTTTTGAGGCGAACGGGTCTCAAGTCTGTTTCGTATCGCACCTCGCCCGAAGCAGTGCAAAATACTTCCGGTCTAGGCTGCACATTAATGGTTGGTGCATAGCAGGTCGTCCGTTAGTCATCACATCTCGGCCAGCTTTCTTAATTGTCTACCATCTCACGTCCCCAAGTAAAACAACGATCATACTGCGGGCCCGGGTTTTCAACCTCTGAAATCGGGACGTCGTCGCTTCGTCTCTTCGTCGACCATTTCCGGGCCGCATTGTGGTACATCTTTCAGGGGCAATTAATAATGTATCATCCGAAACCTTTCACTGGTCATTTCGTGATCCGTACTGGCCTATGTTTAGTACTTGCTTCCTCATCCCTTGTAAACTAACTTCGCTATTTTGCACGCTTTCGCCTGTTTTCTTGATCCTGTTCGCTACTTCCTCTCCGAGGGTTTCTCACTTCAATTTGTAGTCCATTCGGACCTCCCTGATTGGCGTATAGCTAGCTTTTCTACGATCATTTGGGCCAAGATTCTGTAACATCCCCGTCATATATTTGTGTGGTGCACTCGATCCCTGGCTACACCAATACCTGAACCGGCGGTCTGTGTCAGTATCGAATGCTTCCTTGTTCTGGAGGGAGGCAGCCTCTCCCACGAAACGGCTGATAGGTTGAACAAACTTTCCTGTAGTGTCAATGTGTAGGCGTTTCATATACGGATCATGACCGGTGGGTTTTAGTGACTGACGATGATGTGGCGGACTGGAAGCTCGGAATTGTTTCGGTGGTGAATGCAAACCAGCCCACGCCGCGGTGCATCATGACTCAACGTCACCCGTCAAACAGGTTTTCTGTATTCAAACGTGGTAATTCAAACTATGGGTCGAAAGTGACATTGGCTTGCCAGGCCCTTAACTAGGCTCGAGACCCCTTCAAACTTTCGCAGTAAGAAGCCTCCGGGAGAGAGAGGACGTCTTTTTTTGTGTGCCGTTGTAACTGACATGTCCACTCGATTCTTTGACCGCTGCTTCTTCTTCCTCTTCTTCCGCCAGGCTGGGCGTACGCTAGTGTGATAAGCTAATGTTTAGCTGTTGGTCAATAGACCCACATCAGGAGTGAATCTTCTTGATCCTTCGGCGAATAAGGGGCATGAGTGAGGGCGGCACCTCTAGACGACTTTCCAAAGGAGGCTTAGGCGTTTTCGGCCTAAGTCGCCTCCACTGTTTGTCCGACCTCCGTTTGGACAAACATACTGCGATTGGTGGGCCTAAATCGGGTCATGCCAGAGTAGTAGATCAACACCGAACTCTACCAATAATTGTTGGTCCGGTCGAAGGGAAGGAGCTGGAAGGAGTGGGATGTAGTTTTGGGAATCGAACATCTACTTTACGGTCGCACGCAAATTTCGCGAGATGAGGGTTTTTGGACGTGTTGCACGTTCGGAGGTTGCGTGCGGGCGTTTTTCTGATTAAAATCGAGTAAAGAAGAATCGAGGAGAAAGGAAGGCATGGAGTGCATAGACGAAAGCAGCGGACACGGTGTCTCGAGAGTGTCACTGCAGACGGGCAGTTATAGTGTCCTCACTCAACCATGTGCCACTTGGAAGAGCTCCCAGTCAGGACAAGGTCAGTTAAAAAGAGCCCCCTCTGCCGCGAGCTGGGGTATCGCTGCATCTGAGGGGGGTGTTGGTCCTCCCGCATGGACCGGTGACGGCGGACGGGTACCACAGCTATCGCTGCGGACGATTTGGCCACAACCGCCACGACTTGCGTCGCGGCCGAAGGAAGGGGAGTCAATGGTGCCGTGTCATAGGGTCCAACGGCGTGCTAGCCTCCCGGTCCAGGGGTGTCGTCTAACGTCAGTCGTCTGTCTCAGAACTTCTCATGGGTGCAATTTGAGCACACGTGACCCCCAACGACACGCCCTGAGACTGGGAGGCTAGCAGCGTGTTTGACCTGGCCTTCCAGCCCCTCTTAGCCTGCGTGCCTCGAGTCTTCTCTTGCTCTTTACCTTCTCTTGAAGAGGGTCTCCCTGCAAGCCCATTACTCGGGTCCGTCGAAACTTCCATCCAGTGCACCGCGCCGATCACTTGTCGACTCTACCTGCAACGTTCATTACAAGGACCCCGGATCATACGTATTCGTTTTTACCCCGTGAGCTCTTTTCACCACTTTTCGTCTGAATCGTAAGAGGCCTCGCCGGATTGCCCAAATCGCCCGAAAATCCCTAAGAGACCTCTTGTACTTCCCAAAGTCTGTTTTAATACTTTGCTAAGCTACTATATATATCATCAGATGGTCGCCATCGCGGATCCATCCGCCTCGTTTTCAGATTCCTCGTCGTGTCGATCCTCCTTAACGGCGGTCCACCAGTGACAGGTTTGTCACGCGTGACCCGGCGCAAAACATTGAATTCTATAGACTGTAAGCTAAGGCCTCGTACAATCAAGAGTACGTGTTCATACCTTTGGAATGTGCATTATTTGGCAGTAGAAATGGGTGATGAGAAGCCATTCATGGACGTGAGAACGCTATCCCGTTTTATTTCAAACCAACCAGCCAAATTTCTCCCCTCGCACCCCCTCTTTCGAAAAGCACCAGCAACACCTCCACAGATGCCACAGATACCGGCGATCAATCCAACTGCGAACTCCTCGCGTTTAGTACCCTCCTTATCCCAAAATTTCGCCGGAACGTCACTCCATATGTATAATCCGCCTCCTTCATTACGGCGCCGGGCTAATCTGAGCCGCTACAGTGGACCTCGCATGCCGGTCTTAATCTAAGAGCAATTGTACTTCGGATCCTTCCATCTGTCTTCATCTAGCTCACGTGTAGTACAAGGTTATCCCATCCTCCCCCTCCCATCATACACCTCCCTTCTCCCGTAGAATGCCCGCGGTATCCCCTCTCAATTTTGAAATCCTGTATGCCTGGAAGTTGCTGACCTGCCCTTTGCCTTTGGTATGAAGGGTGGGAGTGGTGGGTTATCACGACAGCACGTCCTTGCATTACTGACACCAGCCCGTATAAAACGGTTCAGCCCATCCCTCTCTTCGCCGCTCACTCATCTTTCATACTCCTCATCCTGTATTCCTGCTTCACCTACCTGTTCTATAACTCGTTCCTTTCCGATCGTGAACTCATGAACACCGGCTTGCTCCCCACACGTCGACGCACAGACATACCCTCGAACAATATGAAGAGGCTAGCCGCCTTTATCGTTAACAGTGCGTAGGGCGTTTCGAGTTCTTGCGAGTCCTCTATAACCTGCTTCTTTGTTAGGTATCAACCCGTTCTTTCTGGGCATCGGGCATATGGTCGCGTTGAGGTTTAGACTGGCTCCAGGAGACAATACTCAACAAAGTCAACAACACCCTATGCCGGCACTCTACGTTCAATATAGGCGATACATCCAAGTCACAGCGGAATGGCTCGACGGGTATTGGATAGTTATCAATCACTGGGCCCGCACCTTTCTCGACTGCCTCCTTCCATACGAGGTCGACGTTGAAGGTCCTCAGCTTGGCCCCACGAACCGAAGCCCCCACCCCATCCCGGCGGCTGCAGTCTCTCGCCCTCCTGCTCCTACGCATCATGAAGACTAGCGCTCAATGTTTGTCGAACTCGAGCGCTGCACCCATTTATTCCAATCAACGCGTCACCAACAGCGTAATTCCCTCACACACCCTTCCGGCGATCACATTCCTCTCTTCCCTGTAGCATCTGCGTCATCACTCCCCAATCCCTCTGCCAGGCTCAAGGCCTGCTTGTCAACCACGACCATTTCTATTCCAGCCTTACTTCAGCCACATCTGTCTTCAATTTAACCATCTACCGTTTTGTTCTGTCGTGTCTTTTACATATTTCATTACCAAGTGCAAGGAAGCACTTCGTATTCAACTTTGCGTCTTCCTGTTCCTCGTCGCTTCCTATCTTTCATCACTGTTCTTTCGGGTTTGGTCTCTGCTCTCCACTGTTTTCCCGTTTGTTGCTTTCCCGCGTCGAGGATGTAATGATCTATTATCCACGACTAGTCTTTTTCAGCGTTTTTCATGGTTCCGGACTTGTAACTACGTTGCGCTCTGTGATGTCTCGGCCACGAACTCGCCTAATATATTCGATAGCTTGCTGCAACGATACTGAAGTGGGTGTGTCGGTATATAGATACGAACTCCAGTATTCTGAAGCGATTGGTGGCCGTCGGAAGCTGGGCGGTCATCTCCGTTAATTGGTTGCGCTGGAGGCTAGACTCAACGGGCCTTTCGTTCGACCGCCGCGCAATATATGTTGGATCAGCGGTCAGAGAAGATTGTGATTGACTCTGGGTGATGCCGTACCTGGATGGGCACTGTAGCGGAAGCGATATAGAGAAGAACCATTCGTCTATATGTGGTCAGCGACCTCGCAAGTCTCATCACCTTAGAAACAGGGGCCTATATATATGAGAAAGCGGCTTGATCACTTTTACCGAGGGTATGTCGCATTTTTCGCTGGTGGAAACGATGGCGAAAATGCTAGTTTTAGGACAGCTTTCGCTCTTTGTTGCTCGAACGGGTGGCGAAAATGAAATCAGGTACTGTACTACTGTACTATTCCGGTGTTACCGGGCCATCGGGGACACCGGGACATGCGCCAAAGCGGCGCAACCGTGCCGGGGGAACGGAGCTGGACGGAGAGACTGGCTGGGACAGGGGACGGCGGGTAAGCGGAGAGGTCGAGTTGAATGTGGGGAACGGATCGCCAGGGGCAAGCCACCTCAGGTCCCCCTCACGAAATAGATTTAAGCGATTGGAGTTGCTGTGTTTATTATCTCCCATTCAGGGTAGTGTGCCTCCCGAACAATTGCGGGACGTTGTGGCTTACCTAAGAGGCCGAAGACCGTCGCTGCATATTACTCCTCGGCAACATCACCGCCGTCTACAATCCGGGGCCTCGATGCCACCACCAGCACTCTTTTACCGTAATACAAACAACAAAGAACTTCAGTAGTAGAAGCTCTACTAACATGTTGAACGCATCGAAACACATTGATATGGCTTAGGGGTGTCATCTCCTTGGTCGGCACCATTTTTATCGCGGCTGATAGCTCAGTCGTCGGAGTTGACAACATAGCTCGGGCCCTTTCTCACCCCTCAAGGCCGATTTGATTCATAGCGAGTGTAACTATACTAATTCGGAAAAGTGCAGGCTTCGATGGATTTAGAGAGCCCGAGCGATGGCTCCCTCGAAAGTGAAAGTCCGTAGCGGCGCTTTATCTATGCATATTCGACCAGAAATTTTCTCATGAGCCTCTCATTGATCAATAGATACTGCAGATAGTGATTTTGCACCATTGTAGCACTTTTGTGAAAATACCGGGCGGGACACTTATCCCGAGCGGAAAATTGGATGGGGGGTTGGGACACGGGACATCCGCTAACACCGGAATAAGTAGTACAGTATTCGCAATGGGGCGAAAGGTGAAAGGCGAAAATGGCGCCATAACACAGGGGTGGTGAAAACAGACTCGTTTTCGCTACCCTTTCACGCTACGTTTTCGGACGAGTCGAAAACCGCACCCCGCTTTTGTCGCACCTTTCGCCGGTCTTTCAATTGGCGAAACCTGCTAGCGGGAATTGTGACATACTCCCGGTGTTTACTGTGAGCGTTCGCGTCGAACTTCGCAACATGTGGGAGTTTCATTCAAGATGGGCCTTCCTTGCTCGGCTAAACCGGCCCGATCTCCTAGGGAGGGTTTGGCTGCTGGGGGAAATTCTGGGGTTATTAGGCGAAATTGACACTTACGATTTTGGGCGGAAATCGAGTTTTTTGATGAAATGTAGCTTTGAGTTTGATGGTCAGCCGGAAACTCGTTGGTCCGAATATTCCCCGGGTACCTTGCCGTCACGGTCGGCAGGGCGGTAGATATTTTCGTTTTCCTTCTTGTGCAGAATGCGCATGTTTAGATTCTAGTCGTATACTCTTTTCAATGTTACTTGAAGGTACTTAATCGCCAGCTCGATGCATCGCCATCTCACTAAGACCGTCACTTCGCGGGACACTCCCATACCTCACATCCCGCCCTCCAAATGCGAAGAAAGGATTGTTGTGTTAGTTGGGCAGGTAATTCTGTGGTTGACTTGTGAGACTGTACGGTCTGAAACCGCAGAGAGCAAATGGCGCCGGCCAAAAGCAACTGGCAAGGGGGGTAGTAGGGGGGCCTTGCTAGATTATCAGTGGGTGTCGCTGTGTTAAAGGAGGGTTCGCGGTCGGAAAGTGACCGATTTAGGCAATCGTGTGGTTTTCCGCGCGCGTTCACCTCAGTTCACCAGAGAATCAACTGTCGGGATTTGTCTGCGGGAAGTCCTCCACTGAACGGGCACACAGCACTATGGGTGTCTCTTCGGGATTTTCGGACGAAATCCGAGGGTCAGGCCAGGCCTCTTACGATTTCCGACGAAAAAGGGCCAAAAAGGGTGTAGGGGGCAAACTGCCCTTTTAGGGAGGCCCAAACATACACGTACATCTAGTCCGGGGTCCTCGACCACCGCGTTCTACCCAAAGTTCTGGGAATTTTAAACCACGACTTCCTGACCGAACGTATTTTAACCGTGGCTTATTTACATGCGTCAGACTACAACAAAACAACTGGTGCCAGGTTTCGCATGCCGGAGCTCTAGGCTTGTCACGCTGTTAGCTTTCACCGCCACCCCCCTCCACCTGCTCTCGAGCCTTTCTGGTCATCTTTCGAGAATGGCTTTCTCGAGCTTCTGAAGAGAACTGGTATTAGGTCTGTTCCGTATCTTATCTCGTACTGACCGATACAGAACACCTTCCGCTTCATCCGGTCTAGATTGTAATAATTGGTACGCCTATGACAGGTCACCCATTAGTCATCACATCTTGAACAGCTCTTTCAACTGCATGCCTTATGTACCCAACCAAACAACGATTGTGCAGAAGACTCCCCGTTTCTGATCCAGTGTCTCGGCCTCTGAACCAGTAGCCGGTCACCTTGCCTCCTCGCCAAGAGATAGCGGGCGACCTCGTGCCGTGCACGGCTAATTAAGGCTTTTGCCTTGTTTAGACCGGATCCGCGGGAGTGGTATTTTCTTTGTCCCTTTGTGCAGACAGGAATCTGGCCACGACCCTCAACGGGAGAGAAAGTTCCCTCGAGTGCTGGTCAACCACAGAGCCAATTCCAATGCATATTACGCCATATAAAGACGGTCCATCCCACCCCTCTCTTCACCTCTCGCTCATACTGCATACCACTCCCTTGTATCCTTGCTTCACTTACCTGTTTTATAGCTCGTGCGATCACTCTCTCCCTCAAGGTGACCTGAACATCTTCCACCGACCACAACTTGGTGACACCACGCCCGCCCGCCCATATATCCCCCGTAGCAAAATGAAGGAACTAGCCGCCTGTATCATTAACAATGAGTACTACACCTCTACGGTTTGCGGTCCCATATAATTCAACCGCGCTTTCTCCGCATCTTTCGCTTCACCTCTACGACGAATTGACCAGCTCCTCTAGAAGATGTGTAACGGATTGAACAACCACCTACGCCATCACTCGATACTCGATACAGGCGATATGCTCAATTTACGGCGGAGTGGATGGACGAGCATTGGCCGATATTTAGTCGGTGGGCCCGCTGCGTTCTCGACCACCTTCTTCCAACCGACACCCAAGAAGCTGCAGTTCATGGTACTCAGCCAGGACTAACGAACCAAGGCCCACGCCCAATACCAGCAACTGCATTCCCTTGTCCTCCTCGTCCTACACACGACGAGGACTAGAGTAGAGACCCCGCAATGGGATGCTAATCAAATGCGCGATGCACCGATCGCAATTTCGAACGAGAACAAAGCGCGCCATCTAACGGCAGAAGATGCCTCAAGCGTTCCCATCCCGCCCCTCGATTGTAGATTCGGATTACCTTTGCAGGAATACCCTCCCATCCTCTTCCCCAAAAATACCCCGTAGCAGGTTAAGGATTCTCTGGACATCCAATACCCTTTCCTCTCCTATTTTACTTCTGGAATATCGATATCTCTCGTCCCAAAAAAGGAAACCTTGCGTCGCATAAGTAGTTTGCTACTTCCTGTTTCTCACTTATCCCGTGCCAAGTACACTTCGCTGTCCGAGCCTCATTCTCTGTTATGCTACCTCTCGTATTTATCTCCGATTCTTTTCGAACTCTCCGGTGTATTCTCATTTGTTGTCTTACAACATCGAGCATGGACATACCCTCTACTGGTTATTTACAAGCGGGTTTTCATCGTTCTGGCCGGATTCGAATTCCACTATGTTCTGTAATGCTTTTAGCCATGTATACGTTCGTCTCGATGCCTTGGCATAATGGTACTAAACCGCGTACACCAGTGTCGATATGGATGTGGTAGTAACGATGGCGGCATGCGCGCATGTGGCGTATCCATCGGTGTAGGTCATACCGGCATGGATATCTCCGTGGAGTGGTTACGCTGTCGACCCAACCGAACCGATCGTGTTATTACGTTGCTGCATCAGTCACAGAAGATTTATAGTGTACTTCTCCTGGGTAAGCACAGATCTAGATGAATTCAATACAAAAACTCATTTGTCTATGGTCAGCGACCTCGCAAGGCTCCTCGTTTCCGAAGTGGTGACCCGGCCTCAGAACCGGTAGCAGGTCGCCTTGCCTCCTCGTCCACCAATAGGCTCACTTTTTACATCATCAATGAAGGATCATCCCCGCTGGCGCTTGTCCGTAGAAGTGTCACCGGAACAACGAAGGACTGTGTCGCTCACCCCGAGGTACGTAAAGCATCTTTTCCGTAATGACGGATGGCTTGGTAGAATATTCGTTTGCCCTGCTGACTGGCTGTCCGATCATGGCTATTGCGTATCCCTCTCCTCTGATTGGAGGATCTCGCCTCAATCGTGCGAAAGCTTGGAGTGGTTGGGGGTGTTGACCAATTTCTAGTGCGAAGCCTAAACGCGTTTCTCGAAGCTTATGATAGTTGACGTGAGGTGAGCAATATAGCCTAATGCAGCTATCAAAACGGGACGTTTCCTTGGCTGTCTTTATGTCATCTTGACATATGCTAGAAGCATTAATCGAAACAGGAAGGCGGGAGCCGGCGTGCGGGCTTTCCTCATGCCATTCTCGACCGCGTCCTCCCACACGACGGAATTGGTCACACATTCGATGACAACGCAGTCGAGCGCCACCTCCAAGACCTTGGCCAAGTCTCACTGGCTGCTTTACAGCCTTCTTCTCCAGTCCATCATCGAAGGTTTGATTGTCGCGAGGTGAATGTGCAACGCAACGTGCATCCTGGACCGGTCCTGACCCTTACGTTATCCGAATTAAGCCCACATTCTCCTCGCCCTTCGCTTTCCTCATCAGTCCCGTACCTTTAATCAACCATTAGTAGGTATGAAATCATCCATTCACGGGCTATCGATGACCTTCTCTGACTCTATCATCGGGGCCTCCTCATCAGGCACTAATACTGTAGCCGCCGGACAGGCGAGTTTACGGATAAAGAATGGTCTCCTCGCTCTCTTTTCCGTTTTGAGCCACCACCGGCGCGTCCTTGTCGGGACTCGTGCATGGTTCAACATCTTCCATCGGTTCCTTCCTTTTCCCTTGCGTTGTGCCCTATGTTCAATAGTTCTCACGCTTCGTATGCTGCCGCCGCTTTTCTGCACACTGTCGCTTTTCGTTAATTGCCTCGGTCCTGTATGCTGCTGCTGCTTCTCCTCTTCTTTCGTATTCTCGCTTCCTGTTGTACTTCATCCTCATTGAAGCAGGCCAGACTATGACCGACTCGAGGAGTTGGGAGCTTATCTCCGTTCATTTAGGCTGATGTTCATAACACGGTATTTATAATCATGAGTGGTCCGCTCAATATCTGGCTACACCAGTACTTGAAATAAGCTGTCTAAGTATCTTCCATGACTTCTTCTGTGGCACCCTTGGCATGTCGAACGATCTCCTCGACCGTTGTTCCAACCGACGTGTGGGCGCTCACGGTGGAGCGCATCAAATGGCAAATGCTCGATGGAATCCGAAACCCATTGTGAGATAGTAGAATAAAGATATCAAGAGCGACGATGAGTTTATTTAGTCAACTCCGAGCGGTTCCGACTATGACCGCCTGGATGATTGCAAGTCGGCGTCGTAGGTCCGTCAGCCTGTGCGCAGCCCGTGGATGTCATTGACGTGGCTTAACTTGCACCCTCGCAAACTCTGCTAGCCTTGATCGCTCTGTAGCTGATGTGTCATGGAATGCTGGAACCACCAGAAATACAGCCAAGGAAACTAACCACTGCCGCTGGCGGATGAAAACAGAGTGATGCCGCTGCCTCAAATGAAGGGTGGAATCACCGGGTATTAAATCTCAGGTCTTCGAGAAAGAGAGCGTGTGAGTGTATGTATAGCAGTAGCGGTACGAATCATCAGGTGCAACCAACATCGTCCGCACCCTATTTAATTCCAATCATCCCAGCCGAAGCCTCCCCTGAGGTGTGACCTCCATAGTAGCACGCGTTTGAGAAAAGTCAACTCAAGAATCATCTGCTGGTGCGTGGTTGCCGTGTTTCGGGAATGTAGAAGGCCGCGTGGCGGAGTCCGGCGTTTTCTTCAACAGGGTTGTATTGCAGATAATATCCCTCTGGTTTCGTAAAGGCTTGGCAGTGTTTCCACCCAGGAACGTCGGCGGAGGGCCGAGTGACCTACCACGTGACGTGATGATACACCATAGAAGGTTTGCAAGCTCTTGAGTCCACGAGAGCGATCGTAATCGGCTTCGAACTGGTACGGAACACGATATCAAAGGAGCGTTCGCTATGACAATTGGCATGATAACTACTAAGACGTAGCCTATGTCGCCTTTGTCCTGTGGCGGTGTCGGTGAGTGCTGGTGGGATGATCAGGGACGAACGTGGGGAGACTATACGCAGGACTGTGTGCGGGATTCCGTAAGGGGGGTGATCAGCCCGAGTATTAATGAAAAGCGCAGAAGGTTCTGACTAATAGAGCTACTAAGATTTGGGGTTCCACCTTGACGACGTGCAGCAAGTCTAATTCGCAAGTTCGACTTGAGAGCGTGCAGACTCTTAAGATCTTCCCATAAACGTAAGGAGGCTGTCAGGATATGCAGCGTTAAACGCTTAGTCAGAGACCTAATATGACTCGACAGCTTCTTATGGTCGATTCAGTCGCAGAGAAGAGAGGAGGAAGGGTGAGGGTGTGGCCGGGGTGTGAGGAACGAAAATGTGCCGCAGAGAAATTTCTTTTTTTAGGCTGTCAAGCTTGCAGCGACCAAGTTCCGGTTGCAACTCAATCTGAATGAATATCTTGGTCAACCCCAAGCTCGTATAAAGGATGGTTCATTCCCTCCTCTCTTCACCTCTCGCTGATCTTTCATACCTCTTACTTTGTATTCTTGCTTCACCTGTTCTATAACTCGTCCCATCACTCTCTTTCCGAACGTGACCCGAACGCATCAACACCGCACATCGACTCGAGTAGAGATACCGTAGAACAATATGCCGGAACTGGCCGCCCTTATCATCAACAGTAAGTAGCACATTATGGGAGCTTGCAAGTTCTCTATAAGTTAATACTGCGTTAGGTCTCAACCTGTTCTCTTCAGGCATCCTGCGTTACGTTTCCACGAGGATTGGACTGGCTCCGGTAGAAGGTGCGCGACAAATTGAACGACCCGCTATGCCGGTATCCTACGTTCGATACAGGCAATCCGTCCAAGGCACAGCGGAATGGCTAGATGAGCATTGGCTAGTTATCACTCGCTGGCCTCACCCTTTTCTCGACCACGTCCTTCCAAATAACCGGGACGCCAACGCACGTGAAGTCCATGGCCCACACCCTGGTCCCATGAACCGAAACCCACATCCTATCCCGGCAATGGTAGTCCCTCGTTCTTCTCCTCTTGTACATCATGAGGACTAGTGCCAAAGGTATGTTTCGAATTCTAGCGCTGCACCCGTTTCAAGCTTGACTGACCCTGACGTCAACGTGCGCGCGTCATCGTCCAACAGCGTAATTGCCTCACGCCCCTTCCCCCAAATCCATTACTCTCGGTTTCCCGTTTTGTATTGTATGGACTATCTCAGTGAGGACACCCTCCCCCATCCTTCTTCCTGACTAAAAGCCTTCTAATCAACCTAGACCTTTTATATTCCTATCTTACTTCAGCCAAATCTCAAGCCATCTGCAGCTGTCTAGTTTGTTCTCTCGTGTTTTTTTGGATCCCACCTCTATTCCAAGTGCACTTCGTTCTCCGAAATTCCACCTCCAGCTTTCCTACTCCCCATCTCTTCCCATCTTTCACCGCTATTCTTCCGGCTGTCGGTACGGCCTCTCCGCATTCCCCCCTCTTCTTTTTTTGCTTTCCACCATCGAGGATCGATGCTATGATGATGTATTACCCTTGAGTAGTTTTGCTAGCGTTTTTCACGGCTCAGCTTGGCAGACTTGTAATTTAGCTTGCGCTCAGCCATGAACTCGCCTAATGTATTCGCTGATTTGCTGCAACGTTACTAAAGTGCGCACATCAGTATGGATACGAGCTTCAGTATTTTGGAGGGGTTGGCGTCTCCATCGGAGGTTGGGCGGTCGTGCTGGCATCGCCGTAAAATGTTTCGCTGGAGAACTTGACCTCGACCCAAAGACTCTCTCGACCGCGATGCATTACTGCAACTGTAAAACACGATCGATGCTCTATTTTTCTTGGTTCAGCCCGTAGCTGGATATCCACTCTGAGAGGCAAAAGGCTTAAAAAGCCATTCATTTACGGTCAATGACGACTTCACAAGCGCTGCCTCATAAGCCCAGAACAGGAGTCTGCGAGCAAACGGCCACATAACTTTACCGTGAGCCCTTGCGTCAAAAGTCGTGATATTTCAGAGTTTGAATAGAGAGCTTAGGCTTTGTTCCTTATCTTGCCTCCAGTCCGTGCTCTATTGGGCTGATCTTCTACGGCCCCACATTTTCCCCAAAGTTCTGGGACACTTACGCGACGAGTGCCTGACCGTTAGATATTTAACCGTGGTTTATTTACATACATCAAACGACAACAAGATTGCCCGTAGTTTATCTGAACTATCGCACGCCAGGTTTCACATGCCTCGAGGCTCGGAAGACTCATCGGGCCCTGCGCATGGCTGATGGGCCCCTCAAGTTGCACCGTCACCCTCTTCATCTGCTTCCTCATCATCTATCAAGCACAGCTTTCACAACCTTCTAAAGAAGAACTGGTATCTTATCTCATTCTGACCGGTACGAAGGAAGGGTCTGGACTGCAATGACTGGTTTATGACAGATCACCCATTAGTCATCCCATCTTGATCAGCTTTCTCGACTGTGTAGCACCTCATGTACCCAGCCAAACAGCGATCGTGCTGCAGGACTTCCATATTTTGAAACCAGCGTCTCGGTCTCGGAACCGCTCGCCAGTCGCCTTGCCTCTTCGTCGACCGTCTCCTGGACTAGAATGTTAAATCTAGTGAGTGACCTCGGGCTGGACTCGCGATTATGGAACCTACCTGGCCGATGCTGTCCACAAGTCGCTAACTTTTTGTGTCCTTCCGTTAAGTTTGTCCCCTTGGTTAGGGACTTTGAAGCTCGAAATTGCTCAGCCTAATGCCAAAGGTCAATCACCAGTGACGGATGTTGTCTCCTCGGATCTTTTGGTGTTACACTGGAATTCAAATTCATGTCATCGAGCTGTCGATTCCTTTGCAAACCCACCTCCCCGAGTGTTCCTGTTTTAAATCCACCGCTTCGTCCACGTCTGGGGCTTTTGAGCTCGATTGCCGTCAGTTTCCACAGGCTCGCTCCAGACCTTTTGGTGTGAACCCACCCCACATCCCGAGACCCACAATTATCACTTCCATTGGGTTCTAACTACCCTGGAATTGTTGGTCGATCACGGGCTACTCATCTCTCGCCGCGCCTGCCGTTTTCTCGACCGCTTCGACCCCAGCCATGTCGCGGCACCCACCATGCCAGAGCTCGAGCCCCGCCCTCGAAACCGAGACCCGGTCGCTGTGGCTCCTTTATGGCTTCCTCCAGCAGATTTTTAAATCCAGTGTGCGGATCTCCAATTGAAGAACGACGTTGCACCCATTGTAAAGTCAACTGAGGTCCCTGACACACGTCATAGTTTCCCTCGTCCCGGGCACCTTTTTAAACGCTCCTTGCCATCCCACCAATTCTCCCCCTCCACGACTCAAACCTTCTCAATCCAGCATCGAGGTATGAGAACCGTCATCACTTCCCAATCTGACCCTTCTGACTCCACTCTCACCGGACCATGAATCTGATACATCCATCCTTAGGCCCTTGCGGGCTGATATATATACCTGCAATCAAGACAAGGTAATATTCCGAGTCCTGGGCTGGCATCTCACTCCGAATTTTTTTTCGCTTCATCTAGAACGCGCATTTCTCTTCACGCCCATTCTTCAGTTTGGTCCTCTAGTCCTCGCTTCTACACCCGCCATCTGTACCCAGTGGCTTAGACGGCGTCTTTTGCCACCTGTATGATATGCTCAACCCGAGTCCGACCTAGCGACAACTGTGATCGGACTTGCCTACCCGACCGTTAAGCTTTGTAATGGCACCAAATTCTTCTATATGTACAGTAAATATTAACCGTTTCTTCACGCGCTGAAGAGTACGGATGAGCGCACCAGGTCTCTCAGTAATGCGGCGATGCCGGAATAGATCTTGTCAAATGTATAGGTTTCTCCTTAGCCGACATAATAACTCTTTCTGTTGGTAAATGTAGTCCTTAGTGTTGTCATAGAAATCGACTGTGAGAGGATTTTTTCCTCCCCAGGGACGATATCCCCGAGTGACAGTGCACCCGTATGAAGACTTGCTTCGATCGTTTCTACTTTATCGAGTGCGCAAGCCATCATAAAGCCCGCTCCGACGCCAGGGACTCACCGAAAAGGCATTTTCAAATGCGAAGGAGTGAGGAGGATGAAAACCCACTTGTGCGCGCCACCCTTCGGTGTACCGCACCGGGCGTGAAAATACGTTTCTCCGAAGGAACGGTCATGATTTGGTCACGTCAGCAACCGGGAACTACTCGCTTAGGGCAGTGCTACTCAGGAACCAAGGAGAAGAAGAGCTCTGTTTGAATTGGACGGCGGCGGTAACACCTCGCAGGACAGGAGTCTTTGAATCAAATAGCTTAGACGATTTGATGGCGACTATGTTAGTAGGGAAGCCGAACAAGGAAGAGTGATTGGGTGGAGCAGGACGGAGCGAAGAAGTATCTATCCTGGAAGAAACTCTTAAACATCGAAGTTTAAATTTTGCCTCAAGGACACAGGGCCATATGATAAAGGGAGAAAGGAAACATGAGTACGGAGGATTCGGGATCATCCGAGAGAGCGAGAATGTTGTGGGGACGGAGAAGGATAAGGTTCAGGTAGTTCGGAAATTCAGGGCTTGGCTTTGTAAACTTCATCTCAAGAGGTACCCGCGCCGCCGTACGCACCTCCTTCCTGTTTCGACCCAATCTCCCGGTTCCCCTTTCCCACCCATCTTGGTGGAATGGATGATCGTGAACCCACCTAACCATCCAGACGTGTGAACCTAATAAGGTATGTACGCATCCCCCTACACCACTGGAATGGCTCTCCGGGTAGCGTTTTGGAACGATCGAACTTCTCTATAGTTAGCTCCTTCCCCCTACTCATGCAGGTCTATCCAGAGCATGGCGTGGCCGGAATCCGCATGTACATGTGGACGTCACGTGATCACGGGTCGAACAATGCGCCCAGGATGCAGTGAATGGTCCCTCAATTCCGCGGCAACTCGGGAACGGGGGTCTGGCGTCTCAAAGCGCTTGGACGGCTTTATCTGAGCCGATAATTGCAATGTGGGTTAAAATCTAAACTTCCAATTTCGAAATTACCGCCCAGCACGAACCGTCCAAGGAGACGGGAGGGGGTGAATATGGGGTTCGAGACATGAGGTCCTCTACATGACAAGAGTAGGAATTCCCGAACGTATCACCAATGCCGTGAACCCAAGGGGCTGGTAAGGGGCATGGAGGTAATTCCCTGAGATGTTGTCAGACTACCAGCGCCTGCAATCCGCCGACTCAGGGTCCAGAGAGCCAGCACCATTTCATGTATAAAGATGGTCCATCCCATCCCTCTCTCCACTCTTCACTCAGCTTTCATACCTCTCACTTGGTGCTTCACTACTTGTTCCATAAACTTGCAACCACTCTATTTCTGACGGTGACCCAAACGACCTCCATCGGCCTCCGACTTTGTGACCATACACATACCCGACATATATCCTCTAGAGCAAAATGAAGGGGCTGGCCGTCTGTATCATTAACAGTGGGTAACGCGCTTCGGCAATTTACAACTCATATGTAACCTAATGGCGCGGCATCTCCTCGCTGAGTTAGGTATCATTCTGTTCTCTATGTGCATCTTTCGCTGCGTCTTCACAACGAGCGGATCGGCTCCAGCAGAAGAAGCACGACAGGTTGAACAACCACCTATGCCGGCACCTTACGGTCGATACAGGCGATATGTTTCATGCACGGCGGAGTGGATGGACGAGCATTGGCCGATTTTTAGTGGGTGGGCCCGCCGTGTTATCGACTCCCCCCTTCCAACCGCCGCCCAAGAAGCTGCGGTTCATGGCCCTCAGCATGGCTCAACGAACCAAGGCCCATACCCAATGTCAGCAGCTGCATTCCCTTGTCCTCCTCCTCCTGCACATTATGCGGACTAGCATGGGTACCCCAAAGGGATGCCTGTCAAGATGGGCGATGCACCGATCGTAATTTGGACCGTGGTGCTGATTGCAAATGCGTCATCGGCCAATGGCAGAAATGCCTCGCGTCGTTTCATCATACCACCAAGAATACCCTTCATCCCCTTCCCCAAGCAGGCTAGCGGTCTACTGGACAACCAATATCCTTTCGTCTTCCATCTTACTTCTGCCGTATTTCGCGCCTCGAAAATGAAACCTATCCTCGTAGAGATTGCTCGTTTAGGCCTAGCTTTTGGTTATTCCGTGCCAAGCGCACTTCGTTCTAAATTCCCATATTTATCGTTTTTCTCAGCGTCTTTTTCCAACCCTCTGTTGCACTCTCCTTTGTTGTTTTGCATCGTCGAGGATGGAATTACCCCGCACTGGTTATTTGCTCGCAGTTTTCATCGTTCTTGCCTGACTCATCATCATGTTACGCTCTGTAATGCTTTTAGCCATCCGTTTGTCTAGATGATTTGCTACGATTGTAGTACTACCATGAAGCTTCGCAAGTGAGTGTGGATACTAGCTGTGGTAATTGTGCAGGCGTGCATATGTGGCGTCTCAATCGGGTCGGTCATACCGGCATGAATATCCCAGTATCTAGATGGAGAGCTCGACTCCACCCACAAAGTCCTTTAACCGTGAGTTCCGTGGCTGCATCAATCATAGAAGATTTACAGCGTGCTTATTCTTGTGTGAGTTGGATGAACTTTCCATCCAGAAAACTCATTCGTCTGCGGTCAGCGACCGAGCGCGTTTCATCAGCTTCCAGCAGGAGACTATGAGCAAAGCAGTCGTACTAGAACTTTAGCGCGAGCGTGAGCGTCGAAGTTGAAGGTTCGCAATATGTCGGAGTTTGAATCAAGCTTTTGAGAGTCCGCCGGGCCTAATTACAGCTGTTTTCATAACGATGGGCGTTCCCACGTTCTACGGACTTCCAACCACTTCAGCGTCAGCACCCCGTAAT
>WSUB01000275.1:25782-36329 GCA_019633425.1 Tulasnella sp. 424 | reverse complement strand
ACAAATAGAGCCATCGCGAGATAGCATTTTTCATTTTTGATGTGGAGACCTGGTCCAAGCTACGCTGTGGCCAGGAACAGAGCTTGTTGATTCTTCGTGAAAAGCATATTAATTCATCATCCTCATATATGAGAGTGGTGGAACTTTGGAGACGGTAAGAAAGGGAAGCGGTCTCGGACAAGTCTTCCTCTGCGGAGTGTGGCCATGACGTCATGGCCCCTTTGGGCGAGAGTGCCGAACGGCGGCTGGACATGGACATATTCATCCTGGAAGAGCGCACAATTTGGGGCGTTAGGTGAAAGTAGGTAGACTATAACTGGCCTGATCACGCCCGGGTTTGATGGACTGCGAGTGTGGTGGACCTTGAGGTGACGATGGGCGCCTTTCGGCATGAGAGACTCTCAGGTCGATCTCGGCAAACATGAACCAGCTAGAGGGATGAACGAACAGCCTTTACTTCCTCCACCTCCTTGCTCTTACGATCTCCCGTATCCAGAGAAAAGTGCCTATCGGCCTCGTGTGATGGGCAGTGCGATGGAAGGCGTGATCATCGGAGATGTTGATTTTGCGTGCGGCGATTAGCGATAGAAGCTCAGCTTCCTCGCGAGGGCTTGCGCGCAGGGAACGTTCTAGAACCACCAAATTCGCTGGGACATTGCGGCATGTCCGTTCAACACGCAAAGGCAGGTTGAGGGGAAGCGCCGGGTGGTGTGTTTTTTTCCACGACTCACCCCAGTGCTCCGTTGGCACTCCCTCCGCACTCCCTCCGCTTTCCCCCTCGCTGCGCAGTTTTAGGGCTTATCACTCGATGTCTTCCTTTAGGGTGAAGACGCACTTCTATGGAATCTCAAATGAGATGTACAATGCGCCTGGTTCATCACGGGAAGAGGGTCCTTCTTGTCTGGCAGTGGGTCGTTGTGGTCGTCTTGGGTGAGCCTTGCAGACACGATGCGACTTTACGCGGAGGGCCTGGACCTTCCAGCTGAACCTAGGTGAGCACGGGAACTAACGATATCATATCTGCCATGTATTCTCGTGAAATTTGCAATGACATTCAGGTTCCTTTATAATTACTTGGTCCCCGAGGCCTCATCTCTTGTCCGACGGTGGAGGAACACACGTCGCGGGATGACGATCAAGGGCGAGCTCGACGTCGTACTGCGCAGCAGTATTTAGATGTCGAATCATTTTTCGGAATTTTCCGTGCAGAGAGCTAAGCCCTCGTGCTTTGCTCTGGAGTGGTTCCGCTGTTGAAGGGGAAACGTTGCGTTCAGTGTTCGACTCTGCGTGTGGAATCGGGACGGATGACGATGCTGGTGTCCAGGGCTTAAGGTCCGCTTCCTCGACACCCTGAGCATCTTGATTCCCCGTGAAATCATATTTGTTTATTTCCAGAAGAGTAGTAGAACCTTAGGGACGGTAAGAAAGTGAAAGAGGTTAGATCTCGGACAAGTCTTCCTCGGCGGAGTGTGGCCATGACGTCATGGGTCCTGGAGTGCGGTGACTGGATATGGATATATTTATTCTAGAAGGGCACACAATCGAGGGCGTTGGTTTAAAGTTGGCAGACTAGAATTGACTGTCGAATGCGAGTGTAGTTGACCATGAGGTGACAATGGGCGCGTTCAGCGAGAGAGAGTCGGAGACTCCCGGCGCTTGCCATATGTCGGCAACCATGGACCAGACTAGAGGGATGCATTAACAACCGGTGCTTCCTCCGACCTCCTTGCTCTTACGACCTTCCCGTATTCAGGCAAAATTGCCTCTCAGCCTTGTGTGATAAGGCAGTGCGATGGGGGCGCGTGATCATGGGCGGTCTTTGATTTTGCGTGTGGCGATTAGCGATAGAAGCTCAGATTCCTCGCGGAGGCTTGCAGGGAACATTCTATACAGTCCAGAACCACCCAAATCGCTGGGAAATTGCGGCATGCCCGTTCAACATGCAAAAGAAGGCAGGTTGAGGTGTAGCGCCGGGTGATGTGTTCTTTTATACCCTCGGCCGCGACTCACCCAAATCCTCCATCGACACGCATCCTTCCCCCCCCCCCTGAGAAACCCCTCGAGGAACGCCGACTCTTATCATCACCCGACCCCTTCTCGATACGAACCTTGAATGCAACAGGACGGAAACCACGACGCCGGTCCTAGCGCCACTGGGTTGCCTGGGCCGCCGTCAAATTCGAAGCTCGACGCTTCCTCGAGTAAATTCCAGCCAAGCGCCAATATGGTACGTCGCTCTCAGGTCTCGAATGGAAATTCCAACAGCTCACTGAAATAACGTTTTTCACGCAGAGGGATAGGCTCGCGAAGCTTGCGAAATGGCGCATCGACCCGTCCTCCATCGAATTCCCTAAGGAGGCTCGCGAGATCACGGGGGGCCACGCGACGGTTTCGCGAGCCTTCTTGGCGTCTCCCTCAAGTGGCAGTACTGGAGAAGCCGCTCGCCGGCGAAAGGTCTGTAGTGCTTCGCGTCTCCAGCCATAGACCGGGACGTCGAGCCGCTCATCAACTCTACTCTCACAGGCTGTAGCGGTGAAAAAGATGAAGATGTCAGGCGATATAGCGCGGGAAGTGGGGGTTAGAACACTTCATCCAATCGCGCGGGGCTTGGTCGCTAAGGTTGTCTTTTTGGGCTTAGTTGACGGTCAGAGAAGCGGAATTCTTGGTCGGACTTTCGCATGGAAACATCATCAAGCTCGAAGGATTCGTTGAAGACTTATCCAAGGATATCGTGTGGCTAGTATTTCCTTGGGAAGAAAATGGTACCTTGAGGGATTTCGTCGCCTCGGCAGACTGGGAAGTTCCCGAACGGATCTGGCTGGTACGGCCGAACCGCTTTTCTTCGAGTGACCTCTGACACTTTTGAATCTAGATCGATGATGTCGCTAGGGGAGTGGAATACCTCCATGGCCGACAGCCGCCCATATGCCACGGCGATCTGAAATCTGTAGGTTTCGACAGCGTCATGACACTAGTCAAACTTACTTCACTACCTCTCAGTTAAACGTACTGGTCAACTCAAATTGCCGTGCGGTAATCACCGATTTTGGATCAGCTCGCCGTCTCAAAACCGATGATCTCAGCAACGAGACGAAGCCAGCTCGGAACAAACCCCCGGCGGCGCTTTCGCTGGAAGCAACGTTCTGTGCCGCCACCAATACCATAACGCTGACGGGAGATCATTACACCCTTCGTTGGGCTGCTCCAGAGCTGCTGTACGAGGAGGACCCTGGCCTCTATAGCGACATTTGGGCGTTGGGGTGGGTAGCATACGAGGTAACGTCAGAGTCGTACTGGTATCTATTTGCCATCGAGGCTCAAAAAAGGTCCGATGCATCTGTAGGTCATGACCGGCTTCATTCCGTTTCAAGGTGTCAAGGACATGATTGTTGTTGCACGAGTCGTTCAGGGAGATCTCCCCTCCATCACCGACGACGCCCGCATGTCGTTGATCCAGGCGCTTTGCTCCTTGATGCTTCTGTGTTGGAGCATCGACCCCAGCAAACGACCGACGGCCGAGGATTGCCGAAATTCAATCAACTGGATGGTGAGCACTGCTCATTCGGATCGATTACATGCGATTAATCGATTTCGATACAGCCCATGGTTATTCCAAATCCCATTCGGACCTCGGATTCAACGGGTCTCGGGGCTCGCTCTCCCGAGCTTCTTGTGCGACTGGGAGATCTGCACCGGCGGCAGGGTGACTACCGCAATGCATTGGAGTTCTATACCAAGGCTATGGATGGCTACACGCGCAACGGTGACAGAAAAGGAAGGGCCACGGCGTTAATGCAGCTGGCGCAGGTGCATCGGATGCGAGACGAGAACAACCAGGCCATTCGATTCTACTCGGAGGCCCTAGAAATCTGCACCGACCTCGATGACAAACGAGGGAAAGCCTCTGCTCTTTGGGGTCTCGCTGAGGTGCATCGGCTTCGGGACGAGTACAGCCAAGCCATTGCGTTCTACTCGGAGGCCCTACAAATCCGCACCGACATCGGTGACAGGTTGGGGAGAGCTGATGCCCTTTGGGGTCTCGCTGACGTGCATCGGGCTCGGAGCGAGTACGACCAGGCCATCGCATTCTACTCCGAGGACTTACAAATCCGCACCGACGTCGGCGATAGGCGAGGGAGAGCCGATACTCTCCGGGGTCTCGCTGCAGTGCATCGAGATCTTGGCGAGTACAGCCAGGCCATCACGTTTTACTCGGAGGCACTACAAATCCGCACCGACATCGGGGACAAGTATGGGAGAGCCTCTGTTCTGAAGAGCCTCGCTGAGATCCACCGACTTCAAAATGAGTTCAGCCAGGCCGTCACGCTTCTTTCGGAAGCCTTGCAAATCTCTACCGACATCGGCGACCGATACGGGAGAGCTTTCTCTCTGCGGCGCCTTGGTGACGTGCATCGAGATCAGGAGGACCACAGCGACGCGATTCGTCTTTATACCGAAGCTGCTGAAGTCTTTGAAGAAATTGGACAGACTGAGAACGCAGCTTATGCTTCGAACCAAGCTGCTAAGCTCCGTCAATTATCTAACCAAGGAGACGCCGCTTGAGGTTTCGCTGGGGCATTCCAGATTGACTGACACGTTTTGTTGATTCCCCACCCTGATTCATGTATCTACGTACTCGATGTACAAAGGTTAACGATTTAGTTTTGTTGGTCGCGGCGCTGATCCTACGGCTCAGACTCTCTACCATTCTTGTTCTTTCTCACTCTATAATCAGCCGACCATCTTTCTACCGATCTGGTCTCCCTTTAACGATACCCAGTACCCATCTTTCTCTCGTGCGGTTTTTATGTCGTGACGTCGTTGCAGTGGGGTCCGCATATCCAACTCGTTTTGATGAAGTGAGTCAACCGATTGCGAATACGAGAACTAGTAGCCGCAGTTGTACCGGTGCGGTGGCCGTGCTGTCGTCAATCCGACCCAGGTGGAGGGTCACACTTACCGAGCGATGATAACTCTTCCGTTAGGAGTGTCAGGTCCTGCCGGTGGATCCAATAAGCCTGAAGCGAGATTCGTACTCTTGGTTGCATAATACAGGTTTAGGATCGGGCCTACCGCTGTACGTTATTTGAGTGGGTGGTAATTGCCCCAAGCCCGCAACACCTGTCATGACATCCCGGGAGCTGAGGAAATCTGACGAGAAAATCTTATACGCTGTTTCGAGGAGCTAATAATTATTCATACGATTGAAATCCCTGGTAGAATGTCTAGAAACCAGAGAAGGACTAGGGGGTACTGACCTTTCTGCCAGACGCGGCAACTTCGGCCAGTCTCATGGGGAGAGTGTGGCGTTCTCAAAGCTAACTAATCACCGATCGCGGTCTGAGCAGTGCCTTTGAGGTCTCAGGCTTTGGTGTAAAGGTTGTACTCCTGGCTCCAGTGACAAGGATGGTCCCCAAGACAGGTCGAGTGACGGCATTTTGTAGGGCCGTGCCGAATCCTCCCCAGTCTGAACTGAAACACTCTCATTTCGTCCACCAACAACGCGTCGTATTTTGAAGATCACGAACTACACGGCATGGTGAGCTGCGGTCGATTCCCGCTTAGATGCACCCGGCTCACCAGTGCACTCCAATTGGGACCAGACGCGAACGCAACACCCGTTGCGACTCCTGTCGTCACTCGCCAACGACCTTGCAACATCCCTGTGAAATCCGTAGAGCAACAACGCCAAGTACAGAGAACCGTTTTGTTCTTTTTGATAAGAAGGGACCTGGCAAATTTCAGCGGGAGGTGTTGGGGGACTGGGTGAGGGCATTGGGGCAGACCCGACCGAGGCTGAAGTGGCGGATATTGTCGAAGAAGCACTGAGAGAAGGTGAGTTGCTCCTCTTGCGACGTGCCTTTACGCTGCAACGTTACCTGATGCTTCGTGCGTTAGGCTGTAAATCATCCGGCCTTCCTTGCGATCTTCAAACGTGCGTCCAGATGGGTATCAGTCTTCGGGTAATGCTGGTGAGTTATATCCGTCCTCCGGACCGCGCATCTTTCCGTCCACGATCGCATCAATACTGGTGTCAGGTTACGTGCGGTACCCTTTGCGTGACCTGACGTGTGTGGGCTGGCAGTTCGATGACCGGACCTTCCTCAAAACATTTGACCCGTTCAGATGGGTTTACGGTGTCGTTGAACGCTGGTGAGCTACATCTGGCCTTCGGACTGTACATTTTTCCTGCTTCGCTCGCATCGACGTGTCTAACTGCCGCATCTTGCTCTTCCAGAGGGGGTTTTATATGTATTCCAAGTCTTCGGCAAGGACGGTGACAGCTTCATTTGCGCAAGTGATCTCTATCATCCCTCCACTGCACTCGGAGGTCAGTCGCCGAAGCGGACTAGTTGATGAGGAGCGTAAGAGCTGGGTCGTGAGCTTCCTTTGTTTCCTTTCCTGCGAGACTTACGCCTGATCATGGAATTTGGGTCGGATGACGAAAATCCATTGCCCTCCGGGCAGTCCTGGCCACGGCAGGCCTCACACTTACGTAACTACCGGGCCGAACAAGTTGTCCGCTGGACTCACACAGACTCGTGCAGTAACAATAAAAGATAGGCTTGAATATATACAATATAAAAAAATCGGACGAGGAAAAATAGGTCCACAATGTAAGGGAGTGCGCGGAGCTATTCACAGTACATGGCAGGTAGATGCAACATGAAGAAAGAAGGGGGGAAAGGGTAGGTTCGTGGGTCAATCAGAGTAGGAAAAGCCAGATGGAGACGATGACACCGTCGATTTAAATCGTTTCGTGAGCTGTGGTCTGCCGCGTGAGGTGGGCCAGGAGGAAACGTGGTCAAAGCATGAATTGACGCTGAGAGCTTGAGGGATAGGCTTTGCCACGCAAGGCGGACCGCCAGAGGAATATGGTCAAAGTTTCAAGTTGACGCGGAAGACGAGAGGACAAGCTTTCGGGCACATGATGAGGAACAACCCTCGCAAACACCGCCAAATGTTCATGTAAAAAAAGGGGGACAGAGATTTCAGCAGTTGAGACCTGGACACAGCCGTGGCCAGGAAAACGAAGGTTACTTTTTACATCAGCAAACTCTCACTCAAGTTTATAGTGCTATTGTCACTCTATAGAACGCATAGCATCATAGCAAGGTCCTATCTAGGTAGTAGTGTATAGCAATAGGAGTGTATATATGTTCCTCCATAGCACTCCATAGCAGTCCGTTTGATCTACATAGTGCTCTCCCGTCAATATTGCGTAGTATACAGCACCCATGTTTGTTATAAGTGCGAGGCAGAGGCTATAGCTGGGATTATGGTAGGCACTCTCTGATCAATCGTTCCAATCAAGAATTGCATTCGTCTATGTCCTAACTTGAGCTCGTACAACTACTAGCAATAGTACCTAGTAGTCGAGCAAAATAGCGGCATCGACCTCTGCTTCCGCTTGTTTACGAGCCTTGCATGCCGCCACATCACGCACAGCAGCGCTGTGCTGAGCCTGAGAGAATGAATTAGTGAGTAGTTGGCGGCGTTCTACAAGACCAGAGCTGTTTGAAAACAGTGGAATTAGGTATGATGCCACCGCCATTTTCATAGGATTATGAACCTTGATTCTGTCCAAAGCTCTTCCCCAAGGTCTTTAACCACTTCCTCACCCTCAGCACTCCTCTTCAGTGAGACTAAGCCGGCGAATAAGTCCTGGTAAATGGCCTCATATGATAAGGCCGTAAAGTTGACGGCATTGAGGGAACCATCCTTCCACTCATCAAGTGCACAACGGACCTAAGTTGTTCCTTATAAGCCAAGGCCATAGGACATAAAACCAGAACATACCGCAGTGTAAGTAAGTGCCATAGTCTCTGTCTGAACCGGATCAAAATGAGTTGAGTACAAAATTCCATCGTCCTTAGAACTCTTGAACCACATTTTCCGAACAATATTAAAGAGGATTTCATTGAACCACATTCCTTTGGGATTCCCAGCATCTTGCCATTTCTTAATAAGCGAATGTATCAGTGTTGTCTCAAATGGGCAAGCAGAACTGCCTCCCAACTGACCTTGTACAAGTATATGTTGCCGTTGATCAACCGCTCGTAGAGCTTTTTGTTAGAGAGAGCCTTAGATTCACGGGGAATGAATCCAAACACTGTCTCAACAGCCAAACGTGCAATTGTCTTGAGTTCTCCACGCATCTGTGAGACTGTGAGGTCGATTTCTGGATCTAGCCCTAACAACAAGAGGATAAGGACGTCAAATTTGACCTATGTGAACGATCCGAAGTGCACTTACATCCATGACGAAGAACATCCAGGAGTTTAGGAGTGGTTAAGATGAGAGGGAGAGATCGAACACGCACCACATTCATTTGGTCCTTTGTTAGGACAAGTTGGGTTGCTCGCCAACCCCTATCCACTCGCCTCATAAAATCAAAACCCCGTTCATCTACGTCCCACGGTTGGTGTGAATTTTACAGAGTCAAGAGCCCAACGGACAAGATTAACAGTAGTTACACTCCCTAAATCATTCTGATGAGCATCCAATAGATACATAGACTAGGATACGTGCATCTGAGTATATGCCATGATGATCTAGCATTCGTGGTGACAAGCTCTCCTTGCCAATAATGTGTGTTTGATGAAACTCCCCTTATAACCCTTGCTTTGAATCGAAACCCGATCACGACTGAGCTGTACAGTAGAGCACTTTCCTTGCTGAGGGATTATAGGCTTCACACTTGGTCTACTGACTTCGGGAGCGAAGGAGGAGAGTCTCGGTGACCGGCAGAGCCGGTTGGCGAACTCGATGCCTTCGTCTGGAGATTGCTCAGGGGGCATCCTTCTGTGGGGGATGGGATGATCGGGTTAATACATACATAATCACTTACAATTCATCGCCGAGCCTTAGCGACGAGCAACCCCCTTGTAGCTCTTCCAGCTACGTTGCAAGTGAAACATCGCACTCCTTACACGCAAACTTACAGCTGATTTCAAAACACCTGGCCATTCCCACATTCTCCGCATCTAAATGACAAAGTGCATTTGGATCATTTCTCGCTCATTTCCCTACCAATTCACTTCATACCGGATCGCATGTACTCGTATGAGCAGGCTTCAGGGAACGATAGGCATTTATGCAACCTACAACGTGGTTTAGAATTTATCGCTGAGATTGCCCCCATGGCACGGATTTTGAGGATTTCAGAACACTGGGTCAAGTATCTGCTACCAAAGCAGACTCGTGTCTTTTGTATGAGTATACTCTAGTGTCCCCTGATGAATTTATGTTCCTTTTCCCAAACTTGTGGTGTTCTGAGTTGCTGAACATATTTACAGAGAAGGAAAAGAGCTAGATTTAGGCTAGTACGACCTTCAGCAACTCCTCCTATACCCTATTCCCTATTTAATGCTGATAAAAATAGCTTGGCGGGAGCTTGGACCGATTGGCACAGCAGGGATTTGGCAAATGGTCAAATGCCATTAGGGGAGGGCAGGTTTTCAAGGGGAACACACAATATGCTTTGAGAGGATGAAAACTGATCTGTACCCTCGCTATTACCTATCTGAGCTTATCCAAGCTTGGATGAGGGGAAAAGGTGGAGAAATGGTGAAGAACTAGGCCAAATGCTGCTGGGTCGCGTAGGCGTGTAGAATGTGGGAATGGCCAGGTGTTTTGAAATCAGCTATAAAAGCCTCTGCGATTTGAATCATCTCAGCAGTAGGCTCTAGAAATGATCCATTGGATGCAAGGAGGGCACGAAACTTTCGACAGGCTGCGATAACAGCGTGTTTTGCATTGGGCACGAAATCGCTCGCCTTCGGTCTTGCCACATTAGTGTTTGTTTCTCTTTGCACGTTGGGAATCTTCCGGAGATGCTGATGCAACCTGCTTTTGTTGAACCATGTGCTCATTGTCTGTTGGACTTGGCGCTTCTGAATCACTTGCTTGGGCAGCTGGTGGGGCTTCTTGTGATCCAGGCGGGAGTTGGTCTTGGGTATCACCATCAATATCATCTTCATCATCGCAAATAGGAGTTGCTGTTCGATTCCCATAGGGCCTTCTGATCGGTTCTTCGCCATCATCTCCATTCTCCTCAGCACATGGACTCTTAGAGGGTTGGGGGTCATCCATGTCCGGCCAATTGCTGTCTTCGTCAGCAGCAGGCTCGGCCACTTTCCGAGAGCAAGTCAACATTGTATTGCGGCGACCAAGTCGAGGGGCCGGATGTTCATGCTGTTCTGCCTCAGCTTCAGACGGGTTCTGAGTTCAGGGGTTGGATCCAGTTGGTGTTCGCTGACGAGAACGACCGCGGAGGACTTGTTGATGTCCTCAGTGTGGTGGACAATGGTGAACTGTTGATGATGATCAATATAGTAAACGGAACACAAAAATATTAACGTACTGTATCATTGCCAGTGTTACTCTGCTCTAATTGCTCTGGTGGGTTTCATATTCAAAGTCAGAATCGAGGTGTAACGATCTTGACGATGGACGAAGTAGTAAGGCGCTCAATGTGGTCAAGGGTTTACTGGAGATGGGGAAGGACTATAGGATTGATGAACAGAAGGCAGAATGAGGAACAA